>CM064547.1:6212352-6329852 GCA_032716605.1 Paralithodes platypus | reverse complement strand
CTCACAAACATCTCCTGCTATCTACTTCACTACACTAAACAAGCACACCACACTTCTTTCTACCACAACAACAACATTATTCGTCCCTACCAGCTGAGTCTGGCTCGGTAGTTTATTCGTCCCCACTTGGGTTTATTCGGTCTGGCTTGAGTTTGTTCGTCCTTACCTAAACTACCTGCTTTCAATTCTGGGGGAGGCCCTTGTCACAGGCAGCTCTGCCTTTTGTCTGCAATCTGCATAACAACAACAAAATCATCATCATCGTCATTAACCCCCCCCCCCTAATCCCAGTTGCATAGTCTCTGTTCTGTAGTGATGTAGAATGTGAAACATGATTTATTTTTTGGAGTGCCCTTCCGTTGCCCTCTCCCCTTGTATTGACATATATGGTTGTACAATAGTATGACACACAATTTAATGTGTGTTTTAAATATACTGACGTGTACAAATTAGATAGATGTCTCTCCCTTGTGTTGGTGTTGGCCTTTGCTTCCACTGTAACACTTATTTAGGTTTCCAATCAGCTCAGCCAGTAGACTATTTCAACCTGTAAATCTTCATCAGTGCTAATGTAACTCGTTCCAACTGCATGTAAACAAAGCCACGTGTTCAGGGTACCCTATAGATTAAATCTCTTAGCAGCTGCTTTCTCGATATTTAACCCCTTCTGTACCGGCGACGTCTTTTTAAATTCATTTTTGCTCTATTTAAAGGATTTTATTCAGTTTAAAAAGGACCTCCAGGCTTCGAACTGTCTCACTTAACCCTTTTTACTACCACAGATCTTCCTTAAACTGTACAAAAGAATCTCCATATAGCTAAAAATAAAATTCAAAAGACGTCGCCGGTAGAGAAGGGGTTGATGGAAAAATATGAAACTACTATGTCTCTGCATCTAAATAAGACCAAGTGTATATAATTTGCTCCATATATCACTACAAAATCTGTAAAATATCTTGAGAAGTCTTGTTGGGAACTTTGCAATTTACCGTCAGTTGAAAAGAAACAGAGTATAGACAATGTCAACAGTTCATCCAGTAGATCTCAACTAGCTATACATAAACGAGGGCTAAATGATATTGACATGACCTACTTCAGTCATCAGACCCGGTTGGGCTCTGAGGCACCCATAACAAACACCCCCCGCGGAACCCGGTAGGGCTCTGAGGCTCCGGGTGCTTGCGTACGTGCTTTCAAATGGCGCGCATAAATTTGTGTTGTTGTGGGGTGGTAGACAGCACCACCAGACGTGAAGTACGCCACAGCATCAGTCTCTACCCCGACGCCATCATGGATAGTACGCCAATAAGTGATTCCGCTGTGTCCGATACCGTGCTCCCTACGACGCCCGCCCTAGCTCGTCGCGTCTTACGCAGACGACACCGGCTAAATGTGTTATCTCCAGGAGGTATTGAGGAGACTTTGAGACTTTATGAGCATGCTGAAGGACAACATATTGATGATGATGAAGACAGTGATAAATCGTCTAATTATAAGTCTACTGATTATGGCGATGACAGTGACAATGATATGCAATTTAGGGGATTTGCGAGTGAACATGAGAGTGATGAGAGTGATGAAGGTGATGTAACAGCTTACGCGGAAGCTGTTTTAGCTGAAGAAAGTGAAGTGGGGAAAGTGAGTGAGTGGGAGAGTTCAAGGTCAATCTCCAAGTTTCGCTTGAGTGACACGACTCCAAGCCCTTCGCCAGCTAAATCGCCTTTCAAGAATAGAAGCAGGTACTTGAGAAGCCGGCCGCGGTAGCCAGGGAAGAAGCCAAAAGACTTGGTGAGGATGAGGCTGTGAGTGAGGGTGAGCGTGGTGACTCATCTCGCCCGCCATTGTCTCCCTTATCTACCCAAGCCACCCAAGATGACCCGGGCGCCCCCCATTCTTCCCCACCACCCCCACCACTGCCAAGGGTTGAGGACCCCCCACTTTCGGCCAATTTGCCTCCTAGGTCCCCCGACAGGAGACATACTGCTGCCGAAAAGGGGAAAGGCAGGAAATATGTGAAAAGAGGACAGCAAACTAGGCGGGCTTTGTTCGAGGCTCCCGCGGCGTCCACCCCTGCCGGCCCCAGCCATACACCCCCGCAACTTTCCCCACGGTCCTCCCCACCTCTCCAGCCTTCAACATGTGTGCCTGACGAAGTTTTTGAGCTCGCATCACCAATACTTGGGCCTAGTGACAGTGGAACATTGCTTCCTGCCACTCGTCACAGGCAAAGGAGCCCAGAACCTCGGGGGGACATAGCCTCACCTGCCACTCCTTCCCCACTTCGCCCCCCCGCACGCCGCCCACGCATCACTCGTTCCCCGCCAGATTATGTGGGGGACACTGATGATGAAGGGCACCTCACAGATGACTCTGGCCATGACTATATAGGTCCACCGTCAGGGCAAGATGACCACTCTGACGACGACAACGACTACATGGACATGGACGACCCTCAACCTATCCGCTCAGCCCGGGGGCGTCGTGCTGTGGCCCGCCCTGGCCGCCACCCTGGTGGCCGCCCTGGCCGCCCTAGGGCGCGCACCTCCCGAGTTGGCCGTGGGGGTGCTGGGCCACCACCTGGAGCTCCTCGTGTGCGTCGCCAAAACCCATTCTACGTTTTCCAGTGGGAAGACCTGGCTGACGGGGAAGATTACAACCCTGATGTGCCAGCTTTTGATGAGGTACAGGAGGGTTCAGGAATTACCCATAATTTTCCCGCAGGCCCCAATGCTCCACCACATGAGCTTTTTGAGGCCTCTTTTGATGAGGAGGTTACCGGATTTGATATCAAGGAGACAAACAAGCAGCACCAATTCCAGGTCCACATGTTTGACAAGGTGACCAAGGGCCACATGAGGCAGTGGACCCCAGTGACTCATCACGAGTTCATGGTCTTCCTGGCACTCATATTGCTAATGCCTCATGTCAAGAAGCATAGGTTGCCTGACTATTGGATCACCAATGATCTCATATCCACCCCTGCCTTCGGGAAATATATGTCTCGCGACCGGTACCTTGACATCCTCGCAGCGCTCCATCTTGTCACCAACACCGACGTCCACTGCCCAGACAAGCTGTGGAAGATTAGGACGTTGTACGAGATGATGCGACACCGCTTCTCCTCCTACTTCAAGCCCTTTCACAAGGTCGCCATTGACGATTCTCTTGTGCTGTTCCGGGAAAACTCAGCTTCCGGCAGTACATCCCCTCAAAGAGACATCGCTTTGGCATAAAATTCTTTGTGCTGTGCGACTGCCGAACTGTCTATGTCCTGGACTTCCTGGTCTACAGCGGGAAGGAAGGAGACGTGCTTGTGGACACCCTCATTGGCTTTGGCGGAGCAGTGATGCAAGCCATGATGGACCGCTACTTTCACAAGAATCACGTCCATACACGGACAATTACTACACGTCCACCACTCTCTCAAAGTACCTCCATGAGCGCAAGACGGGGACTGTAGGCACAGTATGAGGGAGAAGGAAGGGCATGCCACCTTTCCCTCCAAAGACCAAGAAAGGCGATGTGTTCCGGAAGAAGTCGGGGCCCATTCTGGCTATCCACTGGCACGACCAGTGGAAGGTTAACCTCCTGAGCACCATCCACAGTGGGGAAATGGTGGAGACTGGCATGGTGGATCGCCGCACCCAGGCCAGGGTGACCAAGTCCGATGCTGTCATGGACTACAACATCAACATGAGGCTGGTGGACAAGTCCGACATGCAGATAGGCTTCATTGACTGTCTGCGTACCTCGTGCAGATGGTACAAAACGTTCTTTCTGCACATGGTGGACATGTCCATTCTGAATGCCTACAATATATACAAGCTTCGGAATGAGAACACATCCAGGAAGGTCAATAGCCTGCAGAGGTTCCTAAAGCAGGTGTTGAAGGAGCTCCTGAAGAAGTATGGTACACCACAGAGGGCAGTGGCACATGCTGGGCACGCCGCTACTGACCGCTTGCACTGTGCATATTACATGAATATGCACAGGCTCATTTCCCTGCCTCTGACAGCAGCAGGAAGAAAGCAGCAGAAGCGGTGCCATGTCTGCTACAACACCAGGCTGAGGGCGAGGTCAGAGAAAAAGTCCACCATGGAGTGTGTGGAGTGCAAGGTGCCACTCTGTGCTGAAGGGTGCTTCTTTGATTACCACTCCAAGCAAGAGTTCTAATCATAGTGAAAGTACCAAAGACAGTGACAATATGTATATATATATAGGCAATAAGTGGAAGTAAAACAATTTATTGTAATACAAAAGTCAAATGTATTATGAGAAAATTGATACAGATACAATAACACCATAATAAGATGTGAAAGTGACACATAAATGTATATTATAAGTGGCATTCATATGATTAGAACCTATAGAAATATATAAATCAGTGAAAAAAGACACAATAAATTGTATATAAAACGTTTACAAAGCATATAACTAAGTGAAAGTGACACAAGACCTAATACTTGATGGCCAAAGTATAATAAACACCTGTGATAACGAATAATCAGTGCCTAATATAACAATAACCTACCTCAATTACTAATAAAACGTACGGTATCGAGTGAAAATGAGCATTATCAGTGACAGTGACACTCTCTGAAGCATATTTACCAAAGTGAAAGTGACACAAGACCTAATATTTGATGGCCAAAGTATAATAAACACCTGTGATAACGAATAATCAGTGCCTAATATAACAATAACCTACCTCAATTACTAATAAAACGTACGGTATCAAGTGAAAATGAGCATTTTCAGTGATAGTGACACTCTCTAAAGCATATTTACCAAAGTGAGTGTGACACAAGACCTAATATTTGATGGCCAAAGTATAATAAACACCTGTGATAACGAATAATCAGTGCCTAATATAACAATAACCTACCTCAATTACTAATAAAACGTACGGTATCAAGTGAAAATGAGCATTTTCAGTGATAGTGACACTCTCTAAAGCATATTTACCAAAGTGAGTGTGACACAAGACCTAATATTTGATGGCCAAAGTATAATAAACACCTGTGATAACGAATAATCAGTGCCTAGTATAACAATAACATACCTCAATTACTAATAAAACGTACGGTATCGAGTGAAAATTAGCAATATTAGTGACACATACTTTATATAATTGGCCTCAAAATAACTATAAAGATATCAAATAAACATCACATTGTCAATATCAACCACTAAAGTCGTCTATGGGAGGCAAACACTCTGGCGCGACGAGCGGCTAGGTGCGTGGTAGCTGGGGCCGGGGCGACGCATCCGAAAGCGGGAAGAATTTGCCGCCGAAAATCACTCTACTTCCCGCGCTCGCCATTATGCAACCACTGGGGCTAAAGACCTCTACTTAACGGCATTCTACAGAGGAAGGTTTGTGTAACATTTTATTTTGTTATTCATAACACTACATGCCCTATTTATTGAGTTACAGGTGAGTGAACATAGCCCAATAATCGTCAAAACACCCGGGAACACAGTACAGTCGCGAGCTAAGGGCGCCGGGTCTGGAGGGTTAATATTGACACCACGTATATTCATACAGTTATATATTTTGTTATTGATATAACAACCTAATTGGACTACCCTGTACATATTGGTTTATCAACCCTATAGAACAAAACACAGTCTGGCGTCATCTGATAGGCTAGGGTTGAACTATTTACAAATAGTGTATGTTTATTCATCATTATTCATATTTTCACCAGCTTGCCCAACCATCTATATGAATATTAATTAGGATACAATATATATGTTAACGATATGCATATATTTTGTTTCTATTTTTTGTTGCCTCATTCAGAATTGTTGGGTGGTCGTCGGCCGGGGAAGTGCTGGAGGGACCTTGGTGACCCTGGTCTCGGGGTCTTCTCCTGGATGACCTAGATGTGTGTGCATTTGTATTTTGTGTTTGTGTGTTGAATTGTTTTCTGTTGTGTTGTCCCTACTCTGGCTGTCTTGAGTCGGGGGGGGCCCCCCCCCCCCAAAAAAAAAAAAAGACAACGGGAAAACAAAAAGACAAGTGGGGATTGGGCCTGAGTATATAGATAGAATACAATTGTCGAACATTTTCCTTACTTGTTTTGTGTTTGTTTTTCATTTACTTTATTATCTTTTTGTATATTTATTTTATTCCTTTACTGTTCGAACTACCCTTGAGAACAATTGTGAGTGTATTTTATTTGTTAGTGTTCGAAGCGAATTTATTAAACTCGTATGTATTGACACAAATTATCTTATCTCTCCTGAGCTTAAATTCTTGTCTGATATATCTTTAGTATTTTTAGATTATATTACTCTTTCACAACGATGATCCCCTTTTCAATTTATTCTGGCAAACATTATACGATATTATTTAGTCTAGGACAGAAATGTGGGACTCAAAGGGTTAATTATAATACTCTATTTGTAACCAATTTATTTCAAAGTCCTTCCAATCTTTCATCTCCTTTCATCTTTGCACCTCTCCCTTACTCCCTCTATCCCTTCTCATTATCACCTCTCTACTTCTCCCTCTCTGCATCGTTCACTCTCCACTATCCGTCTGTTCCCTGTGTGTATCTGTCTCAACCCATCTGTCTAACTATGTCCACCTTTTCCTCACTATCCGTCTTTGTTACACGTCCTCAACCACACCACCACTTTGCCCTTCCCACACATCTTCTATTCCACACGCTCTCCCTTTCTCCATACCTATCTCCCTCTGTGCCTCACCCTAACTACCGTTCCCTCACTCTCTCCCTCTATGCCTCACCCTCATCACTCAAGGGACTGCAGTTTTCGCAGAGAGGCTCCAGTCCTATCGTTCTTCTTGACTTCCAGTGTGAGGGCTTAATAATACATTAGGTTTGATAGCCTTTGAAGTCCTATTTTAACTAACTCACCACCTCGCCCTCACTCTATCCCTACACATCTCCCTCTGTACCTCACCTTCACCACCCCTTCCTCACTCTCTCCCTACACATCTCCCTCTGTACCTCACCCTCACCACCCCTTCCTCACTCTCTCCCTATATAGCTCCCTCTGTGCCTCTCCCTCAGTCTCAAGGCACTGGGGTTCTCGCAGAGAGGCTCCAGTCCTGACGTTATTCTTGACTTACAGTGTGCTGGCTTAATAATTCAATAAGGTTGATAGCCTCTGAATGTCCTATTTTAACTAATGTTAACCTCACTCTCTGCATACATACCTCTGTCTGAACCTCATCCTCACCACCTCTTCTTACCCTGGTTAGTTAGTTAAGTCAGGTCAGGGAGGGGGTATCGTCAACATTGCAAGCATATTGGGATTAGGCATAAAACTGCTTTCTGTGCATGAGTAAGGTGAGACACTGTAATACAAAAATCCATAAGGTAGAAACTCTGTAATACAGGAGGCGATATTATGTGCATTTACCCTGATCACTCGTAAATTCATTGTGGACTGGTCAAACACCTAGTTGAATCAAGACATCAAATGTTTATTAATCTTGTCACTCGTAATGTCATTGTGTGCTAGTCAAACACCCAGCTGCATCAGGACATCAAACGTTTATTACTCGCATCCCTTTAATGTCATTTTAGATTGCTCAAATACCCTAACGGCAGCAAGGCATCAAACGTTAAGTACTCTTTTCACTCGTAATGTAATTGTTGATTGGTCAAACACCTAGCGGCAGTATTACATCGAATGTTTCTCTCAGCTCTTTGCAATATCGGGAATAGTAGAGATTCATTATTGCATTTTTTGTATGTTAGAAAAAATACAAGATTAAGTCTACTGTACTGTATATACTAAGTTTTTCTTGTTCTTGTCTTTATACACGTTGTGTCTCCTTACGAACAGGATTTTTTTTTTTTTTTTGTAGCCACTCTGCCACGTCGAGCTTAGCTTCCTCCGTGAAGTGCATGTGGGTGAGTTTCTTCTTATTAGTAGATGGATGCCTCCTGCATGTCCTGGCTTGGCTGAGTCTCCTCCACCGGGTCCATCATAATCCTTGAGGTGGTTCTCATCCTGGCTAGAGTCTTCGTCATCCCCCTCCTCGGGCTCAGTCACCTTCCGTTATCTGCGTGGGGTCATCATCCAGGGCCACCTCAACCACATTGGCAGGAATCAGCTTCCTTGGCTGATCGACCTTGCGAGGCTTGTTCTTGCGAGGCATGATGATCACGTGTACTGGAGAGGTGTCTGGTGGTGTCTTGTTGTTGTGGTGGGATGTTGTGGTGCGGTACGCTGCGTGGGGTTCTTTTCTTACAGGAGGGAGGTGACGTCTCTTCCCCTCAACGCTGCTAGTTCGGCAGGCCATGTTGCCAGCACTCGCCGTGCTTCCACGCGATCCTACAAACTCGCACCGCATTTGCGTGGACTTGCTTGACACTCGCTTGAAATCGCAACTTTTCTGCGACACTTGTCATGAGTTGTAACTACTCACCCTACAGATGATGCACTTGTGGCAACTCGCAGATGGTACTCTGGGCAAATCGCAACTTATTGTCGTGCACTCGCTGTAACTCGCTACCTACTCATATCTACTCTCACACATTCGCCATGAAATGACGGGGTTGAAAGAAAATGAGCCAAGACATCCCCAGAACCTGCTACCGTATGTGAATGAGCCCCCAACATCACCATGCAGAATTGCCTCTATAAAAGACAAGAGGGGAGAAATTAATAAGTTCCCCCAACATCAGAAGAAAGGTATAAAGAAGTTTCCCCGACACCAGCAGAAAGGTAAACAAGGCCCCACTACCTGTGTAGACCAAAACGTGCCGCTCCCTCGCGGTAAACCCCACCGACCGCATCATCAAAAATGGCCGCTCCCCACCAGAGGTGAGAATTCCCTACCTGAGCCTGGCTTGGACTACGACGAGGCCACGTTTATGCAATTAGGACATCAACCTCCTCAATTTTCACACATCTACCCAGAAAGAAATAACTACCCCTACATCTACTACGGGAACCAACAATGACAATATCATTATTCACCCTCATAATAAAAGCATTGCATATAACCTACTAAATGCTTAGTAACAGCCAAAACTGTAAACTAATTATCATCCATCCATCAAAGCTTTCTCATACATACCTTTAATATTAATAAATAAAAGAATCTCATTGCCTATGTAACCCTATATATATTATAAGTTTAAGAACCTTAATAACCACGACAATAATCCAAAACCTGTAATTCACATGCCTCTCATGTTTCGAAACACACTACCCGGACACCAAATTAAAAACTCAATATTACCTGCCCGAAACAAGATATTGTTAGGCAAAGTTGATTCAACTTTCGGTTACCTCTCCTTCGGGCGAACGTGATTAACCCTTGTCTGGCGGGGGTGGACTTAAGTCGGTATAGAGAACCATGGGACCGACTTAAGGCGGTGTGCAATTCTGAGCAATATTTGGCTCTGAGAGAGAGACGAGCGGGGGGAAGGAGCGTAAGCCGACTCTAACCGTTCGGCACGGCTCTCGCGCCAGCACTGGGCCCAGCTCCACACGCACCCACACTCACTCCCTCGCTACACAGGGAATTATGTATGGAAATTACCGTATTTTAGGGATTTTTCGTTCATCTTGCACGATCGTTGCAAGAGAACGCATGGTCGTAGAAGGATGGTTCTGGTGTCATTGGAAAGCTCAATTATCGCCCTTTCAGGGATACATAATTGTATTACGCTTTGGCTCTTGTTTATGCATGAAAAAGAGCACGGAAACAAGGGCGTTTAGGGTAAAACCACCCGTTTGGCAGGTAGTAGAAGTTACTGACGGGCCCGCTCGTAAGGCGTTAATAGCTTGATAAAATCAACTCGGAATATACTTCTGTAGGGGTTACCCTAATTCTCCTTAAAAAGTATCCTGCAAGCTGTGTGTGTGAAGTGACCAAGAAGGAGTGTAGTAGGCGACCTAGAAGTGACCATTCTAGTTAGTGAGTGTGAGGAAGGCATCCTTACTGGTGTCAACAGGCAGTGGACAACATACTCAGTCGCCATGTGTGACCAGATCTCTCACGGCTCCTACTTCTATACTTCACCCAAATTTAGTGCCTCTTGTTCTTTACTATGTTTTGGTGATTATTGCTAAGGTTATATAAGATATGCTAAGTGTTCAAGTTAACGTCATCTTAAGAGATTATTAATTATCTCCTAGCAATCGTCACTCGTGTTGAGAGAACAAAACAAATTTTATACGTGGGATTGATATATATATATTTCTTGGGATATAGTTTCCTATATTCCATATACGAGCTATATATATATTCGTTCGGGAATTATACATGCACACTCTACGTAAATACCAGTGAACGCTATACCAGATGTTATTCTATATGTTGTTATTAGCTGGGTACACAAGTGCATGTATTTAGTGTTCACAGAGAGTATTTTTATCATCAGTCTCTTAGTAAGACTATTTTAATATTTGTGCTTCCTGAATTCAAACTCAGTTTAAGCCTTCTTTTGAGTTGAATATAAACTCCTGTCAATATCACGTCGCGTTAATTCTCCATGGCAAGATCTTCAGCCCTACACACAGACTAATATAATTTATTAATAGTTCACTGAATTCATATTCATTTTTGTAACTCTATGAGTTGATTTAGATTTATATCTTATTTTATATTGAATTAACGTCAAGTTATTCATTGCTCAAATTATATCCTAATTTACATATAAAATTATCACTGTCTGTGTGTCTCTGCAGTATTATTTACCTACCTCGTTCACTCGCTACCTCGCGTTTGCTCTTTATCACGATATCAGTTATTATATTTTGAGACTATCCTCTCTGTGTCAATTTATGCTATATTTATATAGTTATCATATTTGTGTTTCATTAATACTGTGGTGCAATTGAATTATATTTTATTCCTGTTATATAATGAACCAGGAATAATTGTTTTTATTGAATTATTATTCTTACATTCATTTGAGCTTATTCTGATATAGATAGGACTCATACATATTATTGTGACTTGTACCCTAGCTAATAAGAAATAAAACTTGTGTACCGAAACTGTGTATTCTGTGACATTGGCGGAGAATGATTGATATAAGGATTACATATTAAAGTCAGTTGTGTTCCCATTGAGTGTTGTAGTTCTGAGCATTCCTATGGTGGAAATAAAGAACTGGTATAAAGTGTGATAAATTACAGCGTCGCATAACACGCCCATTTACTGCAGAATGAGACCGACTGTGCAGTACCCACTCGTGACCACTCGTATCTACTCATTCATACTCTCAACTAACTATTCATGAAATATTCGCCATGGCCGCAGACACTTGCCGGAAAAGCCGAGTGCTGGCGAGTGATGGTGAATGATGGTGAATGAGTTACGATTGAAACTGATAAGCTCCGAGTGCTTCCGATAAGCTACGATAACTTACGATACGGTTCTAAGACCTGGTGAGTTCGCACACTCGGCTCTAGATTCTTCAACATGGGCAAAAATTTGGCTCGCCCGCCCAAATGTAGGCGAGTGTAAGCGAGTGTTAGCGATTGTTGTGGAATTGTACGAGAGTTCCCACGCATTACCACGATTGTATTGCTGAGTGGTGGCGGACGCTTTGTGTTCGACTCTTGTATGTGTGAAAGGAGCTTTGAGTTTAGTGTGGTGTCAAATAAAATTAAGGTTGTTTATTGGTCCACAGGGCAGTCATTTCATTGTATTTTGGTTATCACAAAACATATTTATTCAGCTTTGGAAATAATTATATGAAACCAAGAGCTACAAACCTTCTCAATTAACTCTATGACCATCACAGATAAGTTTCAATCTGAAAATATATAATTGCTTAACCCAGCAAGCGCGATAGGCCTCACAGAAGTATCTGTATAGTGTACACGATAGGCCTCACGGAAGACAGCCCATGACAAAATCCCCCCAAAACGCCCCACAGGCATTCAACTAGAAGCAGTATGTGATTAGGTAGTATAATCACTCTCAAATACTTCCTTCCAATCCCCTATATGTGTCTCCCCCCCCCCCCTCTCTCTCCATCCACCTTCCTCAACTAATGGCTATTTTTCCACTTATTTTCATCATTTCTCTCTTTCCCTGCACAAAATATGACGAGTCACACTACCTCCTCCCCTAGACATTCGCGGAAGAAAGCTAGAGCCTCAGTGTGCCTCAAGCACGCTTAGGAAGCAGACGTATGTTTCTCTCCCTCTCTCTTGCCTCCATCAATTCCTTCCCGCCACAAATATATATGTTTCACTAGATATTTGCTGTTTACACATATAATCTGGTCATCTCTGTTCATATGTTCATCATATAAGTAAAATAAATACACATGGAGAAGAAATTATGCTTTATATGGTAACTATAACAAATTATGCCAGAATAGAAATTTTTTCTCGCATACACGACACATTTCAACACCTCAATTGCACGCTCCTCGGGTTAATGAAAGGCCAACTACAACATAAAGTTAGACTGTAGATAACATTAAATTGTTAAAAGCAAAGTTAAGGATACTCTACAATATATAAAAACTACTTTAGTACGAAGCAAAGTACGATGGAGTTTAATTAATAAATATAATATAAATAAACAACAAGAAATTGATGGATAACAAATAAGCTCATACATTTTGTTGTTAAATAAATAGTTTACTGTGAATGTTTCATAATCTGCATGTCTTTAGTTGACCATAGTAAATGTACATCAAGAACATCAGCATACATACATACTGTACTGTACATAGTTACATACATACTATATACTGTTCATAGCTACATACATACATACTGTACATACATACATAATTACATACATACATGAATTACACATATAATAATAATTGAAGTATAGATATCAATAATGTCTTTAGTTGACCGTAGCATATGCAAAACAAAAAAGCTTACATTAACCAGATAATAATGAGCGTGTTGACAAAATATAACCATAAACACCAATAATATAATTATATAAAGACAAAACTTAGTGAACTAGTACTCAAATCCATTTTGAATAAGGATGAAACAAATAAATACATAACACACAATCCAAATATAAGATAAGATATGATAACTATATTCTCAAATCAGTACATTACAGTTTGACATTCATTTTGGCATAAAGCTCATATAAACCTAACAACATATAAATCCAAAGTTATGTGAGTAATAGGGAAAAACAAATATGGAGTTATTTTCCAAGAAAGGAATTAGTCTGCAAAGCTCAGCAGTAAAGTAAAGGACCTAGCGAAATGGATAATATATTAAGAAAATTAATGAGACAGCAAATTTCTTATGCCCCTTTCCCACTGATGCGATTTCATACGATTTTCGTCGCCGAGGACGTAGTCTTGTCAATTCGCAATGAATTTGTGCAACGTCAACGATTTGGCCGTTAAAAACTGTTGACAAGTATACACTCGGCGGCGATGTCGCCGATGGATACGAATTAATCGGCAACATTATGCGACGACATCGGCAAATTGAGCGATGGTTCGCCGATGAATTTGGCGAGAACTGTCACATTTGAATAAAATATTGCGAAATAATGCGAAGGATGAACGAATACTCGGCGTATGTTCTGCGACGTCTTCGGCGAATTAAGCGATGGCTCGGTGGATACCTCGGCGAGATTATCAGAAAACTTTTTGCATATATTTCATGGCACAAACATAAGAATATAAGAAATCGGGAGTCTGCAGAAAGCCGATCGGCCCACACAAGGCAGATCCCTGTCACACACAACCCCAATCAAAAGGCCTAATTATAGACCCAACTCACTAATGCCTTGAGGACTGACCTCACCAAAACGGTCAGAGATCAACACAAGATTACGGGGTTCTTCAGAGCGCCGATTGGCCCACACCAAGCAGATCCCTCCTCATACCCAACCTATCTCGTCGAAAATGTACAAATTGATCTTGAAGGGGGGTCTAGAGTTTTTTGTTTTAAGATTAATGGAGGTCTAGTGAGTCAACTAAGAAATAAAGGAATGAATGATCAAACAAACGGTCCGATTCCCCTTAAGGGGGGATGGGCGTAATATTGGCTCATTTATATATTTGTTTATGATTTATTTAGTTTCATCCCTAGACCTCCATCAAGCATATAAAGCACCCCCCAACACCCTCCTTCAAGATCAATTTGTACATTTATCGATAGAAAAATATCCTGGCCGAAGGCCGGTTCCTCAAAAAGTACAGGCTCGCTATCGCTAGCCAGGAAAAACTCGACGCCTAAATGACACGAAAAGTCATAATATTGACAACGAAATGGGGTGAAATGTCTTAAAATCGCCAAGCTAATAGGCCGAACGTCATAAAATATGAAAACTAATGGGGTTAACCATGGGGAAGAAAGGCGACCAGAAAAACGACCCATCTACCCTTAATTCGGAGATTGGCAATGTCCTTGCCGTATGTTTACGTTACGGCTTAAAATTGAGCCCACCTCGCTTTTTTTGTTTTCTCTTTCTCTCCCTCTCTCTTTGCCTTGCATCCGTTCGGCCCCATTCAGCCTACTGTTTTAAGACGTTTACCACCATCCAGGTTTCAATATTTTCCTGGTGAGCGATAGCGAGCCAACATATATATATTTTTGTTTTGAGAGCAAGCATTGTACATTTTTCGATAGAAAAATGTCTCCGGCGAAGCCAGATCTCTCCATACAATGCTGGCTCGCTATAGGCCTAATCATTTTTTTTTACCCACCTCGCCGAAGGTGCTCTTTGGCCTCGGCAAGATATCTTCAGAGCATTCATCTACGTGTCGCACAGCCCTTCGCACGCCTCTGCGAAGTATACCTATGGCGGGTAAACTCTCGGCGACGCTTTTTTTTCGTGCAACACACTCGTCGATGTCTAACCGATGTCGCCGAGGATCTCCGAGGGCCTCCCCGATCCCTCAGCAATGTTCGACGATGCTTGCGAGGGTTCGGACCGCTCGCAAGTCCTCGTCCCAAATTTTGAACAATCCGAACATTTGCAATGACCCGCGAGGGCCCTTGCGAGGCCTTGCGAGTCAAATGATTATCATGCGAGGGTTCAAGATTTTGTTGCCATGCGAGGGTTCAAGATTTTGTTGCGATATGTCACGAATGTGCCCATTTCTTGGTGTCTGCGATGAAAATTGTATGAAATCGCATCAGTGGGAAAGGGGCATTAGAAAGTGAAGGTAATTAAACTTCTGAAGAAGCAGCACTTATGGGGTTTATATTATTACATAGTAAATATTCGATATGAATTACGTGTCAATAAAAATTTGGAAAAATAATTCGCTGTGAAAATATGAACTGTGAAAAGTTAACCAAAGTGTATGATCAGTTAGAAAGAGAGAGTGAGTAAGAGTGAGTGACAGAGAGAGTGTGTGTGTGTGTGTGTGTGTGAAAGAGAGAGAGAGAGAGAGAGAGAGACCAAGAGAGCTGTGAGCATGAACAAATCATATAGTTTTCAAAGCTATAGAAGCGTGATCGTCTGAGGAGCTTGTTCCAAGAAGTGGGTAGTTGATGAATGGTAAAAGGGGGGGGGTGATATGGTGGAGAGAGAAACCAGGGAAGGGTGAGTGGAGGAGGATTAGAAAGTTACGAGGCTGTGGGAGGGGGCGGGAGTGGAAGAGAGGGAGGAAGTTACGAGGGTGGATGGGGGGGTGGGTTGAGTGGAGGAGAGGGAGGAAGTTACGAAGGAGTTGGAGGAGTGGGGGGAGCGGAGAGACGAGGGAGGGGGAGGGGGAGGAGGAAGTTATGAGAGAGGTGGAGGGGGGGAAGGTTGAGTGGAGGAGAAAGAGGAAGGTGGAGGGGGGGGGGGGGTGAGTGGAGGAGAAGGAGGCAGTTACGAGGGAGGTGGAGGAGGGGGGGTTGAGTGAAGCAGAAGGAGGAATATATATATATATATATATATATATATATATATATATATATATATATATATATATAATTATATATATGTATATATATATATATATATATATATATATATATATATATATATATATGTATATACTGTATATATATATACAGTATATATATTTATATATATATATATATATATATATATATATAGAGAGAGAGAGAGAGAGAGAGTGTGTGTGTGTCTGTGAGTGTGTTTGAGATAGAATGAAAGAATGAGTGTGAGAGTGTGTGTGTGTCTGTGTGTGTGTTTGAGAGAGAGTGAAATAATGAGTGTGAGAGTGTGTGTGTATCTGTGTGTGTGTGTGAGAGAGAGAGTAGAAGAGAGTGAGTATAGAGTAGGTATACCAAACAACCAACTGTGTAAATCAATATGTAGTTGAGTTACAAACGAACGACAACTTTCCTCCCCTTGTCTTACAGTGTTGACTTTGCCTCATGTCAACTTATCCTCTCTCAGACCAGGCGGCAGTTTAGATTTATTAAGAGGGGAGGGTTTATATTCTTGGTCTATTTATTTATCTATGTATTATTATTTTAGTTTCTTCCCTAGACCTCTCTTAAGCTTTCAAAAAACAAAAAACACACCCTACACCCTGTTTCGAAACCAATTTGTACATTTTTCGGTAGAACAATGGCCCGGCCGAAGGCCGGTTCCTCCTAACATTACAGGTTCGCTATCGCTCACTAGGAAAACAAATCGATACCTAAATAGCGCAAAAGGTCCTAATATTTAAGAAGAAATGGGGAGAAAGGTCTTACTATTCTCAAACTAATGGGCCGAGCGTCTTAAAATCTCAAAACTAATGGTGCTAAACATGAGGGAGAAGGGAAGCCAGACAAAACAACCATCCCCCTTATAGTGTTGACTTTGCCTCATGTCTACAACTGCTCCTGCACCAGCAAATTTATTTATCCTCCTTCAAACCAAGCAGTTTAAATTTTTAAAGCAGAATAAACAAGCCTGTAAATTTGTTCTTAAAGGGCATAGCGCATGTGGTCAGCTATGATGAGCTATCCTCATTATCATCAATGTTAGTGTACAGTACAACTCTTATGTGCAATAATAGTAGTCCGAGTTTCTTATAAATGTTAGTGTACAGTACAACTCTTATGTGCAATAATAGTAGTCCGAGTTTCTTATAAATGTTAGTGTACAGTACAACTCTTATGTGCAATAATAGTAGTCCGAGTTTCTTATAAATGTAAATATAAATAAATTAGTGTTCTGGACGGTGGTGGCGAGAGGCATTTCCGAGCCCCTCGTAAAGTGTATCAAGGTATTGGGGTACCCATAGCATAACAGAATAGGTACAAAAGTTTCAGGGGTCAGGTCAATGGCCACCATTTTGATTCTCAGTATCTCTGTGAAGGTACTCTATGCTGTGAAAGCAGTTACAAATATGGACATATATTTAATAGAGGGGTATGATAAATTGTATGAGCAGCATAACCTTAATGATGAATTGTAGAAATAATGGCAAGCTATCGAATAATGCACTGTGAAAGTGAAAATCAAGGTGGAATATTTTGATACGTTGGCCGTTGGCCGTAAGTTCTTGTACTAGAGTACCTGTGTATACCGTTATCACATGAGTGTAAAATGTGTCGATCCTTAAGTATCTATCAATGCAATTATTCATAGTTTGGTCTCGTTAATCATAAATAAATACGTATTGGGAGCTCTATCCATAAGGCTACACCAATAGTATCGGCCTGTATAGAGATAGTTTGGTCTCGTTAATCATAAATAAATACGTATTGGCAGCTCTATCCATAAGGCAACATCAATAGTATCGGCCTGTATCTCCATACAGGCCGATACTATTGGTGTTGCTATATGGATACAGATGCCAATACGTATTTATTTATGATTAACGAGACCAAACTATGAATAATTGCATTGATAGATACTTAAGGATCGACAAATTTTACACTCACGTGAAATATATATCAAATACTGCCTTCACATTACTTCATCATGTATGAAATATATCAGGGTAGGGTAGCTAAAGGCAATATGAAAACATATTCAAAATTTGAGGGCTAATTCCGTTATGATTAACACAAGAGAGAGGCGACAGGGGTTGCCATCAACTTTCTAAGCTTAAAATATCTTACAAGGCTTTGTTTACTATTTTCGATAACAATGTGTGGTCAACCAAGACAACTGTGCATTATCAATCATTGTTATCATGCTTTAGACAGTGATACAATGGAATGGGATATTTCATGAGCTATGCCCTTTAGGCTCCCTCAATTACTTTGGAGGTATATAATTATGTTAAGGCTTTAATATTTCAGAATATTGCTGACGTGGACACTGTTTCGGATGGAAAAGAAAATATATTTGCTGGGAAACGCCAGTTGTCTAAACTATAAATATCTTTTCGAAAATTATATGTTGCCAGAACAATAGTAGGGAAGAAGGTGTTTGAGGTATTTGTATAAACCAAACTTTGAATGTACTAGCACAGTACTACACATTCACATATAACAATGAATACTGTTAACTAAGAGAGCAGATTAGAACGCAAGTAAATTCAAGTATATAATTTACAAATATTTAAAGTGGTTACCAAACTATTTATAAGAAGCTATGTAATTAACTACATTTATATAAGAAACTATGTAATGAAGTACACCATGCACAAGACAAATATTTTCCTCGTAATTTCCTATGTTTGAAATGTGCCACCGTTATTGCAAACACTTAACATGAAGATATGGAATAATATATTTAGCTGATTATAGTAGGGTCATTTGCTTGGAATCCATGACCATTTTGTTCTTACCTTTTTCTCTCGATGGATTTGACAACCTGAACCATTTTAAAGGAAAATTAGTTCCTATGCCCAGGCAGACATAGGCCATTTACAAGATGCCATCCATGGCCGATCGGTGAGGGGTGACTTTGGAGCTGGTAATGCTTTTGCAAATATGCAAGATAGTTTGCACGCTCCAAGTGTGGACGGAGACTGTCCAAGTCAGGCACAAGTCGGATAGTGCTTTTTTTCTTCGGAGGTCTCCACTTCGCTGCCCTCGCATCTCCCAGGGTCTTGCTTTTGGTATCACCATAGACATTATCGAATGACAAACCGCTCCAAATCACTGATGACCTGATCTGTGACTAGGAGCTGTGTACCACATGCTGCTAGCAGGTCGTGTGCCTCTTTAGACTTCTCTAGACGATCTGCGATGAGCTTCTTGCTTGCTCCATAGAAGCCAGAGTTGTGGTCACACCCAGTGAGGACATGAAGTGGTATGATGGATGCAGCCATTGCCTCACTGCACAAACATCGGGCATCGATAAGCTGACGTTTGCGTTTCACACACAGGATTCCTGTTGTCTTCTGAGCAACATATGCCGCTTGCACGTAGTTGTCTGTGTCCTCTGTGTCAAGAACGACAGCTGTTGTGTAGCTGTCTGACCGGCGCACACTATATATGGTGAGCATTGCCGTATCTGCCTCTGGATGGGAGCATGTGAGCTCTGGCACAAGCTTGCCTGTGGTGAGATTCTTTGCAGTGCTGTCAACTACACAGTAGATGATCTCGGTGCTAGTTGTTGCTGCTGTTCTCTGGAATTCCGTTTGAAGAAATGCCTGAAGGCGGATTTTGTTCTCAGGTTTACCCAGGAGAGCATGGAAAACTTTACTAGAAGGAAATTTATCTTCTGTCTTCATGAAGACATTGCTGATTGGCAGGGTTTTTTGGCGCAGTATTCTCTCACTGTCCTTGATCGTGTAATTCTGATCATATGAAGCATTGACGCAAATGATGCGCTCAGCATGCTTGTGTCTCGTTAGAACGAAGTGCACCAACTTCTCTGCATAATCTCCCCAGGTATACTTGGTACCATCTCCCTTCTCTCTGTCTTCAATGGTAGGAGTTGTTAGGCGCCAGATGAGGCCCATATCAATAATAGACGTGTATACATCAGGCTCTGGAATGACAGTCATAGTTAGTTTTTGTTGAAGCTTGCTTTTCTGTGCTTTACGGATGGTTCCATTGACGTTGAAGATGGAAAGGCACTCGGCTGTAACACGATGCTGCAGGACTTCTTGAAGTTTGAGGGCACCACTCGTTTCAACCAGTCCGAGAACAGAGGCCAAGGCATTACGCTCCATTTCCTCAGTCTTTCCCTTCAGGTTCTCACCATCTGCTTTCTTCAATTCCTGAGTTGAAAAGTTCAAACGCTTGCTACGGGGAACTCTGTCGCTGAGAGACTTGGTCTTGGAATACACTCTCTCATTCAAGAACTGCTTCAGTTTGCTTGTGCCATCCTCCTTTGCCGATTTCAAGTCGGCAGCGAGAGCGTCTGAGGCTGGGATTCCTGACTGTAGGGATCGAAGTGTCTTGTTTGTATGGTCAAATGGATCACACTTGAATTCAGTGAGACATGCGCTTATATCCTGTACAGCTTGTTCATCCTTCTTCATTTTACTCGACGAGCAATCAGCATGCTTCCCTTTTCCTTGTTTCTTGCGATTAGCATGGCGATGGACCTTTGTTCTCACCCGATTGATGTTATTCACATTCCGAGTGTTTGAAAGGAGCTGCTTTTCATTGTTCAGAATGGCCAACCAACCAGGAGGAGGAGTACTTTGATCAGCTGGTGGTTTCCTGAGAGGTGGTTCCCCACGCTTCGCTGTCTTGTATGGGTTGACTTTTTGCATTTCACTTCTGAGCTCTTTGAGAGTTCTCGAGAGGTTTGATGCAAAGTTGGCACCAGGAACTGGTCTATGCTCGTGATTCTCGGAAGGAAATTCTGTATCAAATGATGCTGGCTGCACAAACATAACATTACTGCAGTGTGACTGGCCAGCTCCGGTCAGTGTGTCGCTCTTGAAGTCATCGTTGTCGACTATAGCGATAGCAGGCTTACCCTCAGCTAGTTCGAATGGGCAATCAGATGAGCACTTAAGGTCATTGACCACCCAAAAATCTCGCAGCATAAGTACGTCATTGTAACTGATGCCCAGTCCATCTTTGTGCATTATGTCGACTATCTCTCTACTCTTGGTCAGTCCATGTAGCAAGACAGAGAGATTTATCTCAAATGCGGTGCGTTTTCCAGTGATGTAGCTTGTGAGGATAGATGCAATCGATCGGACGGATGGACTGTCATCAATTGCAGACTTATTTGGGTGTTTCAGCCATGTGAGCAGCTTCAGCAGGAGCTCACTGAGGTCTTCTTCTCTCTCCAACTTGTGTATATATGGGAGCCAGGGAATAGTTTTTGTCCTGATGACTTGCTCTTTGAGTCGTGCCGCAACATTCATCACCAACTGATCATTGCTGACACCCAATGAAGATATTGCCGCCTCGATGTATGTACCTGCTGCTGTTGTATCATATACCAGTTCACTCACATTCTTTTGAATGCGTTCATGAAATCCGATGTCTTCCCCAAATTCATTGACGAGAATTTCCTTTATGTAGCTGGATTTTACTACTGATTTATGTCCGTGATTTGAGATAATGAGCTTATAGTCCTGCAGCAGGCCTTGCAGTGTGCGAATTTCATGGTCTTTGAAGATGACTTGACGAATATGATGAAAGAAGAGAGCTTGGGCCTCTCGGAGGTTTACACGCTGCAGATGTTGAATGCTTTCATCTGAAAGGGGCTTGTGGTCGCTTACATATTTGCGCCAGCACGCACGATGGTAGCGGATTTCCAACCCAAATGCTGTTTGACTATCTGGGATGGATGCAATCAGAGTGTCAAGTCTCAATCTCATGACTTCATCTTCCAGACGGACAGTATGTAACTTGAATTTAGTCCAGGCATCTACTGTTGATAGGAGTAAAATCTGCTTGTCACGATCACTACTCTTGTATGCCCCTTTCATGCACCACACACATAGAGTCTTATCGTGAAGGACACCCATACTGGAGCGGATCCTTTTAGGTGCACTGGCCTCTGGGGAAGGGTCTTGTTGATCTGATGCTTCATCTATTTCAAGATGTTCCTCGGATTTGTGTTTGCGTTTTTCGGCTTGAGAGAGCTTGCGCTTGCTGGATAATGATGCGTAACAAGTGCTATGCATGTGGTGACCCTTTGGTCCCTTCTCCCAATCCACATTTTCATGTATATGTTG
Organism: Paralithodes platypus; assembly: GCA_032716605.1. Lineage (NCBI taxonomy): Eukaryota > Metazoa > Arthropoda > Malacostraca > Decapoda > Lithodidae > Paralithodes > Paralithodes platypus. The sequence continues at coordinate 6,307,902 of CM064547.1, read as the reverse complement.
AAACTTATCAAGTTCTTTCCACTGTAAAGACTTTTCCCGGATGGATTCCCACTTCTCAGGTGTAATGTTTTCCAAACGATCATCTGCGGTACATCGCTTACCACAGAGTAAACTGCACTCGTATTCATTTAATGTCTTGTCTAGTAACTCTTCACTCTCTTGTTACGATCCAGGTTCTCAAAGACACAGGGCTCTTCAACATTGGACTAGATAATGGCAAAAAGCAACAACGGTAATACTAGATCCAACCCCTGTCTTAAACACTGGAAAACAAAACACCATTACCGCCCTGAGTCGTGCCTGGACAACGAGGTATCCTATGACTCGGTAACTGGTGCACACACACTAGGCTGACGCTCAATGAAACAGCCTATTCTCAAACAGTAAAGGATTACTCGATTATGTTACACAAAGAAAAGATAGTTAACGTGATTAATTAACGTTACGGTAGATACTCAAATAACTGGCACTCCTGTATTAAAGAAAGTGCAATGCTAGTCCTGCAACATCAACTGGAAACTTCTGAAATAAGTCTGATGCAGGGAAGATGTTCGTAAAGAATCTTGAACAATTATAATGCAGAATACGGGTCACAATAAATGCTAGGACATATAGTAATAATAGGCAGGCGATATAATAAAGACTGCGCAAAGGTAGTAATCCTCGACAACTAAAGAAATGCTTTGTGACACAACGCAACAGCCTACTCGGGTTGTGCAACTCAACAACAACCTCGGCTCAAAAGTGCAGTGAATAATAATGCTGCATACATATAATAATGGGGCTTATCTCTAACCAGTGTCAGCTCAGTTAATAAAGTCTAGCTGGGGTATCAAGGCAGGGCAACAATGGGCGAGCATGCGGCTCGTAGCCTAACGTTGTCCGAGGGTGGTATAATGAAGATTACGTTATATGACGGGGATGCTCTCTTGATAAATCTAGGTCTCTAGTACCTAGCTCTATCCTGGCGATCCCTCAGACGTCAACACAAAGAGGCAGCACTATGTTGTGAGGGATAGGCTATGGCCCTCTCACACCACAGCGCTGTGCTCGCAAAGTAAACCAACCCGAAGACAACTTAGGCTCCCACAGTACCTGTCGATGTCGTGCAGAGCTTAGCTAACACTGCACACATCGGAGACAACGACACAGTAACCTTACCCCTAGTCTAGCTTTAGATAACCAAGCAGAATCACTCAACACCTTGCAAGGGAAACATATACGGTCTACAACCTTCCCGAGAGAGGACACATACGGAAAAGTCCGTCTCTCTAAACCTCAATAAAGCATAATACCTCCTTAACCTAATACATGGAAATATCTGAGAGCTTCGTGTACAATACGACTGGTCGACGGTGAACGTCTATGCTGAAACCAGAAGGGATGTTGAGTTTAATAAAGATTAGAGAATGAGAAAGGAGAAGTCGAGAGAGAGATAGTATGCAAAGTAGCGAGTATGGGGGACAGAATTGCAAAGGATGTAGGTGATACGCGTGTCAGGCAAGCTCTGAGCTGGTAAAGAACACGAAGCAGCGACGGGAAGGGACTAGTTGACCACCCGGCCACCAACGCCGTCAGCGCCCAAGCTAGCCGCGTCATAGCTCACCACGCTGCTGGGTGTACTCCTTCACACTCTCTCGCTCGCCTCCCACACAAGCAACATTTATATTATAGCGAATATAAAATATAAGGCGCGGCCACAGACCAAAACAAAGACCACTTCTAGACTGTCTGTGGCAACACAACACTAATGAAATAAAGCAGATATTCTAGGACAACTGTAGCCTATCCCCCCATCCTGGCAAGCGCTAGCGAGCTGCAATGCCCCACGCAACCATTCTGCTAACGCCGAGAGGCGTCACACATACTCTTACAGCGTTTCATGGAAAATTTCCAGCAAATTGGTAAGACATGATCGGTGTCGCCTGAATCCATGTTGGGAATCTGTAATTAAATTGTGGATTTCCAGGTAGGCAACTATCTTGTCTACTAGTATCCCTTCTAAGAGATTTACTATGATAGAAGTCAAGCTAATTGGCCCCACGCAACCATTCTGCTAACGCCGGGAGGCGTCAAACCCCCCCCCAAGATATGGGACACTCAACCATGAGCCCATATCTGAACAGGCAGAATGTCGCTAAAATCTGCCACTCCTAACCACTCTGCCACTCATGGAATGCAAGCTCAGTCTCCTCAAAACAAAAATACAACATTGTTATATAAAACAATCTTATCACCCTTCCCAAATATAATACCTTAATTCATAAAATTGTGCTCCCAGAGCGAGCTTTAACCCTTAATTAGCGGCGAGCAACATAAGTCGAGTTAAATAAAGCTGGACTATGTGGCGGCGCTCGACATAACTCGAGTGGCAATTTCAGCACGTAATGTGGCTGAGAGAGAGAGACAAGTGGTGGCAGGAGACTAGCGAGCGTATGACTGCTCCAGACCACCGCGGCGAACCTACTGACACAAATCTCAGCTCCCTCCTCCCTCTCTCACTCGCTACATACTCAATTATGTACCGAAAGTACCGAATTACCTGCTTTTTGCACTCGCGTTGCACGGTTATTGCAAGAAAACTATCCATCATACAAGGATCGTTATGGTGTCATTCGAAAGCTCTGTTTATGCCCTTTCAGGGATAGGTACTTGTTTTACGTTCTGGGTCTTATTTAGGCATGAAAATGATCACGTAAACAGCCCTATTTTGGCTAAAAACACCCCGCTGGGCGGTACACATAAATAAACCGCATAGGCCGCTCGTAAGGTGTTAAGAAGCACAGCCTACTGAGGGAAAATCATCTGCACTCAGTACTCAGCTACAATATTATCTTTTTTTTATTTTTTAGTTTTTATTTAATTTTTCATATTTTATTTTAATGTTGTTTTTGGCGGCTACTATAGATGTAGCCTAATTTTCTTCTAATCAAAGCCAACAACTCCTGCCCTGCGACTCTACGCTGATACTACACACGCGAGCCAACAAGCACCAGCGCAAAAATACACCGCGAGCCAAGACAGGAGGCTATACCAACATACTGTGGTAGCCTACCCCGGATCCTCCACCCGCGACAGACAGTCCGCAATCACATTCTCACAACCGGCAATATGGCGAATGTCTAAGTTGTACTCTTGCAACATGAGCGACCATCTGGTCAGCCTCATATTCCGGTTGTGGAATTGATTGAGGAATTTAAGCGGGTGGTGGTCGGTATACACTACCACGACTGGCCCATATGCAGGAACATAGACCTCAAAGTGTCTGAGCGCTAACACGATTGCCAGCAGTTTCTTTTCAACAACCGAATAGTTTTTCTGTGCTGAATTAAATTTATTTGAAAAGAAACTGACTGGATGCTCAAGACCTTCCTCCTCTGTCTGCAAAAGTACGGCACCAGCCCCTACTCCGCTGGCATCAGTCGCCAACTGAAATGGTCGTTCAAAGTCCGGGGCCCTGAGGATAGGGTGAGTGCATAAAAGGTGTTTAACTACTCGAAACGCCTGCTCACACTCAGGTGCCCAGCGGAACTTTTTATCTTTGGCTAGTAGATCTGTCAAAAGGAGCTAACACAGTAGAATAGCCTCTTATAAAGCGGCGGTAATACCCAATCATACCCAAAAATCTCATGATCTGCTGCTTGGTGGTCGACCTGGGGAACAAGTCGATAGCCTGTATCTTCCGTTGGGGCGGGCTCACCTGCCCTAACCCAACCACAAACCACAGATACTACACCGTGGCTTGCACAAAGTCACACTTGCCCAGATTAACCACCAAGCCTGCTTTACTAAGTTGACTAAATAAGGCTTCTATGTGCTCAGTGACTTTGGAAATCGTTGTCATAAATGATCTCGTCATCAAGGTAGACAGTACAGTTTGGGATGTCTGCTACGATGTCGTTCATTAAGCTCTGGAAAGTGGCCGGTGCATTTTTCAGACCATATGGCATCACGTTGCAACGGTAAGTACTGCCATCCACCACAAACCCGCACACCTCTTTAGCCCGCTCAAACAGTGGTACTTGCCAGTAGCCTTTGACGAGGTCTACCTTGGTCAAGTACCTTGCTTTCCCGATCTTATCCACACTGTCATCCACCCGGGGAAGAGGATATGCATTGGTGGGGGTCAACCCGTTCAACCACCTAAAGTCAATGCAGAACCGAACTTTTCTATCAGGTTTGGGCTGCAGAGTGACAGAAGTCCACCGTACTGCTCCCTTCTCGATCAAGCCTCTCGCCAGCATATACTCCAGCTCATCCCTGTGCGCTGGGAGTTTAATGGGTGGCACCCGATAAGGTATCGACTTGAAGGGGGGGTGCTCTCCTAAATCGACATCATGCACCGCTTGAGTAGTGAGGCCTGGGTGCTCGGCAAATACAGTGGGGTATGAATCGAACAGGCGCTGCACTGCCACCTGCTGTTCCTCCGGCAGGTGCGCCAGAGCATCGTGCGCACATTGGCTCGAATTCCCCGCCCACTGATCAGCCGAGACATGACAATCCCAGTTATCATCCACCTGATCATTGCTGCCCCCCTCTCCTTCTCCACCATGACCGCAGCAGGTCAACACAGGGACAGCTAGTGACTCAGGTGGGCGCCTCACATACTCCTTCAACAAATTAATGTGGCATAGTTGGTTACGCTTCTCCAGTCTGGAGTGGCAACTAGGTAATCTAGATCGGAGATCTTTGACACCACCCGATAAGGCCCAGCGTACTTGGCAGCCAGAGGATGACCTGACAAAGGCAACAGGACCAACACCTCTTGACCTACCTGAAACTCCCGGAGTTTCGCCTTAGTATCGTACCTGTCCTTCATACGGGCCTGCGAACTCACCAAATTACGCCCGGCCAGCTCCAGACTTCTAAGCATTCTCTCTCTGCTCTCGAGGACGTATCTCAACATAGAACATGGCTTAGCGGTACCCTCCCAAATCTCCTTCACCATGTGGAGAAGGCCCCTCACCTGATGCCCGAAAACAAGGTCATTCGGACTGAAACCGAGACTCTCTCCAGGTACTTCTCTTGCCGCGAACAAAACATACGGCAGACCAAGGTCCCAATCCTTTCCGTTCTCTGCGCAGTAACATCGAAGCATGCTTTTCAGCGTGGCGTGCCACCTCTCCAACACCCCTTGACTCTCCGGGTGATACGCGGAAGAGACGACAGTGCTGATGCCATGCTGAATCATAGTTTGTTTGAACAGATTAGATGTAAAATTAGAACCTTGGTCCGATTGCACCTCTTGCGGGTAACCATACCGCGAGCAATACAAGAGCAGGTTCCGGACAACAGTTTTCGCCGTGCCATTTCTCATTGGATATGCATCAGGATAACGAGTGTCCACATCCATGATAGTTAATAGAAATTTATTACCGGCACTAGTAGTGGGTAGGGGTCTGACCATATCAATGATGACCTTACTGAAGGGCGGTCCACTGACAGGAATGGTGTGCAATGGGGCTCTCGGAATTGTTTGGTTAGGTTTTCCAACCCTCTGGCACGTATGACACCTTGCTATCCAGGTTACCACCTGCCCCTTCAACCCCCGCCACCAAAACAATTTTTCTAAAGCCGCCACCGTTTTTCTCACCCCTAGATGTCCTGCCAGTGGTATGTCATGCGCCAACCTCAGTAGGATATCCCTGCACTCCCGTGGCACCACCAACTGGTCCACTACTCCGGACCCCTCTTGCCAACTACGTTTAGGGTCTTGAAAACGCCTATAGAGGATGCCTTCTAAATAAAAAAAATCTCCTGGCTGTGCATCGCCGTCCTCGTCGAGCTCTACAGCTCCATTAGCACACGTTTGGAGCTCAGGGTCCTCTAGTTGCAACCGACGTATATCTGAGGGTGCCAAGCGATCTAACTGCTCCCGGAGCAATGCATGACCTTCCCCGATACTGGGCTGCTCCCTCTGTCTCTCTCGATGTACATAACGTTGCTGTCGTGGAGACTCGTCATGCCCAGCCTCGTCACTCTCGATGACAGGCCCAGGGGCTACTCCAGAATTAAGTAATGGTGCTAATACTAAATCACCCAGGAGAGCCACCGAGTCAAAACTCTTAAAACCAACTCCAGCTTTAGCATCCTCCTGTTGATCGTTCCTCCGCTGGTCTGAAGACGGAGGACTAGGCTGTGACACTTTAGCTGCCCGAGCTCGGGTGACAACACATGCCATGGGTTGTGTCTGGCACCGCTCGACCCACCCTTGCTCTTCCCTACTCACGTCGGCCGGCCTCTCGGCAACGACTAAGGGTAGAACCTCAGAAACGGGCATTGCAAAGTCGTTGCCGAGAAGAAGGTCGACGCCCTCCACTGGCAGTTCCTCCACAATCCCGACATCCAATTCACGTGCCACACCATCTACCTCCAACTCCAACCGCACCAGCGGGTATGACCGAGTTGCATTAATACCCTGCACCACTACCACCCGAGCCGCGTTTATAGGGTAGCCAGTCAAGTTTTTCATCAGAGTCTGGGAAGCACCTGTATCATGCAAGACCTCTACTCCATACTTGCGCCCCGCCCACATCACGCAACCCCGCCCTCTATGGTATCAAAAATCATCCTGAGCAGGGTTCGAGCCTCCCAGGTGCTTCTGCATTGGCTGTGCCTCAGCCTCTGATGAACTGCCCCGGGTAAACTCAGACGACTTCGGAGACACACCAATGTTGCAGGCCAAAGACACAGCTGCTGTAGGTGGTTTGCTAGGACAGACTCTTGCAAAGTGCCCCTTTTTATGACAATGATAACACTCCAACTCCCCTTTGGGCTTCCCTTGGTACTGGGAAGAGCCCGGCCCCTTCTTAAACGGGACAGTGCTAGTCTTGTGGTCAGTCTTGGTATCATGGCTCGTGTACTTGTTTGCATAAGGTATATCACTAACTCGGGGGGGGTGGGGCGTCACGCCCCTTGTTACCTGCCTCACTATGCTGGGCAGATCCGCACCCACGAATTAGTGATAGCCGGAGGTCAGCCATCTCAGCTGCCTCCTGTAGAGTTTTTGGTTGCTTTTCTTTCACGTTTAACGTCAGGTCGCCGCCCGTGCATTTGAAAAACTGCTCTAAAAGCACCAACTGTTTAATGTCGTCAAACGTAGTAGCTTTCTCCGACCTCAGCCAATTCCCAAAAGCATCGGACAGCTCCCGGGCATGTTCCAAAAAGGTGCTCTCCCGAGCCTTGGTAACACCCCGGAACTTTACCTGTACGTCTCTGGTTGTAGTTCGTATGCTCTCAGGACAGCCTCCTGGAGTTCCTCATAGATAATACACGACTCTATAGGCAATGCATCATAAGCCTTGAGTCCCTTGCCCACAAGTCTAGAGGAAACAAGGGCTGCCCACTTCTCCCCAGGCCACTGGTGTTCCTGGCACTTCTTCTCGAATCTCATGAAAAATTTGGTGACACCCGACTCATCAAATACAGGGACTAGCTTCAACAAGTGCGACAAAGACTGATCATGCCCACGATTCCCACCACCGAGACGTTGCCCTGTCGTTTCCACCCGAGTCTTCTCAAGATCGATATCTGCACGGTACCTGGTAGACTCAGCCTCCGACTGGGCTTTTATTCTCGAGAGTTCGAGATCAGTTTGTTGTTTAGCCTTTATCTTAGCGAGTTCGAGACGTTCCTCACGCTCAGCCTGCATCTTAGCCATCTCAAGCTGGAAGAGCATTTCTGTAGTGAAACCTTGAGGAGGAGGTGCAACTATTGGAGGCCCACCCAGCGATCCTAAGCTACGCTGCCAGCGGCTATCGGCCTGCGGGAACGTACTAAACTCCGGCATCCTAGAGGTCCCGATGGGAGTAGAGTGGAGGGGGGGCTCGAGCAGAAGTCCCCGAGCACCCTCTCCACCCTGGACCTCACTAGCCGCCCCCAGTACGCAAGCCCTCAAATCGTTCTTCTTGATGCCATGAGCCACCTTAAGCCCCATGAGGGGAGCCAAACACTGTAGACCATACTTGCTAATTCCCTCTAGTCGATCAGCTGTTATAGGCACCTCCAAAAACTTCTTTGCGGCCTCCTCACTAGTTACTAACCCCCCTAGCATCTGCCCATCAGAGCCTGCATCATTCCCTGAACCCTCAGTATGATCTGATTCGTCTCCCATGGTGTCCACCAAAAATTCTCACGTTTATAAACAAAAAAGAAGAAGTACCCAAGCTCCTATGTAGCACTATTCACTTGCCAAAAATGTCTGAAGACTCTCAAGTGCTATACTACTTTGCCAAAAAAAATCTAACTTGCCCACTATATTCCTCAATAAATCAAATGACCACAACAATCCTGCAATTATCTCTTAGTTCACAAGATCCTGAGCTAGGTCGTGTGATGCATGTCCAGTGTGAGCATGCTGTACAGAACGCCTAGTCATGCCCCACTCTCGCTAGGATCGTCAGGGCAGGAACTTTGGCTGTAGTCTATGTAGAGTTTCCTAACTTAGTTCATGTGAGCCGTTGTACTATAAGTATTATGAATATGTATTTTGTTTTCATCTGAGTCAACGAGTTCTATTTTATATCATTAGTTATAAGTATTGTGTGTAAAACTTATTTGTAATGATGGGAAAAGAAACAGCCACAGTTGGGGGTCAGTGGGTGCGCCAGGCGGGAGGTGGGCCTAACTCACTAGCACTCCCCCCCCCCCCCCCTCAGTGCTAGGGGAGCCTTTGTCTATCCCAGAGGAGAGAGAGAAATTACGTAATGGTTGTCAGTGGGCGGTCCTTAGTAGTTCACGTTGGGCTCACTAGAGGACCGGGTATAAAAAGGGAAGTCTAGCCATTTTTTCATCAGAACTCATTAGGCAGAGCGACTTCTCATTTCCCTTGCAAACTATAAATATTCTTCTGACTGATGTGAACTTTCTCTACTACCTTACATTCTTATCTCCTCTTTTCCCTGCCTGTTTAACTTCCATGGTCCCGTTGGTGCAGAGCTAGTCAGCCAACGTATTATCGCTTGAGTTCTCACGAGAAACTTGCCTATTAGATAGCCTATTTTGGAAGGGTTAACTTAGAATAGGATTGATTTATGTTTGTTGCACTTGTATATGCATTTCCCTGTGTGTTATTATTATTATTATTCCTGTTTTCTGCTGGTCTAGGTAATGCTAGACTGGGGTAAGGCTTTTCTGTGTTACGAGTTGTTGTTTGATGCAGTGGTTAAGTGATAAACCTGCATACTCGTTTCGGTTCAGTGAAGCCTAGGTTGTCTTCGCGGCTGACTGTGTTGAGTTAATAATTTACAGTGCGTGAGGGCAAGAGCCTAACCACCCTGTATTTTATTAACAGTTTGTTTTTACTTTGTCAAGGAGCCGGGAGAAAACCAGATACAAGGGATCTGGATTTCTCAAAGTGCACTTGTCAGTTTTAACGTAATACTTTAAACAGTTGTGAGGACTTCGCTAGGCTACGAGCCGTTTTTTCTCAGTCACTGCTACCTTTTGCCCAGAGTACCCCAGCTAGACTTTACTCGATTAGTAGATACAGAATAGTATTGAAACTTTCCTTATGTATGATATTGTTTATGCACTATTGATTTCATGTGTTGCAAGCTTGGCTACTTTAGTGATTAGTGGCCCACGAGCACAATCCGAGTAGGCTATTGCCGTTGCATTTGCGGAGTACTTCTTTTTAATGTTTGCCATTTACTATTGCATATTCTTTTAATTATTCTTATGCCAATTTAAACCTTTAATAGTATTTAATTGCCAGTGTTTTTGATTATTGAATTACTGTTCAAAATCCGATACGTACTTCTTACAAGCATCCGAGAAGCATCTAACTTTTTTCAGAAGATTCCTTGCTCGATGCTTAACCCTTATTTAGCGGCGAGCAACATAAGTCGAGTTAAATAAAGCTGGACTATGTGGCGGCGCTCGACATAACTCGAGTGGCAATTTCAGCACGTAATGTGGCTGAGAGAGAGACAAGTGGCAGGAGACTAGCGAGCGTATGACTGCTCCAGACCACCGCGGCGAACCTACTGACACAAATCTCAGCTCCCTCCTCCCTCTCTCACTCGCTACATACTCAATTATGTACCGAAAGTACCGAATTACCTGCTTTTTGCACTCGCGTTGCACGGTTATTGCAAGAAAACTATCCATCATACAAGGATCGTTATGGTGTCATTCGAAAGCTCTGTTTATGCCCTTTCAGGGATAGGTACTTGTTTTACGTTCTGGGTCTTATTTAGGCATGAAAATGATTACGTAAACAGCCCTATTTTGGCTAAAAACACCCCGCTGGGCGGTACACATAAATATACCGCATAGGCCGCTCGTAAGGTGTTAAGGACTATTAATTAACGTAACGTAATAGTGCCGATCCGAAGTAAAGGGTGGAGGACTTCTTAAGTTCATAGTCAAGGGTGGATTACTTCGGCTTCGGCCAACACTATTCTTTGGTGTTGTTGTTTCTTACTTCATTGTTTGATTGTTGACCAGACTAGATAATTCCTGTCTCTTTATTAGTCTGTTGTTGAACACTAGTACCGAGTTCTTGCATACCCCGTTATAGCAGATTGAACTCTGGAGGGTATTGGTGTTTTTTGTTCGGCTGGCAGTACTCAGGGGTTGGGATCGTGTGTTTCCGTTGTGGCAGCGAGCCGTATTCGAGTCCTGATTGAGAGCCCTTGTGTACCCGAGTGCCAGTTCGTAACAGTCGCCATTTGTTACGATCCAGGTTCTCAAAGACACAGGGCTCTTCAACATTGGACTAGATAATGGCAAAAAGCAACAACGGTAACAATAGATCCAACCCCTGTCTTAAACACTGGAAAACAAAACACCATTACCGCCCTGAGTCGTGCCTGGACAACGAGGTATCCTATGACTCGGTAACTGGTGCACACACACTAGGCTGACGCTCAATGAAACAGCCTATTCTCAAACAGTAAAAGATTACTCGATTATGTTACACAAAGAAAAGATAGTTAACGTGATTAATTAACGTTACGGTAGATACTCAAATAACTGGCACTCCTGTATTAAAGAAAGTGCAATGCTAGTCCTTCAACATCAACTGGAAACTTCTGAAATAAGTCTGATGCTGGGAAGATGTTCGTAAAGAATCTTGAACAATTATAATGCAGAATACGGGTCACAATAAATGCTAGGACATATAGTAATAATAGGCAGGCGAATAATAAAGACTGCGCAAAGGTAGTAATGCTCGACAACTAAAGAAATGCTTTGTGACACAACGCAACAGCCTACTCGGGTTGTGCAACTCAACAACAACCTCGGCTCAAAAGTGCAGTGAATAATAATGCTGCATACATATAATAATGGGGCTTATCTCTAACCAGTGTCTGCTTAGTTAATAAAGTCTAGCTGGGGTATCAAGGCAGGGCAATAATGGGCGAGCATGCGGCTCGTAGCCTAACGTTGTCCGAGGGTGGTATAATGAAGATTACGTTATATGACGGGGATGCTCTCTTGATAAATCTAGGTCTCTAGTACCTAGCTCTATCCTGGCAATCCCTCAGAAGTCAACACAAAGAGGCAGCACTATGTTGTGAGGGATAGGCTATGGCCCTCTCACACCACAGCGGTGTGCTCGCAAAGTAAACCAACCCGAAGACAACTTAGGCTCCCACAGTACCTGTCGATGTCGTGCAGAGCTTAGCTAACACTGCACACATCGGAGAAAACGACACAGTAACCTTACCCCTAGTCTAGCTTTAGATAACCAAGCAGAATCACTCAACACCTTGCAAGGGAGACATATACCGGTCTACAACCTTCCCGAGAGAGGACACATTCGGAAAAGTCCGTCTCTCTAAACCTCAATAAAGCATAATACCTCCTTAACCTAATACATGGAAATATCTGAGAGCTTCGCGTACAATACGACTGGTCGACGGTGAACGTCTATGCTGAAACCAGAAGGGATGTTGAGTTTAATAAAGATTAGAGAATGAGAAAGGAGAAGTCGAGAGAGAGAAATAGTATGCAAAGTAGCGAGTATGGGGGACAGAATTGCAAAGGATGTAGGCGATACGCGTGTCAGGCAAGCTCTGAGCTGGTAAAGAACACGAGGCAGCGACGGGGAGGGACTAGTTGACCACCCGGCCGCCAACGCCGTCAGCGCCCAAACGAGCCGCGTCATAGTTCACCTCGCTGCCGGGTGTACTCCCTCACACTCTCTCGCTCGCCTCCCACACAAGCAACATTTATATTATAGCGAATATAAAATATAAGGCGCGGTCAGAGACCAAAACAAAGACCATTTCCAGACTGTCTGTGGCAACACGACACTAATGAAATAAAGCAGATCATTCTAGGACAACTGTAGCCTATCCCCCCATCCTGGCGAGCGCTAGCGAATTGCAATGCCCCACGCAACCATTCTGCTAACGCCGGGAGGCGTCACACTCTCTTCTATTATCCATTATTTCGGTCACTTCACAAGTCGGCGATTTTCATCAGATGGGGATACGATCCATCTGAAACAGTAAAAAAGTAATATTAGATATACTCCGCAGGCAGAGAACAACAGTGATGATAGCAGCGAAAGTGAGGACAGTGATTCTGATAGTGGTTCATACAGTGAATCATGTAGTGACAGTGAAGTGGCAGATTAGTATGTACAATTAGTATAATACAATACAATAACAATACAATATACAATACAATACAATACAATAACCATTCCAATGGATTTGTAATGCCAGAATTAGTGAAAAAGGTCACCTCATTCGTCCTTGTAGCTCATCTGATGCCAGAGATATTACACTTCATGTTTTTCAAGATGGCGTTGGCGACCATTTTGAATATTGGGCTCTAGCAGAGTTAGCCGTCATTTTTCAGAGGGGCATAGGAGCTAATTTTCCTTTAAAATGGTTCAGGTTGTCAAATCCATCGAGAGAAAAAGGTAGGAACAAAATGGTCACGGATTCCAAGCAAATGAACCTACTAATTAGTTATTCTTGAAAATAAAAATATAATTATTCGTATACAATAAAACGCATACATATGTGCAATTAGGTATAACTGTGTGTGTGTGTGTGTGTGTTGTCAGTCGTGGTTCCTCCTCCAACCCGGCATAATACATTTAGGTATGTGTGTGTGTGTGTGTTGTCAGTCGTACTTCCTCCTCCAACCCGGCATAATACAATTAGGTTTAACTGTGTGTGTGTGTGTGTTGTCAGTCGTGCTTCCTCCTCCAACCCGGCATAATACAATTAGGTATAACTGTGTGTGTGTGTGTGTGTTGTCAGTCGTGCTTCCTCCTCCAACCCGGCATAATACAATTAGGTATAACTGTGTGTGTGTGTGTGTTGTCAGTCGTGCTTCCTCCTCCAACCCGGCATAATACAATTAGGTATAACTGTGTGTGTGTGTGTGTGTTGTCAGTCGTGCTTCCTCCTCCAACCCGGCATAATACAATTAGGTATAACTGTGTGTGTGTGTGTGTTGTCAGTCGTGCTTCCTCCTCCAACCCGGCATAATACAATTAGGTATAACTGTGTGTGTGTGTGTGTTGTCAGTCGTGCTTCCTCCTCCAACCCGGCATAATACAATTAGGTATAACTGTGTGTGTGTGTGTGTGTTGTCAGTCGTGCTTCCTCCTCCAACCCGGCATAATACAATTAGATATAACTGTGTGTGTCTGTGTGTGTTGTCAGTCGTGCTTCCTCCTCCAACCCGGCATAATACAATTAGGTATAACTGTGTGTGTGTGTGTGTGTGTTGTCAGTCGTGCTTCCTCCTCCAACCCGGCATAATACAATTTGAAATTATATATTAACCCCTTCTGTACCAACAACGTCTTTTTAACTTTATTAGGTCTATTAAACGATTGTATTCAGTTGTATAAGGGACTCCAGCAATTAACAGGCTGCAAAGTATCTCCCATAACCCTTTTAACTAGCACAGATCATTCTTAAGCTGCATAAAATCGTTTCAGTATAGCTGATGAAAACAACAATATATACATCCTAGGTATTGAAAGGGTTAACTGAAGGTGTCGTTGTAATAGGAGGACTACCTTATATTTCTCTGTTGTGATCGTGCCTGAGAAAGATGGTGGGTTAAGCTTTGTCAATGCCAATATGTGTGAAAGGGTTGTGTTGCCAGCCGTATGATTCACCCTTCCGGTACGATAATTTCAATAATTCATTCCAACTCTTATGGCAAGATGCTTAAGGGGGGATGGGTGTTTTTATTTGCTTATCTATTTATATTTGTATTATTATATAATTTCCTCCCTTAAAAAGAATCAACCTTAAGAAGAACCATTATGAAGATCCCAATTCGAGATAAATGTGTAAATTTTTTGGTAGAAAAATTTCCCTGCCGAAGGCCATTACCTACAAAAATACAGGCACGCTGTCGCTCTTCAGGAAAAAATCGAAGACTAAATGGTATTAAAGGTCCTAATATTGACAGCGAAATTGAATGAAAGGTCTTATAATCGACAAAGTAATAGGGCTAACGACCTAAAATCACAACACTAATGGGGCTCAACATGAGGAAGAGAGGGGTATAGAAAAAATACACATCCCCCTTATATAGCTTTTAAAAAATATATCGGTTTATAGCATTGAAGCTGCCAATAGGAGTGTTCAATCTGTAGACAACCTTGCCAGATGTCACCAGATTCTCCAATTATTGTAATAAAATGTGAACAAGACTAAGAAAGGTGTCAGTTTCTAAATTATTTGTCGATTTTTCCTGTAGTTAATAGTCTTATGACAAGCGGTTTTAATCTCATATATTCTTTATATATATTATAATAATCTCTTATGTATTTTAGCTCACTACTATATCGTATATTTAAAATAAGAGAGCAAGAACAAATATTGTGTTGTGAAATAAATCCATTACAAAATGGTAAATACTGGTTGCAAAAAATAAATAGTATATGATTTACCTTCTTGTGTATGCTAATGATATATTTATAATAGTGATATCTAAATTAAACAAGGTGTTTATGATTAAATTGACATTTCATTCAGTTACTTATTTTTCTCTGAACAGGACTGCAGACTTGAGAAGCAGCTAACTTTTTTATAGAGGCTGTTGATTGGCTAATGGATAAGAGTATGAGTAGTAAATCAAGATATCTTCATTATTTCATATATAATTTTTAAATACTTTAATTACAAGCAATTTCAACAATTGAGTCATGTTCTAGAGTGATATCCGAACACCGTGGTAAAAATATGTCACATAAAATGCACTATTAACGTAAATATTATAAAGTGAACACAGACAAAATAAGAAGGTATGAGAAAAATCACTAAGCGAGAAAGTAGACTGCCTGACGAGAGAGTGGAGTTCTCGCGGCTATTAGCCAATCAGGGGCTGATATTCTAACTTACCACCACCATGTTGACTTACTGTGGTGTTAGGAAGCCAGTGCATTATGTTAAAAATACAGAGGCTTGTGATTGGCTAATAGTGGGGCGGTTTACCTAGGATATTCAAACCTATTGTGCATTTTTTGATAAAAGCACCAATTTTGGCACAGAGGTAGACCAATATATTATGAACAAATTTGGATGTGCAGCCATCGCCCAACTGCCCCCTGGAGGCCGTGGTGGCCATTTTCCAAAATGGCCGCCATGTGGCTGCCGAGGAAGACTTATCCCTAGGTGAATGAGATGTACTGAGTAAATGTGCAGGAAAAAATTATTGTTTTGAATCTGCAATGTTGTGCAAACATTATGTTGCGTGTTGTTGCTAATGTAGGGTAGCACTTAACAACAAAGAAAGGTGCCCATGTGTTTTTAGAATCTTATCTTATTATCGATTTATTGAATTATTCATAGATTAGCATAACAACCATGACAAACATCTCTCAATTGAACATGTCCTAATTCACTTGGATTCTGAATGTTCCTTTCATACAACTTTGTCATTTTCCATTTCCAGAACAATGTCGAAGAGCTTCAAACTCGTTGAGCCTCGTGGTGCAGAAGCAGCTCCATCTACCTCCGCCCAGCCAGCAACAGAGACAGACTGGTCATTATGTTTCATATGCCAAGAAACGACGCCAGAGTCGCTGACAAGTCCATCCCAGAATACACGCCAAGACAAGGGGAGCAGCTACAGCATTCTCGCTGGACATCTGAGAAGGTTCAATGAGCTTGGATTGCTCCCCAACTCTTTTCTGTTGAGCCGATTAGATGAAGGCAGTGGCGTTGAAGCAGCATTGAGCGCCAACAATGCACGATTCCACAAGATCTGCAGGCTGAGGTATAACAAGACCAAGTTAGACAGAGCTGAGAAGAGGCACCTGAAAATAGGCGCCGACGAAGAAGCGGAAGTTGTTGCCCGCAAGCGAACTCGAAATCTGTCACGACCATCAAGTACTGAGACGAAACACCAAGAAGTGAAATGCTTCTTCTGCGGAGAAGCTCCTGGTAGTGCTGGTCTTCATGAAGCTGCGACATTCCAACTGGACTCGCGTGTCAGGTCGTGCGCACTGATTCTGGACGACATGGACCTCCTGACGCAACTGAACGCTGGGGACATAGTTGCACAGGAGACCAAGTACCACCGAAATTGTCTCCTGAACTTGTACAATCGCGCACGGAAGATTAAGGAAATGGCGGGCAAAGGTACAGACGATGAACACGCAATAGCAGGACTTGCTTTCGCAGAGCTGGTGGTGTTTATTGAAGAAGCTCACATGGATGACGAGACGTCTCCGGTCTTCAAACTTGCTGATCTGGCGCAGTTATACACGTCAAGGATGGAACAGCTGGGAGTCAAGCATGAGGGCAGGGTGCACACGACCCGTCTTAAGCAGAGACTGCTTGCTCACTTTCCTAACATGTGTGCACAGCACCAGGGGCACGATGTCCTGCTTGCATTCAAGGAAGACCTCGGCGATGCCCTGGTAAAGGCTTGTGAACTGGACAGAGACCTTGATGCTGTCCACCTGGCGCGTGCTGCCCAAATTGTGAGACGCCACATCATCGGAGATGCCAAGGTGTTCAACGGGTTTCCTGCAGGATGCCACCAGGACTCCGTGCCACCCATGCTGCTTGCCTTGGTCACTATGATCTTGGAAGGTCCCAGTATCAAGCACCAGAGTGAAAGCACAACACCAGCGGCACTGAGCATCGCCCAGCTGCTCAAGTTCAACAGCGTTATGCACCGACGGGCCGCCACAGGCAGTACGCCTCGCCCAGTCAGGCACGCCACCACGCAGGAGACGCCAGTTCCAACCTACATCGGCCTAATGCTAAATGCACACACGCGCAAGAGGGAGCTCTTCGACAGGCTGGCACACATGGGGATTTCTATCTCCTATGATCGGGTCCTGTCCCTTTCCACACAGCTGGGGAACAGTGCCTGCCACCTCTACCACCAGGAGCAAGTAGTCTGCCCTCCCAAGATGAGAGGCAGAGTCTTCACGACTGCCGCGGTAGACAATATCGACCACAACCTAAGTTCCACCACAGCAAAACAGTCATTCCATGGGACTTCTATTTCCCTCATGCAACACCCTGCGGTCCCTGGGGACGGCATTGACCGCAGCATCATCATCCTCGGAGGGCCGAACGAAAGAGGCCTCAAAACAGTTGACCGTTTGCCGCACTACTATACAGATGTCCCATCCGTCGGCAGCATCAAGAACACCCCCGTGCCGGCTACCAGCGTGACATCCCTGAGCAGCAACAGCGGCCTCAAGCAACATGCTGAAGAGAGCATCTCTGGCTAAAACACACCCAAGTCGCCCTACAAGAAACTTCTCCAGTGGAGAACACTTCATGGGCTGCATACCAGGCAAGCCAGCAGGACATGCCAGCAAGTCGGGCCATCTGTCCCACCGCACTGCTCCCACTCTTCCTGGAGAGCGCCCACACCGTGGCTATGATCAAGCACTCCATGGATATGGTCAAGATTGCAGTGGAACATCTCAACCCTGGCCAAACTCCAGTGGTCACATTTGACTAGCCGCTGTTTGCTTTGGCAAAGAAAATCCAGTGGAAGTGGCCACAGGAGTATGGTGAAGAGAAGTTTGTCGTCCTCTTTGGCGGTCTTCATATCGAGATGGCAGCACTGAAGACCCTTGGTGACTGGCTGCAAGGGAGCGGATGGGTGCAAGCACTGGTTCAGGCAGAGATCACCGGTGCCGGGACAGCGGACTCCTTCCTGCGGGCATCCCATGTCAGTCGAACCAGGAGGGCTCATCAAGTGACAGCAGCAGCCCTCTTCACCCTGCAGCAGCACAACTACAACCACTACATTGACCAGCTGGGTGACGCACGCAACGAGCAGCTGGAGTTCGACGATTGGCGCCAGCAAAAAGCGGAGACCTGCCCCCAGTTCGACTACTGGGCAACTGTCCTGCAACTGGAGGTGACGGTCCTGGCGTACGTGAGCTCTCTGCGCCAAGCGTCGTTTGTGATGTACGTAGATGCCCTGAGAGAACTAGCAGTGTGGTTCCATGCCCTGGATCACACCAACTACGCGCGCTGGATTCCTGTGCATCTGTGAGACATGGTGGAACTGCCGACGACACACCCTGAAATAGCCCAGGAATTCCGAGCTGGGAACTTCACCGTCCAGAAGACGAACAGGTCGTTCTCCGCCATAACCGTCGATCAGGCCCACGAGCAGAACAATGCTGCCATCAAAGGAGACGGAGGTGCAGTGGGCCTGACTGACAACCCCAGCGCTCTATGACGGTGGATGGTGGCAGGACCAGAGGTTGCCACGCTCATCGAACAGTTCCACGATGAAACTGACCCGGGGAACAGACCACAAGACACAAGGCACCATGACCAGTCAGCAAGTGTGCAGACTGCTTTCCTGAAAGATGTACAGTCGATGGTCAACGTGATGGAAGACTTCCGGAATCCATTTGAAGAGGAGAGTCAAGATCTGCTGGTACTCGACACCAAGGAGATCGCGCCACCTGGAGCTATAGACGCCCTCCGTCATGCACACGAAGAGGGTCAGCTGCAGTTTGAAAACTTCGTCAGAGAACGCCTGGTGGAGGGAACGAAACCCATAGGAGATGCCATCCACAGAAACAAGCTGAAAATCTTCGGTCAGCCTGCTTCAAAACATCCGGGAAAGGGCAAGCAGCAGATGAAATCCCTGAAGAATGACGTGGACCTGTTCTCTCGTCTGTATATCGGGTGCCAGAACCGGGATGGGAATCTAGAGGAATTCTTCCAACATGAAAACCAAGCCTGCCCCCCTGCACTATCAGATGGTGGTGGCATCCGGCTGGGTGTCAAGAGTGATCTTCTCGCTTGTCTAGAAGACCTCAGTCAGCCCAAGTCTGAGGTTCCTCCAACCAGCTGCATTGTGCTAGATGGAGCGGTCATCATCCAGATGCTGAAGCCAGCTACAGCAAAAAGCTTCAACGAGTATGCACAGCAGGTCTTTGTGCCCTACATACTCGCAAAACTCCATCAAGCCACGCGACTGGACCTGGTGTGGGACCGCTACAATACAGACTCGTTGAAGGGTACAGCAAGAGCCAAGCGCGGAAAAGGGGTGAGAAGACGGGTGGTGGGTGGTGCAACGATCTCTGGGAACTGGGCCAGCTTCCTCAGAGTCGACGAGAACAAGACAGAGCTGTTCAGCTTCCTCTCTGGCGTCCTCCACGACTCATTCCAGCTTGCAGACAAGGAGCTGGTCATCACTGAAGGAGATGATGTCTTGAGCAAGCCACCGCTCCTAGATACTGCAGCCCTGGCTCCTTGCAACCACGATGAACCTGACAGCCGCATGATGTTGCATGCCGCCCACGCTGCTCACAATGGCCACAAGAAGATCCTCATCCACACAGTTGACACTGATGTTGTTGTCTTGGCAGTGGCTCTGGCACGCACCCTGGAGGAGGAAGCCGAAGTGTGGGTGTCCTTCGGCACCGGCAAGGCTTTCCGGTTCTTGGCAGCCCATGAGATGGCGTCGGCTCTGGGCCCTGAGAAAGCACATGCACTACCGATGTTTCATGCTTTGACGGGCTGCGACACGGTCTCCTGCTTCGCCGGACATGGCAAGAGGACAGCATGGGCAGTGTGGACAGCTCTACCTCAGCTGACCCAGACACTCACTGACCTCTCCACTGCACCAGATCACATTGATGAAGATGCCATGCACACCATCGAGAGGTTCGTCATCCTGCTTTACGACAGAACAAGCACCGCAACCGATATCGACAAGGCACGCCGCAAACTGTTTGCAAAGAAGAGCAATGTCCAGCTGATCCCACCGACAAGTGCAGCCCTGAAGCAGCACGTCCGACGAGCAATATACCAGGGCGGACATGTCTGGGGCCAGGCCCTGGTTCCTGCACCAACATTTCCATCACCAACCGACTGGGGTTGGATCAAGACCAGCGACATGTACGAACCTCTCTGGACAACGATCCCCGAGGCATCCAAGGTCTGCCGGGAGCTTGTCTCCTGCAAATGCCAGAAGGGCTGCATCAAGAAGTGCAAGGGCAAGAAGGCCAGTCTTGAATGCACACCACTGTGTGCTTGCGACGGGGATTGCTCTCAGAACTGAACTCGCAAACTTAAGATGAAGATTCTGAACTGTTCCAGACAGTACACAGGTACTGTAAAACAGTGAACTTATCTGAATATTGCATTTAGAAGATTATGTGTTAATTAACATGATAATTAAATGTAGTAGTGTCCATTGACCACAGAAGTATAACATTTGACTTGCCCAGGATTGATCTGATGAGAGCATGCCACCATAATTATCACTAATTATCACCGAGTCAACAATGTTCAGAAGTTGTTAAGAAGGCAAACAAAATAATTGGCTTTATAGGCAGGTCATTTGAGCATAAATCCAAAGAAGTTATCCTAACCCTTTACAATTCCTTAGTCCGCCCTCTTCTGGAATACTGCGTTCAATCCTGGTGCCCTTATTACCAAAAAGATATAAACAAGCTAGAACGAGTTCAACGTAGAGTTACCAAAATTATACCTAGTCTAAAGAACAAACCATACGAAGAGCGTCTTAGAGAATTAAATCTATTTCCTTTAACCCAGCGCAGATTAAGAGGTGACTTAATTCAAGTGTTCAAAATCATCAAAGGCATCGACAATATGAACTGTAGTAAGTACTTCACTATCAACCAATCTAATTACACGCGGGGAAACGGTTGCAAAATTAATGGAAAATCTTTTAACTCGCACGAATCTAAGAATTTCTTATTCAATCGAGTTGTCAACTTGTGGAATGGGCTTCCCCGAACGTTATAGACTGCATCACTGTTGATTCATTTAAACTCCGCCTAGACAAATATCTCTCATCAAACCCGCGACTGACTGCGTTTGTAAATGAATAACTTTATTTTATCCCCCCCTCAGTTATTAACCCATCTGTCCTCTACTAACTTCCTAATCCTGCCCCGGACATTAGTTCCAGGGCAGTAATTCCCTTTCCAATGTTCCCTTACCCACTCTAAACCACTGTTTGAACACTTGATCCTCAGTGTTTTGGAGGACAAGCAACCTAGAAGGGTCACTAGATCTGTTGTTGCTTGATTTCCTTTGTACTCCTTTGTACTATCTGGTTCTGTTATTGTTGTTGTATTATCGATGTAATTAGCATAATTGTGTTAATAATTTTGTTAATTGGCATCTTAATTGGCGTGGGCAGTGTCCATGAATAGCTATTGACAGACAGAGGAAGAAGGTCAGATAACATTTCCACAACTTAAATGAATCTAGCCTATTCACAAGGAATGTCAGCATTTGATGCCTGATCATGGGTTTCCTTGTTGCCATTTCATCTGCAATTAGCCTAAATATGTTAATTAATATCAGCAGCATCTCCCAAAATGTGACTAAGAGCTATCTGGCATGTCTTGATTCAAAACATTCAATACACATTCACTAAAACCTTCAGCAGCAAACTTTATCTAACTTCTGTGTGTCTTTTGGGTGTCTGCTGGAGGCCATTTTGGAAAATGGCCGCCACGGCCGCCAGGGGGCAGTTGGGCGATGGCTCCACATCCAAATTTGTTCATAATATATTGGTCTACCTCTGTGCCAAAAATTGGTGCTTTTATCAAAAAATGCACAATAGGTTAGCTTACCCGATGTAGTATAAGGCAGGTGAGATGTAAGCCGAGGCTCAGTCAGTCTACAAATCTCGCTTACTTGTTGGCTTTAGCAATTTGTATTTCGCTTGTGTTCACTTTATAATATCTACGTTATTAATGTGTTATATGTGATATATTTTAGCTCTCAGGGTTCGTAAATCACATTAGATTATCACATTATCATTAAAATTGCTTACAAGTTTAGAGTTTCAATAATATATTTGGAATAATGAAGCTATCACAACTTTATCAACACAAATCAATCAACAACCAATCAGCATCTTCTGTATACAATATTCTACTCTACAATGAAAAATGGAAATGTACTTTATAAAATATATATCCATTAGATGTATCTGTTAAACACCATAATGTAGGAAAATTATTCTAAAATTATACTTGATGTTTTGAAATCACAACTAAAGAGATATAGTAAATATTAGCAATGTTCACATTTTATTATTTTATTCGTGATAAATTAAAGAATCTGGTGACATCTGGCAAGTGTGTCCACAGGTTGAACACTCCTATTATCCTCGATTATCAGACACTTATACTAGAGAGAGAGAGAGAGTTACAATGAGTTACAAGGAATAGTTAGTATCTCGGAGACCTTGCGGTCCATTCTGAGGAGATACTCGAAGTGGAAGGAGAAAGACTGTTTAGTGTGCTACACTCTTTACAGAGTGTGCAAAATACTATCTACTCTCTTCTTGAACTGCTCTACTGAAGAACTATTTACAACTTCGGAGGGAAGTTTGTTCCAGGTAGAACAGATATTATATGTGAACAAGTTTACACTGATACTAGTGCTGAACCTTTTCAATTTGAGTTTCCAGCCATGGTTGGGTGTTGTATTCATATTGAGGCTAAACATTTTGCAATAATCCACATTGTCAAACCCAATAAGTATTTTAAAAATTTCAATGAGCTGATCTCGTAGTCTGCGTGTCTCCAACGGGAAGAGATCAAGAGCTCTTAACCGGTCCTCATAGCTCATTCTTCTAAGCGATGGAATAAGCTTTGTAGCCCTAGCTTGTACTCTTACCAGTCGCTCTATATCTTTCCTGAGTGCTGGAGGCCAGAATTGAACAGCATACACCAGAAGAGGCCGTATCAGAGCATTGTAAAGTGTGAGGACTATTTCCTTATGTCTATACTTAAATTGCCTCTTAATATAGCCCAATAATTTCTGAGCTTTCTTCTCTACTTCAATGCACTGCTTGGAAAACTTTAGGTCACTGCTAATCAGAACACCCAAATCATTTTCCAAGTCAGTTACTTCCAGAGGCATTCCCAATAGTGAACAGCCTAAATTGGGGTTTGCTTGGCCGATATGCATCACCTTGCACTTTTCCAAGTTTAGAGGCATCTGCCATGTCTCCGACCATTCACCCAGTCTGTTGAGGTCCATCCTGAGCTGTTTAACCCCTTCGGGGTCTTTCACATTCATTCCAAGCTTTACGTCATCTTCAAACTTGGAGATCACACTCAACAGACCAATATTGATGTCATTGACATGTATGATAAACAGAAGTGGGCCAAGGACAGATCCCTGTGGAACTCCAGAAGTGAATGAAGTCCACTCAGAGCAAAAACCATTGATTACCACTCGTTGTTTTGTGACCTCTGCATTGATACCTAGTGCACTCACTTTTGACACTAGCCTGCAATAAGGTACTTTGTCAAAAGCTTTTGGAAATCTAAGTAAGGGATGTCTATGGCTCTACTTTTGTCATATGTTACGATCCAGGTTCTCAAAGACACAGGGCTCTTCAACATTGGACTAGATAATGGCAAAAAGCAACAACGGTAACACTAGATCCAACCCCTGCCTTAAACACTGGAAAACAAAACACCATTACTGCCCTGAGTCGTGCCTGGACAACGAAGTATCCTATGACTCGGTAACTGGTGCACACACACTAGGCTGACGCTCAATGAAACAGCCTATTCTCAAACAGTAAAAGATTACTCGATTATGTTACACAAAGAAAAGATAGTTAACGTGATTAATTAACGTTACGGTAGATACTCAAATAACTGGCACTCCTGTATTAAAGAAAGTGCAATGCTAGTCCTACAACATCAACTGGAAACTTCTGAAATAAGTCTGATGCTGGGAAGATGTTCGTAAAGAATCTTGAACAATTATAATGCAGAATACGGGTCACAATAAATGCTAGGACATATAGTAATAATAGGCAGGCGAATAATAAAGACTGCGCAAAGGTAGTAATACTCGAAGACTAAAGAAATGCTTCGTGACACAACGCAACAGCCTACTCGGGTTGTGCAACTCAACAACAACCTCGGCTCAAAAGTGCAGTGAATAATAATGCTGCATACATATAATAATGGGGCTTATCTCTAACCAGTGTCTGCTCAGTTAATAAAGTCTAGCTGGGGTATCAAGGCAGGGCAACAATGGGCGAGCATGCGGCTCGTAGCCTAACGTTGTCCAAGGGTGGTATAATGAAGATTACGTTATATGACGGGGATGCTCTCTTGATAAATCTAGGTCTCTAGTACCTAGCTCTATCCTGGCGATCCCTCAGAAGTCAACACAAAGAGGCAGCACTATGTTGTGAGGGATAGGCTATGGCCCTCTCACACCACAGCGCTGTGCTCGCAAAGTAAACCAACCCGAAGACAACTTAGGCTCCCACAGTACCTGTCGATGTCGTGCAGAGCTTAGCTAACACTGCACACATCGGAGAAAACGACACAGTAACCTTACCCCTAGTCTAGCTTTAGATAACCAAGCAGAATCACTCAACACCTTGCAAGGGAGACATATACTGGTCTACAACCTTCCCGAGAGAGGACACATACGGAAAAGTCCGTCTCTCTAAACCTCAATAAAGCATAATACCTCCTTAACCTAATACATGGAAATATCTGAGAGCTTCGCATACAATACGACTGGTCGACGGTGAA
This sequence comes from Paralithodes platypus, assembly GCA_032716605.1. Classification (NCBI taxonomy): domain Eukaryota; kingdom Metazoa; phylum Arthropoda; class Malacostraca; order Decapoda; family Lithodidae; genus Paralithodes; species Paralithodes platypus. The sequence goes on along the minus strand of CM064547.1, from coordinate 6,282,917 downwards.
CGTCAATGCTGAAACCAGAAGGGATGTTGAGTTTAATAAAGATTAGAGAATGAGAAAGGAGAAGTCGAGAGAGAGAGATAGTATGCAAAGTAGCGAGTATGGGGGACAGAATTGCAAAGGATGTAGGTGATACGTGTGTCAGGCAAGCTCTGAGCTGGTAAAGAACACGAAGCAGCGACGGGAAGGGACTAGTTGACCACCCCGCCGCCAACGCCGTCAGCGCCCAAGCGAGCCGTGTCATAGCTCACCACGCTGCTGGGTGTACTCCTTCACACTCTTTCGCTCGCCTCCCACACAAGCAACATTTATATTATAGCGAATATAAAATATAAGGCGCGGCCACAGACCAAAACAAAGACCACTTCTAGACTGTCTGTGGCAACACGACACTAATGAAATAAAGCAGATCATTCTAACAACTGTAGCCTATTCCCCCTTCCTGGCGAGCGCTAGCGAGCTTCAATGCCCCACGCAACCATTCTGCTAACGCCGGGAGGCGTCACACCCCCCCCCAAGATATGGGACACTCAACCATGAGCCCATATCTGAACAGGCAGAATGTCGCTAAAATCTGCCACTCCTAACCACTCTGCCACTCATGGAATGCAAGCTCAGTCTCCTCAAAAAAAATATACAACAATATTTTTATATAAAAAAAACTTATCACCTTTCCCAAATATAATACATTAATTCATAACATTGTGCTCCCAGAGCGAACTTTAAGAAGCACAGCCTACTGAGGGAAAATCATCTGCACTCAGTACTCAGCTACAATATTATCTTAAAATTAATTATTAAAAAGAAAGAGTTTTTATTTAATTTTTCATATTTTATTTTAAAGTTGTTTTTGGCGGCTACTATAGATGTACCCTAATTTTCTTCTAATCAAAGCCAACAACTCCTGCCCTGCGACCCTACGCTGATGCTACACACGCGAGCCAACAAGCACCAGCGCAAAAATACACCGCGAGCCAAGACAGGAGGCTATATCAACATACTGTGGTAGCCTACCCCGGATCCTCCACCCGCGACAGACAGTCCGCAATCACATTCTCACAACCGGCAATATGGCGAATGTCTAAGTTGTACTCTTGCAACATGAGCGACCATCTGGTCAGCCTCATATTCCGGTTGTGGAATTGATTGAGGAATTTAAGTGGGTGGTGGTCGGTATACACTACCACGACTGGCCCATATGCAGGAACATAGACCTCAAAGTGTCTGAGCGCTAACACGATTGCCAGCAGTTCCTTTTCAACAACCGAATAGTTTTTCTGTGCTGAATTAAATTTCTTTGAAAAGAAACTGACTGGATGCTCAAGACCTTCTTCGTCTGTCTGCAAAAGTACGGCACCAGCCCCTACTCCGCTGGCATCAGTCGCCAACTGAAATGGTCGTTCAAAGTCCGGGGCCCTGAGGATAGGGTGAGTGCATAAGAGGTGTTTAACTACTCGAAACGCATGCTAACACTCAGGTGCCCAGTGGAACTTTTTATCTTTAGCTAGTAGATCTGTCAAAGGAGCTAACACAGTAGAATAGCCTCTTATAAAGCGGCGGTAATACCCAATCATGCCCAAAAATCTCATGATCTGCCGCTTGTTGGTCGGCCAGGGGAACAAATCGATAGCCTGTATCTTCTGTTGGGGCGGGCTCACCTGCCCTAACCCAACCACAAACCCCAGATACTGCACCGTGGCTTGCACAAAGTCACACTTGCCCAGATTAACCACCAAGCCTGCTTTACTAAGTTGACTAAATAAGGCTTCTATGTGCTCACAGTGACTTTGGAAATCGTTGTCATAAATGATCACGTCATCAAGGTAGACAGTACAGTTTGGGATGTCTGCTACGATGTCGTTCATTAAGCTCTGGAAAGTGGCCGGTGCATTTTTCAGACCATATGGCATCACGTTGCAACGGTAAATACTGCCATCCACCACAAACCCGCACACCTCTTTAGACAGTGGTACTTGCCAGTAGCCTTTGACGAGGTCTACCTTGGTCAAGTACCTTGCTTTCCCGATCTTATCCACACTGTCATCCACCCGGGAAAGAGGATATGCATTGGTGGGGGTCAACCCGTTCAACCGCCTAAAGTCAATGCAGAACCGAACTTTTCCATCAGGTTTGGGCTGCAGAGTAACAGGAGAAGTCCACCGTACTGCCCCCTTCTCGATCAAGCCTCTCGCCAGCATATACTCCAGCTCATCCCTGAGCGCTGGGAGTTTAATGGGTGGCACCCGATAAGGTATCGACTTGAAGGGGGGGGTGCTCTCCTACGTCCACATCATGCACCGCTTGAGTAGTGAGGCCTGGGTGCTCGGCAAATACAGTGGGGTATGAATCGAACAGGCGCTGCCACCTGCTGTTCCTCCGGCAGGTGCGCCAGAGCATCGTGCGCACATTGGCTCGAATTCCCCGCCCACTGATCAGCTGAGACATGACAATCCCAGTTATCATCCACCTGATCATTGCTGCCCCCCTCTCCTTCTCCACCATGACCGCGGCAGGTCAACACAGGGACAGCTAGTGACTCAGGTGGGCGCCTCACATACTCCTTCAACAAATTAATGTGGCATAGTTGGTTACGCTTCTTCCGGTCTGGAGTGGCAACTAGGTAATCTAGATCGGAGATCTTTGACACCACCCAATAAGGCCCAGCGTACTTGGCAGCCAGAGGATGACCTGACTAAGGCAACAGGACCAACACCTCTTGACCTTCCTGAAACTCCCGGAGTTTCGCCTTAGTATCGTACCTGTCCTTCATACGGGCCTGCAAACTCACCAAATTACGCCCGGCCAGCTCCAGACTTCTAAGCATTCTCTCCCTGCTCTCGAGGACGTATCTCTACATAGAACATGGCTTAGCGGTACCCTCCCAAATCTCCTTCACCATGTGGAGAGGGCCCCTCACCTGATGCCCGAAAACAAGCTCATTCGGACTGAAACCGAGACTCTCTCCAGGTACTTCTCTTGCCGTGAACAAAACATACGGCAGACCAAGGTCCCAATCCTTTCCGTTCTCTGTGCAGTAACATCGAAGCATGCTTTTCAGCGTGGCGTGCCACCTCTCCAACACCCCTTGACTCTCCGGGTGATACGCAGAAGAGACGACAGTGCTGATGCCATGCTGAATCATAGTTTGTTTGAACAGATTAGATGTAAAATTAGAACCTTGGTCTGATTGCACCTCTTGCGGGTAACCATACCGCGAGCAATAGAAGAGCAGGTTCCGGACAACAGTTTTCGCCGTGCCATTTCTCATTGGATATGCATCAGGATAACAAGTGGCCACATCCATGATAGTTAATAGAAATTTATTACCGGCACTAGTAGGGGGTAGGGGTCCAACCATATCAATGATGACCTTACTGAAGGGCGGTCCACTGACAGGAATGGGGTGCAACGGGGCTCTCGGAATTGTTTGGTTAGGTTTTCCAACCCTCTGGCACGTATGACACATTGCTATCCAGGTTACTACCTGCCCCTTCAACCCCGGCCACCAAAACAATTTTTCTAAAGCCGCCACCGTTTTTCTCACCCCTAGATGTCCTGCCAGTGGTACGTCATGCGCCAACCTCAGTAGGCTATCCCTGCACTCCCGTGGCACCACCAACTGGTCCACTACTCCGGACCCCTCTTGCCAACTACGTTTAGGGTCTTGAAAACGCCTATAGAGGATGCCTTCTAAATAAAAAAAATTTCCTGGCTGTGCATCACCGTCCTCGTCGAGCTCTACAGCTCCATTAGCACACGTTTGGAGCTCAGGGTCCTCTAGTTGCAACCGACGTATATCTGAGGGTGCCAAGCGATCTAACTGCTCCCGGAGCAATGCATGACCTTCCCCGATACTGGGCTGCTCCCTCTGTCTCTCTCGATGTACATAACGTTGCTGTCGTGGAGTCTCGTCATGCCCAGCCTCGTCACTCTCGATGACAGGCCCAGGGCCTACTCCAGAATTAAGTAATGGTGCTAATACTGAATCACCCAAGAGAGCCGCCAAGTCAAAACTCTTAAAACCAACTCCAGCTTTAGCCTCCTCCTGTTGATCGTTCCTCCGCTGGTCTGAAGACGGAGGACTAGGCTGTGACACTATAGCTGCCCGAGCTCGGGTGACAACACACGCCATGGGTTGTGTCTGGTACCGCTCGACCCACTCTTGCTCTTCCCTACTCACATCGGCCGGCCTCTCGGCAACGACTAAGGGTAGAACCTCAGAAGCGGGCATTGCAAAGTCGTTGCCGAGAAGAAGGTCGACGCCCTCCACTGGCAGTTTCTCCACAATCCCGACATCCAATTCACGTGCCACACCATCCACCTCCAACTCCAACCGCACCAGCGGATATGACCGAGTTGCATTAATACCCTGCACCACTACCACCCGAGCCGCGTTAAAGGGTAGCCAGTCAGTTTTTCATCAGAGTCTGGGAAGCACCTGTATCACGCAAGACCTCTACTCCATGCTTGCGCCCCGCCCACATCACGCAACCCCGCCCTCTATGGTCGCAAAAAACATCCCGAGCAGGGTTCGAGCCTCCCAGGTGCTTCTGCATTGGCTGTGCCTCAGCCTCTGACGAACTGCCCCGGGCAAACTCAGACGACTTCGGAGACACACCAATGTAGCAGGCCAAAGACACAGCTGCTGTAGGTGGTTTGCTAGGACAGACTCTTGCAAAGTGCCCCTTTTTATGACAATGATAACACTCCAACTCCCCTTTGGGCTTCCCTTGGTACTGGGAAGGGCCCGGCCCCTTCTTAAACGGAACGGTGCTAGTCTTGTGGTCAGTCTTGGTATCATGGCTCTTGTACTTGTTTGCATAAGGTATATCACTAACTCGGGGGGGTGGGGCGTCACGCCCCTTGTTACCTGCCTCACTACGCTGGGCAGACCCGCACCCACGAATTAGTGATAGCCGGAGGTCAGCCATCTCAGCTGCCTCCTGTAGAGTTTTTTGGTTGCTTTTCTTTCAGGTTTAACGTCAGGTCGCCGCCCGTGCATTTGAAAAACTGCTCTAAAAGCACCAACTGTTTAATGTCGTCAAACGTAGTAGCTTTCTCCGACCTCAGCCAATTCCCAAAAGCATCGGACAGCTCCCGAGCATGTTCCAAAAAGGTGCTCTCCCGACCCTTGGTAACACCCCGGAACTTCAACCTGTACGTCTCTGGTTGTAGTTCGTATGCTCTCAGGACAGCCTCCTTGAGTTCCTCATAGATAATACACGACTCTATAGGCAATGCATCATAAGCCTGGAGTCCCTTGCCCACAAGTCTAGAGGAAACAAGGGCTGCCCACTTCTCCCCAGGCCACTGGTGTTCCTGGCACTTCTTCTCGAATCTCATGAAAAATTCGGTGACACCCGACTCATCAAATACAGGGACTAGCTTCAACAGGTGCGACAAAGACTGATCATGCCCACAATTCCCACCACCGAGACGTTGCCCTGTCGTTTCCACCCGAGTCTTCTCAAGATCGATATCTGCACGGTACCTGGTAGACTCAGCCTCCGACTGAGCTTTTATTCTCACGAGTTCGAGATCAGTCTGTTGTTTAGCCTTAGCGAGTTCGAGATCAGCCTGTCGATTAGCCTCTATCTTAGCGAGTTCGAGACGTTCCACACGCTCAGCCTGCATCTTAGCCATCTCAAGCTGGAAGAGAATTTCTGTAGTGAAACCTTGGGGAGGAGGTGCAACTATTGGAGGCCCACCCAGCGATCCTAAACCACGCTGCCAGTGGCTATCGGCCTGCGGGAACGTACTAAACTCCGGCATCCTAGAGGTCCCGATGGGAGTAGAGTGGAGGGGGGGCTCGAGCAGAAGTCCCCGAGCACCCTCTCCACCCTGGACCTCACTAGCCGCCCCCAGTACGCAAGCCCTCAATTCGTTCTTCTTGATGCCATGAGCCACCTTAAGCCCCATGAGGGGAGGCAAACACTGTAGACCATACTTGCTAATTCCCTCTAGTCGATCAGCTGTTATAGGCACCTCCAAAAACTTCTTTGCGGCCTCCTCACTAGTTACTAACCCCCCTGGCATCTGCCCATCAGAGCCTGCATCATACCCTGAACCCTCAGTATGATCTGATTCGTCTCCCATGGTGTCCACCAAAAATTCTCACGTTTATAAAAAAAAAAAGAAGAAGTACCCAAGCTCCTATGTAGCACTAGTCACTTGCCAAAAATGTCTGAAAACTCTCAAGTGCTATACTACTTTGCCAAAAAAAATCTAACGTGCCCACTATATTCCTCAATAAAACAAATGACCACAACAATCCTGCAATTATCTCTTAGTTCACAAGATCCTGAGCTAGGTCGCCATTTGTTACGATCCAGGTTCTCAAAGACACAGGGCTCTTCAACATTGGACTAGATAATGGCAAAAAGCAACAACGGTAACACTAGATCCAACCCCTGCCTTAAACACTGGAAAACAAAACACCATTACCGCCCTGAGTCGTGCCTGGACAACGAGGTATCCTATGACTCGGTAACTGGTGCACACACACTAGGCTGACGCTCAATGAAACAGCCTATTCTCAAACAGTAAAAGATTACTCGATTATGTTACACAAAGAAAAGATAGTTAACGTGATTAATTAACGTTACGGTAGATACTCAAATAACTGGCACTCCTGTATTAAAGAAAGTGCAATGCTAGTCCTGCAACATCAACTGGAAACTTCTGAAATAAGTCTGATGCTGGGAAGATGTTCGTAAAGAATCTTGAACAATTATAATGCAGAATACGGGTCACAATAAATGCTAGGACATATAGTAATAATAGGCAGGCGAATAATAAAGACTGCGCAAAGGTAGTAATGCTCGACAACTAAAGAAAAGCTTTGTGACACAACGCAACAGCCTACTCGGGTTGTGCAACTCAACAACAACCTCGGCTCAAAAGTGCAGTGAATAATAATGCTGCATACATATAATAATGGGACTTATCTCTAACCAGTGTCTGCTCAGTTAATAAAGTCTAGCTGGGGTATCAAGGCAGGGCAACAATGCAACAATGGGCAAGCATGCGGCTCGTAGCCTATCGTTGTCCAAGGGTGGTATAATGAAGATTACGTTATATGACGGGGATGCTCTCTTGATAAATCTAGGTCTCTAGTACCTAGCTCTATCCTCTATCCTCTCACACCACAGCGCTGTGCTCGCAAAGTAAACCAACCCGAAGACAACTTAGGCTCCCACAGTACCTGTCGATGTCGTGCAGAGCTTAGCTAACACTGCACACATCGGAGACAACGACACAGTAACCTTACCCCTAGTCTAGCTTTAGATAACCAAGCAGAATCACTCAACACCTTGCAAGGGAGACATATACCGGTCTACAACCTTCCCGAGAGAGGACACATACGGAAAAGTCCGTCTCTCTAAACCTCAATAAAGCATAATACCTCCTTAACCTAATACATGGAAATATCTGAGAGCTTCGCGTACAATACGACTGGTCGACGGTGAACGTCTATGCTGAAACCAGAAGGGATGTTGAGTTTAATAAAGATTAGAGAATGAGAAAGGAGAAGTCGAGAGAGAGAGATAGTATGCAAAGTAGCGAGTATGGGGGACAGAATTGCAAAGGATGTAGGTGATACGCGTGTCAGGCAAGCTCTGAGCTGGTTAAGAACACGAAGCAGCGACGGGAAGGGACTAGTTGACCACCTGGCCACCAACGCCGTCAGCGCCCAAGCTAGCCGCGTCATAGCTCACCACGCTGCTGGGTGTACTCCTTCACACTCTCTCGCTCGCCTCCCACACAAGCAACATTTATATTATAGCGAATATAAAATATAAGGCGCGGCCACAGACCAAAACAAAGACCACTTCTAGACTGTCTGTGGCAACACGACACTAATGAAATAAAGCAGATATTCTAGGACAACTGTAGCCTATCCCCCCATCCTGGCGAGCGCTAGCGAGCTGCAATGCCCCACGCAACCATTCTGCTAACGCCGAGAGGCGTCACACATACTCTTTCAGCGTTTCATGGAAAATTTCCAGCAAATTGGTAAGACATGATCGGTGTCGCCTGAATCCATGTTGGGAATCTGTAATTAAATTGTGGATTTCCAGGTAGGCAACTATCTTGTCTACTAGTATCCCTTCTAAGAGATTTACTGTGATAGAAGTCAAGCTAATTGGCCGATAATTCTTGGGACACCCGTGATCTCCTTTTGTAAAGAGTGGGGTCACATTGGCCAGTTTCCAGTCTTCAGGGACCTCTCCATCTTCTAGTGATTTATTAAAGATATCTGCTAAGAAAGGTGCGATTTCATCTCACACTTCACGTAAAACTCGAGGAAGAAAGTCATCTGGGCCGGATGACATGAATCTATTTAACTTATCTATTCTTTTTGCTACATCCTCTGGGGTACATCTGATTCTGCTAAGAACTTCACCCTCATGCACTAATCCTGGACTACGCATGTCATTGGTATTTTCCCTTGTGAATACTGAGGCAAAATAGTCGTTTAGGGACTTAGCTATATCAGCGTCAAAAGTTTGAAGTTGTCCTGTTGGATCCTATATAGTTTCAATGCTACTTTTGAATGGCTTCTTGCTGTTCACATAGCTGAAGAACTCTTTAGGGCTCTCTTTGCAGAGGGCTGCAACCCTTAATTCTTCATTCTGCTTTGCTTCCTTTATAAGAGATTTAATTCACTCATCTATGCATATTTTTGAAGGAATCTAAATCACTTTGGTCTTGACTTGTTTTGGCCTTTCTGTATGAATTTTTTCTCTTTCTAATTGCTGAAGCTATGTCTCTTGTGAACCGTTTTGGTTGGATTGAGCCTGATTTGGTAAGTTTAGTAGGACTGAATGCAATTTGTCGATCCATAAACTGTTGTTTGAATGAGCACCAAATCGCATTAACATTCTCACCCTCAAGTCTGATCTGGGATAAGCTTTCCCAAAGGCCTGCAAAATTTGCACAACGGAAATCTAGTTTTGCACTCTGAGGATTGGTGGGTCTCCTGCTAAAGGTGTGAAGAGAGAACCTAACTAGATTGTGGTCACTACCTCCAAGTGATTCCCCAAAATATAAGTGTTACAAAGCCTTTAAGTTACATAGCAACATATATTATTCCATGTTACATATGAACTTTGGGTGGTCAATGTATTCAAGGGGTTAACTTCAAGTAAGGAGTATTAGGAAGACGTTTTGAGGTACGTTCCTATATTTATGATAAGGGTTAACCATTTAACTCCAAGCAAGAAGACTTAAGGTGTCAATCTTACTGGGCTATATCTAAGTTATTGTAGGTTGATGTACGTTGAATCTCAGCTTTCCGTTTTCTGCTCGTTGATTGATAGATAAGATAGATATATTGTACTATCTTTAGTAATAGTAATGCTGCCACCATAACGTCTTAAACCTTATAAATATAATACTGATACATATAGGTAAAAGGTAAAGGAAAGGATCTGTTTTGTATCCGTAAACCACTTTGATTTTTTTAAGTAACAACTGAAGGATTTATACAGATCTACTAATAAAGTATATATAAAAGAATTCCTAAGTTGAGAGAGAATCTCTGATGGCTTGTTGTCGTGCCCAAATGTTGTGTCTATCTATCTTCTCAATACCTCCTTTATACCTCTCACCTCCAAGCACACCTCCCCCACGTGATCTTAACTTCCGATTCACGTGTACAGTCGCTGGTGCTCATAAATGCGAGGTAAGCTTAAACTGCGTGGGAAGCATGACTGACGTGACAGAAAGAAGTACCAGAAGTTACAATGAATTCGAAGGGATGAATAACCTTCAAGGTGTACCGGGACTCACATAATGTTTCATTCACTGAAGTAATTCACCTTAAAATTATATGAGATGTAATAAATGATTCATAGTAAATACTATAATAGTGAGATGTAATATAAGCTGGTCACACTTTCATCTTCAGTGGTGAACACAAGGTCTAGTATATTGTTCCCTCTAGTTGGCTCGTTCACCCACTGGGTCAAAAAGTTATCGTTAGTAAAGCCCACAAGATGCCTACCTTCAGCATCGGCAGTTCTTGCTTCCCAGTTTAATAGGCAATTGAAGTCACCTAAAATCACACTTGTTATACCCTTGATAACAGCACTCAGTCTTGTGTAGAGAAGTTCACCCTTTTTAACATTTTGATGTGGAGGCCTGTACACCAGAACAATCCTATAGCTAGAGTTAGCTAGATTGAGGTCTACTCCAAGCAGTTCATGTTCTGACCTGACCTTGCAGTCAATTGGGTTTAGAAAATCTCTGATGTACAACAGAATTCCACCCCCTTCCTGCATGGTTCGGTATTTGTGGAACATTCTATTTAACCCTCGTGGCCCGGGCTGACCTCCAAAGGACGGAGGTCGTATCTGGGCGATCTGGCCGAAAAACGTCTAGGCCTAGGCTACCGTATTTTATTTTATTTTAACTCCTAGAAATTTCCCACGCATCTATAAACGTAGGGCGGTTTTCAATCTGTAGACTGGCGTTGAGTAGAGCTCTCTAAGTTAACTGGTTCAGTTGTGATGACGATTTCAGTGGAGCGAATTTTTCCGCGATGTTGACAATATCGGAGCTTTTCAGACACTAATTTTGTCTGACGTCACAACAATAACATTGATCCGACGTCTCCTTATTGTTTTCGGAGGTGCGGTGACGCAACGATCGGCTTTGTTTACATGCATCGGACGCACGGCGTTCAGACCAAGCTGAATAGGCTTTCAAGCTTACTATCTGCTGAAAGGACACCCGGGCTGCTGCCCAATTTTCGCGGTGTCCTTGCACAATGACACCCGGGCTGGAAGGGTTAAAGGTATTTCAAATTCCCCAACATAATATCTGGTATCACTGTGAATCTAGGATTCAGTGATAGCCACTACATCGAAGCATTCTGTAGACAACAATTCCCGAAGTATGGAGAATTTATTCCTAATTGACCTGGCATTAAACAATACTACCATAAGGGGATTCAGGTTTTTCTTAACCCCCTAGTTTACCCCATTTTCCGAAGAGAAAAGGGTCTCTGGGGTAGTGCATTTTCTTGCACACTATTTATCTGTAGAAAGAGCCATCGTTATGAAGGAGTCTTTCTCCCCCATACCATTATTGGGCTCTACCAGTATATTATATCTCAACATAGTAAACTTCCATATATCCTTCCATCCTCCCCCCCCTCTCTCTCTCTCTCTCTCTCTCTCTCTCTCTCTTGATTAACCACATTAAGAGGAAAACGGAAAGAGAGAGATATAGAGTTGCAAGGAATTACAAGGAATTGTCAGTATCTCATAGACCTTGCACTCCATTCGGGGAGATACTTGCAGTGGAAGGAGATAGACTGTTTAGTGCACTATACTCATTACATGGTGCTTAATACTATCTACTGAAGAACTGTTTACAATTTCGGAGGGAAGTTTGTTCCAGGTAGAACAGATCTTATAATTATGTGAAAAAGTGTCCACAGATACTAGTGCTGAATCTTTTCAATTCTAATTTCCAGCCATGGTTGTGTGTTGTATTCACATTGAGACTAAACATTTTGCTATAGTCCACATTGTCAAACCCATTAAGTATACTAAAAACTTCAATGGGCTGAGAGAGAGAGAGAGAGAGAGAGAACATGAACTAGTGAGGTGTGATTGTGTAGAAGACAGGAACAGTACTCAAGGAAATGTTGACGTATTTCGCATATTCAACGCTCCATTCAACTTTGAGAGAGAGAGAGAGAGAGTGTGTGTATGTATGTGTGTGTGTGTTGAAATGCAGTAGATCGTGGTGTAACTCCTTCACTATAAAATAATTGATTAATTTCACTCCAAACAATGATGTTAATAAATGCATGTGATCCTCCCGGTATTCGAACCTGAGATACCATATACATATATTAAACACTCTAACCATTAGACCACCATACTACAGACAACGTAAGTCTGGTAATAGCATTCTACCATTCTACTCCCAATACCCATTAGGTTAATGGCAATGCCTACCAAATACCAACAGCCAAGGTTTCAAGGGATAATGTAGACATAATTGTTTACCTCTTCTGTCATGTCAGGTCAGGTGAAGTTATTAATGGATAAGCCTTTACAACGGCACCTCGTATCTACATTCTACTTTTCCTATTTTTCTGAAGAGTTTAGAGAGGGGATAGAGAGAGGAAGCTGTTGGAGTGGCTTTGTTATGTGTGATATTAGTCTGTATACGTCGTTGAGGTGTCCCCCGACTTGGTGCAAGCATGTGAGACATGCTAGGACGTACTACATCATCCACTAAAATATGTCCGCCTGGGCTGGGATCGAACCAGGTCAAACAGATCCACACGTGAGCGTACAAAGGAAATAAAGCAACAACAGGTCTAGTAAGTCTTCTAGGCTGGTTTTCCTTCAAAACACTGAGGATCCAGTGTCCAAACAGTGGTTTAGAGTGGGTAAGGGAACTACTGCCTTGGAACTAATGTCCGTGGCAGGATTAGGAAGTTAGTAGGGACAGATGGGTTAGTAATTGAGGGGGGGATAAAATAAAGTTATTCATTTACAAACGCAGTCAGTCGCGGGTTTGATGCGAGATATTTGTCTAGGCGAAGTTTAAATGAATCAACGGTGCTGCATTCTATAACGTCTCGTCTCGTGGAAGCCCATTCTACAAGTTGACAACACGATTGAAGAAGAAGTTCTTAAATTTGTGTGAGTTAAAAGATTTACCAATAATTTTGAAACCGTTTCCCCGCTTGTAATTAGATTGGTCGATAGTGAAGTACTTACTACAGTTCATATTATCGATGCCTTTGATGATTTTGAACACTTGAATTAAGTCGCCTCTTAATCTGCGCTGGGTTAAAGGAAATAGATTTAATTATCTAAGACGCTCCTCGTATGGTTTGTTCTTTAGGCTAGGTATCATTTTGATAACTCTACGTTGAACTCGTTCTAGCTTGTCTATATTTGTTCGGTAATAAGGGCACCAGGATTGAACGCAGTATTCCAGAAGAGGGCGGACTAAGGAATTGTAAAGGGTTAGGATAACTTCTTTGGATTTATGCTCAAATTACCGGCCTATAGAGCCAATTATTGTGTTTGCCTTCTTAACAACTTCTGAACATTATTGACTCGGCTTTAGGTTACTCGATATTGTTACTCCCAGATCGGTTTCTCTGTTTACATTTTTAAGCTGAGTGCCATTCATCGAATAGTTTGCTTTCTCATTTTGGTATCCGATATATAGTACTTTACATGTATCCGCATTGAAACTCATTTGCCAAATTTGGGCCCAACATGACAACTTATCTATATTGTGTTGCATATCGTCAACTTGTTCTTTTGAGAGTACGCTATTTGCAATTTTTGTATCGTCAGCACTCGACCGCCGCGGCTCTGTACCGGCGACGTATTTCAATTGTATTCTACCTACATTTATGCGACTTTATGAAGGTTAGGAAGGATATAATATGGTAGCTGAAATAATTAATTGAGATAGTCTGTAGCCTTGTAATGGGTAGATATCCATCCTAAGCTGAATGAAAACTTCTAATAGTTCCCAGAATATAATTGAAAGAATGTCGCCGGTACAGAAGGGGTTAAATGAAATGCACGAATGTATTAACCCCTTATGTACCGGCAACGTCTTCTTACTGTTATTGTAGTAATATTTAAACGATGTCATTAAGCTTGAGAGGGATGTAAAATGGCTAAGAGGAATAAGTGAGATAGTCTGTAGCCTTTATAAGTGAGATAGTCTGTAGCCTTTATAAGTGAGATAGTCTGTAGCCTTTATAAGTGAGATAGTCTGTAGCCTTTATAAGTGAGATAGTCTGTAGCCTTTATAAGTGAGATAGTCTGTAGCCTTTATAAGTGAGATAGTCTGTAGCCTTTATAAGTGAGATAGTCTGTAGCCTTTATAAGTGAGATAGTCTGTAGCCTTTATAAGTGAGATAGTCTGTAGCCTTTATAAGTGAGATAGTCTGTAGCCTTTAAAAGTGAGATAGTCTGTAGCCTTTATAAGTGAGATAGTCTGTAGCCTTTATAAGTGAGATAGTCTGTAGCCTTTATAAGTGAGATAGTCTGTAGCCTTTATAAGTGAGATAGTCTGTAGCCTTTATAAGTGAGATAGTCTGTAGCCTTTATAAGTGAGATAGTCTGTAGCCTTTATAAGTGAGATAGTCTGTAGCCTTTATAAGTGAGATAGTCTGTAGCCTTTATAAGTGAGATAGTCTGTAGCCTTTATAAGTGAGATAGTCTGTAGCCTTTATAAGTGAGATAGTCTGTAGCCTTTATAAGTGAGATAGTCTGTAGCCTTTATAAGTGAGATAGTCTGTAGCCTTTATAAGTGAGATAGTCTGTAGCCTTTATAAGTGAGATAGTCTGTAGCCTTTATAAGGAGATAGTCTGTAGCCTTTATAAGTGAGATAGTCTGTAGCCTTTATAAGTGAGATAGTCTGTAGCCTTTATAAGTGAGATAGTCTGTAGCCTTTATAAGTGAGATAGTCTGTAGCCTTTATAAGTGAGATAGTCTGTAGCCTTTATAAGTGAGATAGTCTGTAGCCTTTATAAGTGAGATAGTCTGTAGCCTTTATAAGTGAGATAGTCTGTAGCCTTTATAAGTGAGATAGTCTGTAGCCTTTATAAGTGAGATAGTCTGTAGCCTTTATAAGTGAGATAGTCTGTAGCCTTTATAAGTGAGATAGTCTGTAGCCTTTATAAGTGAGATAGTCTGTAGCCTTTATAAGTGAGATAGTCTGTAGCCTTTAAATTAGTAGACATCCGTCGTAAGCTGAATAAAATCGTCTAATAGTTGTCAGAATATAATGAAAAATATGTATCCAGTATTGAATGGGTTAAGGGGAGATTTTTAGTTTGCTTCCTAGACCTCCATACAATTAAAACAAAATACCCCCATGACCCCCTTCGATATTAATTTGTAAATTTTTCGGTAGAAAAGTGTCTAGGCCGAAGGCCAATTATTCCTCCTATATTTCATGCTTGCTATCGCTCGCCAGGAAAACATCGACACCTAAGTGGCACAAAAGGTCTTACGATTGACAGTAATGGGGCGACACGTCTTAAAATCGCAAAACTAACGGGCCGAACGTCTTAAAATCTCGAAGCTAATGGGGCTAAACATGAGGGAGTAAGGGGTTCAGACAACGAAATCCTCAAGTGGAATTCTCCCCTTAAATGTTGTCCACACCATAAACCCGCACCTCTCGTATTGCAGCTTCTGAATGATGAGTTATAATGTGTGGCACCTACAGTATATTAAGGGGCTAGTGGCTGGTGTTATGGTCTATTAATAATTCATGTATTCATTTATTTCTTAGTTTCCTCGCTAGACCTCTATCAAGCTTAGAACCCCCCCCCCCCCCCGACCCTTCTTCAAGAAAAATGTGTTAATTTTTCGGTAGAAAAATGTCACGGTCGAAGGCCGATCCATCATAAAATTACAGGCTCGCTATCGCTCGCCAGGGAAATATCTACACCTTAATTGCACGAAAGGTCTTAAAATTGACAACGAAATGGGGCGAAAGGTTTTTACATCGCCAAACTAAGGGGCTGAACGTATTAAAATATCAAAGTTAATGGGGCTAAGCATGAGGGAGGAGGGGTCCCAAATAAGCAACTACCCGCCCGTTAACCCCTACTGTACCGGCGACGTCTTTTACACTATATTCTTACTCCAGTTAGACTATTTTGTGCAGTTTATAAACGATGTGTGGTAATAAAAATGGTTAACTGAGATCATTCGAAGCCTGTTTAGTGCTGGCGGACCTTTGTAAACGGAATAAAACTGTCTAATATTAGCCAGAATACAATTGATAGAACGGCTTCGGTACTGTACGGGTCAATCTACCTTCAATTGATAGAACGGCTCCGGTACTGTACGGGTCAATCTACCTTCAATTGATAGAACGGCTCCGGTACTGTACGGGTCAATCTACCTTCAATTGATAGAACGGCTCCGGTACTGTACGAGTCAATCTACCTTCAATTGATAGAACGGTTCCGGTACTGTACGGGTCAATCTACCTTCAATTGATAGAACGGCTCCGGTACTGTACGAGTCAATCTACCTTCAATTGATAGAACGGCTCCGGTACTGTACTGGTCAATCTACCTTCAATTGATAGAACGGCTCCGGTACTGTACAGGTCAATCTACCTTCAATTGATAGAACGGTTCCGGTACTGTACGGGTCAATCTACCTTCAATTGATAGAACGGCTCCGGTACTGTACGAGTCAATCTACCTTCAATTGATAGAACGGCTCCGGTACTGTACGGGTCAATCTACCTTCAATTGATAGAACGGCTCCGGTACTGTACGGGTCAATCTACCTTCAATTGATAGAAACGGCTACGGTACTGTACGGTTCAATCTACCTTCAATTGATAGAACGGCTCCGGTACTGTACGGGTCAATCTACCTTCAATTAATAGAACGGCTCCGGTACTGTACGGGTCAATCTACCTGCAATTGATAGAACGGCTCCGGTACTGTACGGGTCAATCTACCTTCAATTGATAGAACGGCTCCGGTACTGTACGGGTCAATGTACCTTCAATTGATAGAACGGCTCCGGTACTGTACGGGTCAGTCTACCTGCAATTGATAGAACGGCTCCGGTACTGTACGGGTCAATCTAGTTTCAATTGATAGAACGTCTCCGGTACTGTACGGGTCAATCTAGTTTCAATTGATAGAACGGCTCCGGTACTGTACGGGTCAATCTACCTTCAATTAATAGAACGGCTCCGGTACTGTACGGGTCAATCTACCTGCAATTGATAGAACGGCTCCGGTATTGTACGGGTCAATCTACCTTCAATTGATAGAACGGCTCCGGTACTGTATGGGTCAATCTACCTTCAATTGATAGAACGGCTTCGGTACTGTACGGGTCAATCTACCTGCAATTGATAGAACGGCTCCGGTACTGTACGGGTCAATCTACCTTCAATTGATAGAACGGCTCCGGTACTGTACGGGTAAATCTACCTTCAATTGATAGAACGGCTCCGGTACTGTACGAGTCAATCTACCTTCAATTGATAGAACGGCTCCGGTACTGTACTGGTCAATCTACCTTCAATTGATAGAACGGCTACGGTACTGTACGGGTCAATCTACCTTCAATTGATAGAACGGCTCCGGTACTGTATGGGTCAATCTACCTTCAATTGATAGAACGGCTCCGGTACTGTACTGGTCAATCTACCTTCAATTGATAGAACGGCTACGGTACTGTACGGGTCAATCTACCTTCAATTGATAGAACGGCTCCGGTACTGTACGGGTCAATCTACCTTCAATTGATAGAACGGCTCCGGTACTGTATAGGTCAATCTACCTTCAATTTAGTTACCAGTACAAGATAGCATCAATGTACAGTCGGCCTAATAAGTGATGCTTCGGCACCAAGTATGTTTTGATCAATAATTGGTATCACCAATATCTAAGCTTCATTTCTTCATATCGAGTGAAATATAGAAACATGTTCCTACACTTACCCACCCTATTCAACATCTGACAGACATTAATACAGCACAGAGCGAGGCAAACGTAATGACAGCTGACACATGACTTATTAGCGTGACCGTACATCCAGAAAAACAATATATTTACAACAACTACGGATTTATTTATAAGTCTGCGGGATAAACCCTGTGTAAATCCACCTGTAATGGAATATCAAGCGAGAGTTTTATATCGTCAACCTTTGATTTTAGTTATATTCTAGCAACGGTTTGAACATTATTGAGCCTTGATTCTGGCAACTAGACTAGAGGCCGATAATGGGTGACTTGCTAGTTTCAGGCTATAAGGAAATTGGAGCCGTAAACAACAATATTCAGCAGAACTATTGGCTATAAATACCGCTGGAATGCCTGTATATATATATATATTTTTTTTTTTTTTTTTTTTTTAAGAGACAATGAACGGAGGAAGGAAAAACACAGATAAAACAAAAAGGTCCATGTGCCTAAAGGCATCCTCCATTCATAAAATGTTTGTAACAACTGGATTTAAACATTTGTTGATTGTAAGTTTGTGGAAAGCAATTCGAGGGAAGTGAATTCCAAAGAGTAGTAGCTCTGGGGATAAATGAATTCTGATAAGCAGAAGTTCTGCATTGTGGAGGAGAAAGTGTAAATTCATGGGCGCTCTCAGCTGCCCTAGTTCTACGGGGAAAGATGTGGAGAGGCGGCACAATTGAAGCAAGTTCCTCGGAACAATTGCTGTGAAAATATCTGTAGAATAATGCAAGGGA
The DNA here is from genome assembly GCA_032716605.1 of Paralithodes platypus. Taxonomy (NCBI): domain Eukaryota; kingdom Metazoa; phylum Arthropoda; class Malacostraca; order Decapoda; family Lithodidae; genus Paralithodes; species Paralithodes platypus. The sequence goes on along the minus strand of CM064547.1, from coordinate 6,264,671 downwards.
TGCAACGTTTCTTCGTATGGCTAATGTAGGAAGGTCCTGTGTGATTGCAGGGTTATTGATTAATCTAATAGCTTTATTTTGAATTTTGTCCAACTGCCTCAATGCAACCACTCCACTTCCACCCCACAGAGGTGAACAGTAATCCATCTGAGAGCGCACATGACTTTTATATATTACGGCCAACTGCTCGTCAGTGAAGAATTCTCGAACTCTGTACAGGAGTCCCAGTTTTTTAGAGGCATTCTTAGCAATGCTTCTAATATAATGTGTCCAGCTCAAGTTAGTAGTTAATGTTACACCGAGAATGTCAATACTAGGGGAAGTGGGAATATACTGTATATACAGCTTAGGAAGGCTGTATTGAAGCCAGAGGGTTTATTAAGGGGAGATGGACCGTTTTCCTGGTCCCCCTTCTTCCTCATGTTTAGCCCCATTGGTTTTCAGATTAGTTTGGCGATTTTAAAACCTTTCGCCCCATTTATTATCAATATTAAGACTTTCGTGTCATTTAGGTGTCGATAGCTTCCTGGCGAGCGATAGTGAGCCTGTTATTTAAGAGAAACCGACCTTCGGCCGGGATTTTTGTTATCGAAAAATGTACAAATTTATTTTGAAAGAGGGTAATGGGCTGGTGTTTTTAAGTTTGATGGAGGTCCAGGGAGGAAACTAATACAATAATAAATACATACATAAATGAGCAAATAAAAATGACCCATGCCTTCTTTTAAGAAAGTGTTTACCCTTTTAAGTCCCACAGATCCTTCTTCAACTATATAAACTCGCCAAATGCTAGCCAAAACTAAATGTCAAAACCCATGGTAATCCTCAAGGTGCTGAAGACCAACTTAACCCCTTCAGCACCATGACGTCTTTTACCTTTGATTGTGGCTATCATTTTATGTAGTTTAAGAAGGGCCTATATTACACTGAGAGGGTTTATTGCGATCGTATTAACCCCTGAGAGTCCTAGAGGTAGATTATAAACTAAACAAAATCGTCTAATGGTAACCAGAATATGATGAAAATGACGTAATGGTGGTGAAGGGGTTAACGCACTATAGCCACCGTAGAGAAAAGTCCGGATATAAACTGTAATAATATAACATACATTGTATTTAAGTTAACCAATGCAGTACCAGTGCCGTCCATTTAATTGCATGTTGGTTACTATGATTGTAGGCAGTTTTAAAAAGGCCTACAGCAATTAACCCTCTCCGACATATGACGCAATGTTCATCCTATTAGGGATACTTTAAAGCCTTTATTACCATCAGGGGTATTTACAAACCTTTAGTTTAGTTACTTCAACCTCTGCAGTTGTCTTTGAGTTAGCTGTGGGCAGATAACTAATTTTGGAGAGGTATTACAAGAGTGAGAGAACTCTATTTCTTATTGCTAATCTGCCAACCTCTGCGTCATATGAGTTTGAAGGGGTTAACAGGTTCGAACTATCTCAATTAACCCTTTTCCATACGATAGATTTGTCTTAAGCTTCACAAAACCGTCTAAATAAAGCTAGACATATACCATTTAAAATCCCTCGCCGGTACAGTAAGGGTTAAGGGCAGATTTTCACTTGAGGGACTTTTTTCTTGACCCCTTTCTCCCTCATGTCTAGCCCCATTGCTTTTGAGATTTTAAGAAGCTTGCCCCATTAGTTTGGTGATTTTAAGATTTTCCACCCCATTCTGTCAATTTTAAGACCTTTCGTACCATTTAGGTGTCGATTTTATCCTAGCGAGCGATAGCGAGCCTGCAATTTAAGTTTAACCGGCCTTCGGCCGGGACATTTTTCCACCGAAAAATGTACATTTATCTTGAAAGGGGGTCAAGGGGGTGAAATTTTAAGATTGCTGGAGGAGTAGGAAACAAACTAAAAACCTCCCCTTAAGAGCTTCCAATATACTCCATCCAATATCGTAGACAATAATATTATCAGAAACAGACATTTTCTGTCACTGTAAAAACGAGATAAGATCAATGTTATTTAATATGGACAAACTAATCAAAAACTCTAAGTGGGGAGAGTCAGACAGATAGGTCATTAGAGGAAGGCCATTTGGAAAGGTTAAGGGAAGTTATTAAATTTGTTTCCTAGACCTCCATCCAGCTTAAAATTACACCCCCAAGGCCGGGGTTCAAGATAAATGTGTACAGTTTTTTGGTAGAAAAATGTTCCGGCTGAAGGCCGGTTCGCCAGGAAAATATCGACATCTAAATGGCATGACAGGTCTTGAAATTGACAGAACAGGAGCGAAAGTTCTAAACATCGTCAAAATAATGGGGCGAACGTCTTAAAATCTCAAAAGCAATGGGGCTAAACATGAGGAAAAAGGGGTCGAGATAAGAATCCCGCAATTGAAATATCCATGTAAACCCTTGAAAGTGACCCCCTGTGTATCTGTATTTGTTAGTTATGTACTGTTCAGTACATTGGCGGTATTTAGATTATATTCTAGCAAACTTAAGATCATTTAGTTATGTTTAAGAAATCAATAAACGAATATAAGCGATAAAAAACTTAAGTAGCTATTTAACTTCTTGACTCCCATAAGTTCTTCCTAAGCTGTATAAAATCATACATTTGTACAAGTATATCAGAGGCATCACAACACACACACACACACACTCTCACTTGGAAAGACCATAATTATTACCAGTCTCGCTATGGCAGCCTCCCAGAAGCTGGGTGTGCTGAACCGCCTCAAGGGGTTCTTTACCCCTGCGCAGCTTCTTGCTCTGTACAGGGGCACAGTGCGTCCTTGTATTGAGTATTGTTCACATGTGTGGGGAGGATCCTCTCACACCGCACTCCTTGATAAAGTAGAAAGGAAAGCCTTTCGTATCATTAACTACCGTCCACTCACAAACTCTCTGCAATCTCTCTCTGTTCGCTGCAATGTTGCATCTCTTTCGCTATTCTATCGCTACTACAATAATCAGTGTTCCTCGGAGCTTTCCCAGTGTATACCACCTCCTCTGCGCAGGGTACGTAGTACCCGCCTTGCAACACAATCCCACCCCTACTCTGTGCAACTCTCCAACCGAAGAGTGAAACGCTATTCTCAGACTTTCTTCTATTCAACTGCTGAGCTCTGGAACTCTCTCCCAGAATCAGTCTCTCCCTCTTCCTATGACTTAAATTGCTTCAAACTCTGTGTGTCCAGGCATTCTAGCTCGAACGTCCCTTGATTTCGGCCCTGTCACTCTTTGAAATCTGGGGGAGGCACTCGCTGCAGGCAGGTATGCCTTGTGTCTCCCTCATTCACATAGAATTAAAACAAAACACACACACTCACACACACACACACACACACCATTGCAGAGAGGGGTACGCAGTCTAGAATATTATCCTATTTTTAATCATAGTCTTGAAAACATGTATATAAAACACAATTACAGTATGAGTTATGACTGATGCCAAGCTCATTATTTCAACATTGCGTTTCTCAGGCTCTTTGAAGAATGAGTCTTTTCCCATGAAATACAACTTCGGTGCAATAACTTTTACTAATTAATGGAAGTGCAGTCTTTTCTTCGGTAGCCAAAATATCTTACGCTCAACGTTGAAAAAATATTCTCAGGAACGTCATACACTTGTAATTAATAACGCTTACACACAATTTGAGATAATATCACATTTTTATAATATCTTACAACAAGAACTAATTCTTAACGTCGTGTAAAAGAGTAAGCTATGGGTACCAATGTATGTTATTCTCTCTATGTATTGTATACACATATTATGCATTGCATACAACTGTCTGTATACTAATAATACTGATATGAAGATAAACCTATATACGCTAGTCTGCCTATAGTGTATTGAAATTATGAGAACTTATAAAAAGCATACACAACTGTATACACACTTGTTACACTTGTCACCTACAGTATATTCATAACAAAGAAATATTCAAGAATAATCGCATTGATTTTCGAGTATATGAAGGAACGCAATAATCGTCTATATTTCAATATAGTTATTCGTGGAAGTATACGGAATGAAGAAGACACACATATTTATGTAGGCCTATATTGAAAGAAAATCTATTGTAAAATATGAAATCAAAATTTAAGATAAAATTAAATATACTCCCAGGCACGTGATTACGTTCTAACTGAAAAACAAAAGACGTATTTGTACTTTTCTAACTTTGCTGTTGTTTATGTACGTATGAATAAGTTCAACCAGAAAACGCCAATTTTGTTTTTTGTCCTGCTGCCTGCCGACTAGTTTACTCAGCTTAAGAAGGAATTTTAAATATCCAAGAGTTAAAAACTAACAATATTGTTTTTGTTTAGGAAAGCTTGATCCACATATTGAAACCAGTGTTAACCTTTTTACTCTGATACAACGGTAAAGAAAAAAGAAAAAAACATCGGTGTCGGGTGAATCAACGTAACCCGATATTCTTTCTATCTTGTGAATCCTCTGATATTCCCGGAAGTTGTAGGGTAAATCTCTGGTGGTCGTTCTCCTTTCCGAAAAGACGTAAAAGCCATTGAGTGTCCTGTTCTCCTTCCTTCCCTCACGCTCCATAACAACCAGATGTCCTGTTCTCCTTCCTTCCCTCACGCTCCATAACAACCAGATGTCCTGTTCTCCTTCCTTCCCTCACGCTCCATAACAACCAGATGTCCTGTTCTCCTTCCTTCCCTCACGCTCCATAACAACCAGATGTCCTGTTCTCCTTCCTTCCCTCACGCTCCATAACAACCAGATGTCCTGTTCTCCTTCCTTCCCTCACGCTCCATAACAACCAGATGTCCTGTTCTCCTTCCTTCCCTCACGCTCCATAACAACCAGATGTCCTGTTCTCCTTCCTTCCCTCACGCTCCATAACAACCAGATGTCCTGTTCTCCTTCCCTCACGCTCCATAACAACCAAATGTCCTGTTCTCCTTCCTTCCCTCACGCTCCATAACAACCAGATGTCCTGTTCTCCTTCCTTCCCTCACGCTCCATAACAACCAGATGTCCTGTTCTCCTTCCTTCCCTCACGCTCCATAACAACCTGATCGTAAGAAAAAGAACCAACTTTGCCATGTAAATCTGATGAAAGAGTATGTGAGGCGCCCCTCCGAGCCTCTCACTGTCCCGGTGTTGATCTGCAGCAATCGCGGTGGAGAAGGAGGAAGGGACAGTCAAGCTGCGGGGGAGGATAATTGGGATTGTCATGTTTCCGCGGATCAGTGGGCGGGGAATTCTAGACAAGGGGCTCACGAGTTGATATTGCCCCTGCCTGGGCAACAGCGTGTAGCTGTGCAGCACTTGTTTGATTCAAACCCAGCTGTTTTCACGGAGCATCCTGGCCTCACTACTCAAGCGGTGCACGATGTCGATGTTGGGGACCACCCGCCCTTTAACACCTTACGAGCGGCCTATGCGGTTTATTTATGTGTACCGCACAGCGGGGTGTTTTTAGCCAAAATAGGGCTGTTTACGTGATCATTTTCATGCCTAAATAAGACCCAGAACGTAAAACAAGTACCTATCCCTGAAAGGGCATAAACAGAGCTTTCGAATGACACCATAACGATCCTTGTATGATGGATAGTTTTCTTGCAATAACCGTGCAACGCGAGTGCAAAAAGCAGGTAATTCGGTACTTTCAGTACATAATTGAGTATGTAGCGAGTGAGAGAGAGGGAGGAGGGAGCTGAGATTTGTGTCAGTAGGTTCGCCGCGGTGGTCTGGAGCAGTCATACGCTCGCTAGTCTCCTGCCACCACTTGTCTCTCTCTCTCAGCCACATTACGTGCTGAAATTGCCACTCGAGTTATGTCGAGCGCCGCCACATAGTCCAGCTTTTTTTAACTCGACTTATGTTGCTCGCCGCTAATTAAGGGTTAAATCAGTGCCATACCGTGTTCCCCCTATTAAATTACCAGCACTTAGGGAAGAGCTGGATTATATGCTGAAACGTGGGCTGATTTCTGAGGGTGCAGTAAGGTGGACTTCCCCAGTCACACTGCAGCCCAAACCAGATGGCAAGGTGCGGTTTTGTATAGATTTCCGCAGGTTGAATGGTTACCCCCCACAAATGCCTACCCTCTCCCTCGCGTGGACGACAGTGTGGATAAGATAGGAAAAGCCAAGTTCCTCACTAAGATAGACCTTGTTAAGGGTTATTGGCAAGTGCCCTTGTCTGAGCGAGCGCGAGAGGTGTGTGGGTTTGTGGTGGACAGTGCCACATATCGTTGCCATGTTATGCCATACGGGCTGAAAAATGCCCCTGCAAAGTTTCAGAAATTAATGAACGACATTGTAGCCGACACTCCCAACTGTACGGTGTACCTAGATGATGTCATAATATACGACGAGGATTTTAACAGTCACTGTGCTCACATCGGACAGCTTTTTAATAAACTGAATGAAGCAGGTTTGGTGGTAAACCTGGGTAAGTGCGATTTTGTCAAAGCCACAGTTTTGTACCTGGGGTTCGAGGTGGGGATGGGTAAGGTGTGCCCTCCACAGACAAAGATCAAAGCCATCGATCAGTTTCCCCAGCCTACGACTAAGAAACAAATCATGCGGTTTCTAGGTATGATAGGCTATTATCGTCGCTTCATCAAAGGCTATTGGACTGTACTTGCACCTTTAACTGACTTATTATCTAAGGACAAGAAGTTCCGATGGTCTCCTGAGTTTGCAGAGGCGTTTTCCTTGGTGAAACACCTGTTATGTACCCACCCCATACTCAGGGGCCCGGACTTCAGCAGACCTTTTCAGCTGGCGACTGATGCCAGTGGCGTAGGGCTGGGGCTGTCTTGTTACAGACAGATGATGAAGGTATCGAACATCCAGTGAGTTTTTACAGTAAAAATATTCAATAGTGCACAAAGGAATTACTCTGTAATTGAAAAAGAACTCCTGGCGATAGTGCTGGCGCTCAGGCACTTCGATGTATATGTTCCTGCTTTCGGACCAGTCGTAGTGGTTTATACCGATCATCACCCTCTGAAATTCTTAAATCAGTTTCATAACCGGAATATGAGGCTGACCAGGTGGTCACTCATGCTTCAGGAGTATAATCTGGACATACGCCATATTGCCGGTTCTGATAACGTGATAGCGGATTGTCTATCTAGGGTGGATGATGTTGGTTAGACTGCCACAGAATTGAGGGTTGAGTGTGGAGGAAAATAGGCTGTCACGTGTAGAATTTTGTATAAGATGTTGCAGCAGTATCTAAGTTGAATGTTTTCGCTTATTGTCGCTGAGTTAGTTGAACTTGCTCGGTGGAGCGCAACAGTCATTATTTTGTTTATATATAGTGCCATGTGTCGGAACAGTGTGTGGTACTATGAGAAGCTTTCTGTTAGATATGAAGAACTTAGTCAAGGGTCTTATATCTTGGGGGAGGTGTGACGCTTCTGCATAGTAGCCACGTGCGGGCATGCGCGCGCGTCGGCTGCCCAGCCGTTTAGAAACCGGCTGGTGGCAGCCGGCCGGCAGGCTTTTCCTTAGTATATATCCTACGACAATGTAACTAATGTCTGGGATATTCTTATGTTGTTTCACAGCTTGAAGTTGCCCTTATTCTTAACCAACGCATCTTAGTATATTTTATTCTCGATAGTTGATTGTTTCATTATAATATATAAGATGTAAGTCTAGTGAGAGCGGGAGGAGACGAGCGGGAGAGAGAGACTGGCTTGGGACGTTGCTTCGCTTGCTTAGCTTGGGACGAGCCTGAAGCGCTGCCACATGCATTTGATTGCAACGTTAGGCTTAGTTTCGACTCACGCACGGGGTAGAGGATTTTGACCCGGCAACTGTGTTGAGTGTTGCCGAGCCTGGGATGTATTCTGCATGCCTAGGGCGGGGTCCAGACAGATTCAAGACTCAGAGCTCACCTCACTGTCGTACCCTTCGGACCCCCTTGATATCTATCCCTCTCAACCCCACTTAGAAACTTTCTCTCTTACTTTGTATACCTTCCTTCCACTACTTCACCAATCTATTTAATTATCCCATCCCCTTGATAAACCTTATATCTATTATTGTATTAACGACGAGCTCTCAGATAACTAGATAGGATTTTGGGCCTTATGCAGAGATGTAATTGTTAATGAGACCTAGGAAGCTTTTTTGTTGTCTCATATTTGGTGGTTTCATGCTTGCTAGTGTGTTCTTGTGTCAGGTTAGCAGGGGCTAGACCGGAGGGGAGGCTTTTTGAGATCCTTTAAGTAAAGTCTGCTGGTGCGAGTCCTGTGGACCCGCACGACTTTACTAGGACACCCGTGGGAGTCTGGGGGCATTTTCTTGTCTGTGTCCCTGTGTGTCTAGTGTTGTGTTGTGTGAGGGCCCTTGCCTAGTCCACTCAGCACTGCGCTAGCACGTCTTGCTTTTGTTATAGGGTCGCCAGGAGAGAGTCAGATACTTGGGATCTGAGTCTCTCAAGAGAGCACCCTTTCAATTAGAGTAATTTGGCGCACAGACTTGGGAACGTCCCTAGGCTAGAGCAGGTGGCTCAGCCCGGGTATCCGAAGCCTATATCCTTCCGGCTAGACCTCTGCCACCTGGCAGATTAAAAGCTAGGGGTTTATTATCTCTGTATGCTTGTTATTGTGCCACAGTTTACCGTTGTTGTGAGCATTGTGAGTCAGGGTGTGGCTTAGAGACTCTGTCCGAGCAGGCTTGCCTGACTAAGAGTGAGAAGCAAACCTGTTTGTGGTTATGTTGCGAGTTGCTGCCTTTATTTAATTATACCTATGCCATTATACACTGTATGTCCTATCACTAGTATTTATTCCTGCTTATGAGTTAAGAGTTCTCTAAATCAGTAACATATTTTCTTTGCTAAGCATCAGATCCTGTCACGAGTACATTCTGGCAAGCTGGCCAGCGTAACAATATGGCCAGTCAAAACAGACGGGAACGTAATCGCGAGTGTAAGAGGGCAAGGCAATACGCCCGAATACTACATCCTATCCAAAAATCTTAGTAATGTTAGAACACAGAACAACTATGCGTGTTTCAAGTATGCCAACAAGAGAAATGGTCCATATAGAATAAGCACTCAAATGTTTTATCTTCTTTCACATATAATGATATCATTGGACACAATTTTGTGTATTATGTATTCCAAAACAAAAACATCAATATTCATCAAGTGATAGTGATATACAGCATAATGCAGTGCCATTGGTACCAAATACAAGCAAATTAAACTCAACTAATGACGTAAGTAATCCACGTAAGTAATGACGAATGTAATTGTGACCTAAAGTCACAATACAACATTTTACTATTACCATATATGGTATGAATCTGACATACATTCTGACAAGATGCATCAATTCCAAAGGCCAATATCACCATTTCTTTCCTGTATATGATACCTTTTCATCATGTACATTCTGATGAAATCGGTCCATTCCACCCATGAATTTATTTTACTTGGTTGCTACTTTGTCTATTTTTGTAACAGGGTGGCATCCATGACAGATAGATGCAAATGTCACAATATCATTGTCATGTTATCTAACAAACTAACAAGAGTCAATATTGTCAGCTTCTCATCAACAGTCAGACTGAAACAAAGTAAAAGAGAAAACTATATATAATATAAATACTAGTTAAATCATCATATCTACAAATATATAATTAAATAATACATTGTATTTGTTACTCTAACCATATGGATAACAAGGACATAAAACGTTATACTGTAATATTCTCTATCATCATCTGATATTGCTTAACACTGGTAGCAGAATAGTAGCGCCAGTGCCCAGTGTCAGCTGCACGTGACAGGCTACATAAATTATATAATAGTACAAAGGCCAGTTCTCAAATGGTTATATGGATATATTGATAATGTTTAGCAACTATTTAGGTTGTTCAACAAAGACATTGAATCCATTAACTTCCCTCTTTACTCTTTTGGCAGCCATTATGAATTCGGTACTTGAGAATTTGTTGAAAACTCTTCACTACACCCTACAAAGGAAGTACAAAGGAAATCAAGCAACAATGGGTCACTAGAACTGTTGTTGCTTGATTTCCTTTGTACTTCCTTTGTACTACTCATTATCTTACCGTAGTTCCACAAATAAGCAATGGACTCAGGTTATTATATCAAAGAAAACGGACATGCTTGAGCTCCATATAAAACTGACATTTTAGGACTAACTAATATAACTTAAACATCTGTGTGCAAGCAAACTTCTGTCAGCTACTGGTGACACATAATTACACTTACGAGCAATAAACATAACTGTGGATAATGATAATGTTCTTCCATTTTTAATTTGCATACACACACACTGACACACACACACCCACACCCACACATACACACACTTATATATACCACAACACATAATTTTTTCGGTAGAAAAATTTCCCAGCCAATGGCCGGTTCCTCTTTAGTTACAGCTCACTATCGCTCACCAGGAAAAAATCGACACCTAAGTGGCACGAAAGGTCTTAAAATTTACTGACGTGGAGCTGAAGTTCTTAAAATCACCAAACTAATGGGGCGAACGTCTTAAAATCTCAAAAGCAGGGGCCAAAAATAAGGGAGAAGGGGGTCCAGAAAAAATTCCCTAAAGTGGAAATCTCCCCTTAAGTTTATTTTGTGTTTCTTTACCTGCTTTTCTCAGCTGGTGCCCTTGTGTCAGTTTCGTATTGTCTTTTCTTGACTCCAACATTTTTATTCCATGTTTGACTATTTTTTTAGTGTAAAATTACCACTACAAAGACCCACCGAGCTTTTCTTTGTGCCTTCTTATACAAGCCGTTGGGAAATGTTTCAAGCAGTTATATTTGATTTATATATATTTTTTGTTAACGCTTTCTATATGATGACTCACTATTGCAAATTATTCGAACTACTATTATTCGATTTTATAAATAGTAGGATAGGACCGGCCTGAAAGAGTTATAATTGTATAGAAGACAAAGCACAAAACTTAAACAATGTGCAGAAATATTATGTCATTATCTATACAATATCAAGCATGAAAAGATTAAATATTGATGTGAAGTTGTATTGAAAAATTAATATGATAGACTAATCATCGAGTTTCACTAGTCAACACTCACTGTCTATATTCTGTTTAAGAAGCCAATAAAACAATATAAGTGATAAGAAACTAACGTAACTATTTATCCTTTTGGTTCCCATAAGTCCTTCCTATGTTGTAGAGAATTATACATTATTAAAAATATGTCAGAGGTATCCTGGTATACACAGAGAGAGGAGAGAGAGAGAGAGAGACAAAAGCCAATCTCAGCTGGAGAACTGTCAGAGCAAAACATACGGTAGTGTTGGACATGAATGTAAATCCTGACTTACCAGTTACTATTGTAAAGATCTCTCTCTCTCTCTCTCTCTGTCTCTCTCTCTCTCTCTCTCTCTCTCTCTCTCTCTCTGCAAATTGCTAGAGGAAGCATAGGTGGGTGAGAAAGCCTTCATATTTGCTATCCTGCCCTTCCACTTGTTCTTACTCTTAGGGTTGTTATCGCAACTAGGATTCATTCCTGGCTACCTAACAGGGATCGTAAAATATATTTGACCGGTGTATATACGTAAATCTATGTAAATTTCAATCTCTCTCTCTCAGGCACCATCAATAGGGAGCCGATTCCTTGTGCGTGGAGATAGAAGGTTGATCTGTGAGAGTGGGTGGGCTTGTGCATGGAAGTGAAAGGATGATGTGGGCGAGAGTATGTTCTTGTATTTGTGTGTGTTAGAGTGTGGTTGTTTTTGTGTGTTTGGTGCCGTGTGTATATGTTGTGTTTGTGAGGTAGGGTTGTGTTTGTGTGGGGGAGTGTTTTAACGGTGGGGGGGTTGTGTTTATGTAAAGTTGTATAATGACATTCTTAAGATTATCACTAGCTGGCTATACAATGTCTTACACAAGTAAAACGAAGTTAGAACTAAATGTATAGCAGCTAATATACAATTTTCAATTGTTCATTCTTTATTCGTAAGTATATTTATTTAATACAAGTATATGCATTTAAATTACAGATTAAATACCAGAAAACATTAAGAACTAAAAAGGTGGAGGAGCATTTCACTCTTTCATAATATACACAGACTAATAATATAACTAACACATTATGGTAAAACAACAATAACATATCTCTGCTGCAGAGGTTAATATACATCTCTGACTGGGTACAGGAGATGAATTTTGTCGAGTTTAATGTTGTTCTTTTATTTATCAATGTCGCTGGGCTATAAGCTGGAGGATATAGTGTAGTTTATTTTGTATTCAGTCAGGAGTAAGGATTAGGGGTTCGTTGAAATTCATTGGTTTGACTTGTCTTTTGTGTTTTCTAACTGGTGTACAATTTAATTCTAGCATCACCTTTAGAATAGTGCTGTCAGAAGTTAGTTTGTTAAAATAGGACTTCACAGGTTATCAATCCTTCTGGATTATTAAGCCAGCACACTGTAAGTCAAGAATAGCGTCAGGACTGGATCATCTTTTCGAGAACTCCAGTTCCTTGGTAGCATAATACACTATTATTCTGTTAATTTGTATGGACAATTGTTATCTGAAAGCTTCAAGGTATAAGTTCCATGGGAATTAAGAGGAGGCTGAAGGCTTGACCCCCAAGTCAGCCTGTGTAAGAGATAGTGTTTTTCTTCACTTATACCATCTTATTACAAATGGCAATACTAAGACTAACTGAAAAAAATTAGCTCTCTATGTGCGCGCGCGCGTAAGCAGAATTTCATTGAAATATTTGTAAAATCCTCTTCTCACTCAAAAAATTTCAAATTTTCCCCAACTTTTGCATGGTGTACTCTACCTGCATCCCCTACAAGAAATTGAACCAAAGTTACCATATTGCATAGTAGAAGGGGCTGAAAAAAATATAAAATATATATATATATATGTTTTTTAGCCAACATTTCAACCTAAACAATGTCGAATCTTGACAAATATGTGAGATAATGCCATTATCTCTTCATTTTCCAGTAGCTATATAGTCCTATATGTAGTGTGTGGAAGGGGAATGAATTTGAGCCATGAACACAAAAGTAGAGGATCTCGTAAGTGCCAAAATATCATCTCTGGCAAACAAAAATTGAAAATTTTCACCACAGAAAATTTATTTTGGGCCAGAACAAATAGTTTGCCCTCCTAAGCTTCCATTTTCTATCATGGCGCGCACATAGAAGATCGAGAGTAAAGGGTAAACTAAACTAAATTTTCGTCAGGGGCATAGTTCTAAGAATATATGAGACAAGTTTATACTGTGATGCACGTCAGCTCCCTAGCGACCGCGAGGGGGCAGCGGGTGACTCCCTATCCTCTTCTCCCCTCTCCCCAGGCAGTGAAATGGGCTACAGGTATCAGAGAATGTTGTTCTTTCTTTCATAGTGTTCGTGTTGTTACAGACAGCCCCGTGGTGGTCTTTACTTTCGTCTGTGACAACGGGAAGTATTTGATATCGTTAGTAGAATGTAAGATGCATTGTGGAGGGAGAGAGAGAATAGCGCGAGCGTGGTGGTAATATGTGTGTGCGTAGGTATGTGTTGCCTCCCTCACTCGAGGTGTTTTCCCGCTCGCGCGCTTTCCTGCGCCCTTGATTGGCTGGTGGATCCGGGCGCCTTCTGCAGCCCTGCGGCCTGGTGACGTAGTCGTCTGTGATTGGGTGCCGCGGCCCTGGGACGGTGGTGCGGGCTCCTGTCCTTGTGTCTCCCTCAGAGCTCCTCGTAGTGCTGTAACGCTAACATCCCTTTGCAATCTATCAGCCCACCTCACCCCCCTATTGCGAACTTTCTCTACCACTGCTTACCTTCTTCTCTCTGTATATCCTACTATTAATTACTGCCCTTCCCCTTGACGTTGATTTCATATATCCGTCACTGTATTATACAACGAGCTCTCAGAAATATTTTATGTACTTAGTTAGGCATTTTGGATCAGAGGGTTATCCATTTTGGCTTGGGGAGGTTTGACATACTCATTGTGTTGCCCCAACCTTATTTTCTTGGGTGTCTGCCTGGTTAGTCAATGCTAGACTGGGGAGAGGCTATCAGGTTGCAGTTTCCTATGAGCATAGACTTCGTTGAGCCTATGCAACTGTACCAGATACCTGCGGAGGCCTAGGTCATTTTCTTGTCTGTGTACCTTAGAGCCTAGCACTGTGTTGGAGTGAGAGCATTTGCCTAGTCCACCCAGCACTGTGCTAGCTCGTTAGCTTTTGACTTAGGAGGGTCGCCGGTAGAGAACCAGGTACACGAGACCTGGATCTCATAAGAGAGCACCCCGTCATTTAATGTAACTAGGCGCACAGACTTGGGAACGACACTAGGCTACCGAGCAGGTGGCTCGGCCCAGGTAGCCTAGCCTACGACTCCCCTGCTAGACTTCGTCTACCTGGCAGACCCCCGATTAGGGTTTATAATCTCATTGTGTATATGTGTGCAGCATTATTGTTCCTTATGTTTATAGTCAGTCGTAATTGTTGCTGAGAGACCCAACCAGAGCATGCTTGTGCTTGGTGGGAGAAAGCACATCTTTTTGTGGTTAGAGTTTAGACTACCGACTGTTTTATAATTACACCTGTGCCAGATAACACAGTATGTCCCTACACTATATATGTTCCCACAGTAATAATACACTGTTCAGAATCTGAGACGTACTTCTTAGTTGCATCTGACTTTTGCAGAAGATTCCTGCATGATGCTTTAGGACTTTCTTTGTTTCACTTTCTTTCAGACAGGAGTGACAGTTTACTGATTATTTAACGTAACGTTAATTATCCTTCTTCTAGTTTGCTATTAAATCGTTGCTGCGATTTAATTACGCTATCTATCTTTTTCCTTGTATGCCTTAACCCTTAATTAGCGGCGAGCAACATAAGTCGAGTTAAATAAAGCTGGACTATGTGGCGGCGCTCGACATAACTCGAGTGGCAATTTCAGCACGTAATGTGGCTGAGAGAGAGAGACAAGTGGTGGCAGGAGACTAGCGAGCGTATGACTGCTCCAGACCACCGCGGCGAACCTACTGACACAAATCTCAGCTCCCTCCTCCCTCTCTCACTCGCTACATACTCAATTATGTACCGAAAGTACCGAATTACCTGCTTTTTGCACTCGCGTTGCACGGTTATTGCAAGAAAACTATCCATCATACAAGGATCGTTATGGTGTCATTCGAAAGCTCTGTTTATGCCCTTTCAGGGATAGGTACTTGTTTTACGTTCTGGGTCTTATTTAGGCATGAAAATGATCACATAAACAGCCCTATTTTGGCTAAAAACACCCCGCTGGGCGGTACACATAAATAAACCGCATAGGCCGCTCGTAAGGTGTTAATAAAGTAATCGTATGTTGTATGAGTATAGGGTGCTTCAGTGATCATCAGTCTATAGTGTGCACCTTTTACCGAGTCATAGGATACCTCGTTGTCCAGGCACGACTCAGGGCGGTATAGGTGTTTTGTTCTCCAGTGGTTCAGGCAGGGGTTGGAACTAGTGTTACCGTTGTTGCATTTAGCCTTATCTAGTCCAATGATGAAGAGCCCGGTGTCTTGTAGACCCTGGATCGTAACAAATGGCGACCTTGCTTAGGATTTTGTGAACTTAAGAAATACTGTGGGAGTATAGTGGTATTTTTTTTTTATTGAGGAAGACAGTGGACACAGATTTTTTTTTGGCAAGCAGTATAACACATAAAGAGGCTTCAGATAACTTTAAGTGAATAGGTGCTTGCATAAGAGAATATAGATACTTTTTTTTGTGTATAAACTTGTGCACTTCTCAGTATACACCATGTCTAGCAACAGCTCAGTTAACGGGGATAATCAGACAGTACAGCCTACGGGTGTTGAGCAGCAGCAGGAATTTAACCCTTAATTAGCGGCTCACCACATAAGTCGAGTTAAATAAAGCTGGACTATGTGGCGGCGCTCGACATAGGTCGAGTGGCAATTTCAGCACGTAATGTTGCTGAGAGAGAGAGACAAGTGGTGGCAGGAGACTAGCGAGCGTATGACTGCTCCAGACCACCGCGGCGAACCTACTGACACGAATCTCAGCTCCCTCCTCCCTCTCTCACTCGCTACATACTGAATTATATGGGGAAAGTACCGAATTACATGCTTTTTGCACTCGCGTTGCACGGTTATTGCAAGAAAACTAGCCATCATAAAAGGATCGTTATGGTGTCATTCGAAAGCTCTGTTTATGCCCTTTCAGGGATAGGTACTTGTTTTACGTTCTGGGTCTTATTTAGGCATGAAAATGATCACGTAAACAGCCCTATTTTGGCTAAAAACACCCCGCTGTGCGGTACATATAAATAAACCGCATAGGCCGCTCGTAAGGTGTTAATGATGGCATCAGAGTTATTAATTGTGAGGCTGATGCGAGGAAGTTTGTGGAGATACCAGTAACAGCGAGTCGGTTGGAGGGGATTGATTGCTATGGTCTGCGTTGTTTGGCCACGGTCCTGGGGCGTGTCGGCTTTGGCAGCATGTCTAAGAGTGACCTGGTGGCTTGTGTGTTGGGTGGTGGCAATGGGTTGCAGGGTGGAGCGGGGGCTTGGGAGCCTTTATCCTAGCCTCCCTTCCACTCTACTCCTATCGCGCCCCCTAGGTTACCAGACCATGGCACGCTTCCGCAATCTGATAGTCGCTGGCAGCGTGGTTTGCCACTGGGTGGGTCTCCTATAATTGCTCCTCCCCCTCAGGGTTTGACTGCTGATATGTTGTTACAACTGGAGATGGCTAAGATCCAGCGTGAAGTTGAGATGGCTAAGATTCAGGCTGAGGAGAAGGCTGAGATGGCTAAGATCCAGCGTGAAGTTGAGATGGCTAAGATTCAGGTTGAGGAGAGGACAGCATGCCGTGAGGCAGAGTTGCAGGTTGAAGCAACTAGGTACTGTGCTGAGATGGATGTTGAGAAATCTAGGGTGGAGACAACAGGGCGGCATCTCTGTTCTGGGAATCGTGGGTCTGAGTCTTTATCGCACTTGCTTAAATTAGTCCCTGTGTTCGATGAGTCTGGTGTGACTGAGTTTTTTGCACGGTTTGAGAAGAAGTGTCGGGAGCATGAGTGGCCGGAGAATAAGTGGGCAGCCCTTGTATCATCAAAGCTTGTTGGGAAAGGTCTCAAGGCATATGACTCGCTGTCATTGGAGGACTGTACTAACTATGTGGTGTTAAAGGAGGCTGTGCTCCGGGCCTATGAGTTGCAACAGAAACCTACAGGTTGGAATTTCGGGGCGTTGAGAAGAGCAAGGAGAGCTCTTTCCTTGAACATGCCCGGGACCTGACTGACACTATGGGGAACTGTCTGAGAATGCGACAACAGTTGATCAGGTTAAGCAGTTATTTTTGTTGGAGCAGTTCTTCCGGTGCACGGGCAGCGACCTGACATTAAACCTGAAGGAAAAATGCCCTAAGACCGTAGAGTAGGCAGCTAAGCTTGCTGACCTCCGGCTTTCTTTGATTCGTGGGTGCGGGTCTGCTCATCGTAGTGAGACAGGTAACAAGGGGCGTAACACTCCACCCCCCAGAGTCAATGAAACACAAAATAACACTGTAAAAAGTAAGAGCAATGATACCCATTATAACTACAAATACAAAACCGTCCCATTTTCAAAAGGGCAGGGCCCTTCCCCACCACCTCAAGGGGGGAAGTCTAGTGGTGAAGTGAAATGTTTTAACCCCTATGTGTCGGCACGCAACATAAGTCGAGTATAATCAATCTGGACTATCTGGCGGCGCGCGACATAGGTCGTGTGGCAATTTCAGCACGTAATGTTGCTGAGAGAGAGAGACAAGTGGTGGCAGGAGAGTAGCGAGCGTATGACTGCTCCAGACCACCGCGGCAAACCTACTGACACGAATCCCACCTCCTCCCTCCCTCTCTCACTCGCTACATACTGAATTGTATGGGGAAAGTAACGAATTACATGCTTTTTGCACTCGCGTTGCGCGGTTGTTGCAAGAAAACTAGCCGTCATAAAAGGATCGTTATGGTGTCATTGGAAAGTTCTGTTTATGCCCTTTCAGGGATAGATACTTGTTTTACGCTCTGGGTCTTATTTAGGCATGAAAATGATCACGTAAACAGCCCTATTTTGGCTAAAAACACCCCGCTGGGCGGTACATATAAATAAACTGCTAGCCCGCTAATAAGGTGTTAAATGTCAGGAGGTGGGTCACTTTGCATGTACATGTCCGAGTAATATTCCTGCTAAGCCTGTGTCTTTGGTTCGCAACATGGGGGTGTCTCTGAGCTCTTCTGCGTCTGCCCGGGGTAGGTCGTCAGTTACGGGGACACAGCCTGTGAAGAAGGGTTTGGAGGGCTCGACACCTGTCCAAGACACTTTTTGCAGCCATCGAGGGCGCGGGCTTGTGAGCTGGGTGAATACTAAACATCAGGTCAAATGGTTGCGTGACACTGGGGCATCACAGACACTTCTTAAAAATTTCACAGGCAAACCTATAAACGCGGCTCGGGTTGTTGTGGTACAGGGGATCAATGCTACCAGGTCATACCCGTTGATTAGGTTGGAGCTGGAGGTGGATGGTGTGTGTCGTGAACTTGATGTTGGGATCGTAGAGAGCTTGCCAGTTGAGGGCGTCGACCTCCTTCTGGGCAACGACTTTGCGGTGCTCACTTTTGGAGGTTCCACCCTTACTTGTTGCCGAGAGGGCGGCCGACGTTAATAGGGAGAATCGGGAGTGGGTTGAGAGGTGTCAGCTTAAACAGATGGCCTGTGCAGTCACCCGTTCTCGCGCGTCAGTTCAGTCACAACCATTGTCTCAGTCTTCAGACCAGCGGAGAAACGGTCGGAAGGAGCAAGCTGAAGCTGGGAGTTTTGTGAGTTTTGCTCCAGCGGCTCTCCTTAGCGGCTTAGTACTTGACCCAGAGGTGAGCTCCAGAGTGGCCCTAGAACCTGTCAACCCTAGTGACATGGTTGGGCGTGATGGCACTCCGTGACTTAGTAGTTCCCCGTTGGAGGAGAGTTGTGGGAACGGGGCTATCAAACACGAGGACGGGGAAACAAGTCATGTGAACCTGTTGGACGAGTTTGTGAGGCAACCACCTGAGCAGCCTACTGTCCCTGTGTTGGTCTGCAGTTGCCAAGGTGGAGAAGGAGAGGGGGGCAGTAGGGCACAGGTGGAGGAGAGTAGGGATTTTCATGTCTCGGCGGAGCAGTGGGCGGAGGACACGAGTCTGGTGGCTCTGGAAGCGCTAGAGCACCTGCCTGAGAAGCAGTGTGCAGCGCTCCAGCACCAGCTCGGTTCATACCCCTCTGGTCGTGCCGAGCCCCTGAGCCTCACAACTCTGGCGGTGCAAGATGTTCCGCGGGCAGGTCACATGAATGTTGAAAGACCGTTAGCCTCGTTTTGGTGGTTCAAGGTGGGCGACGAGGCTTGGACATGGTTGTCAGGTCAAGGTCGACCCCTGGCTGCCAAGGGTGGTGGTAAAAAGGAGGACTTTGAGCAGATTGGCGAGGTTGGCTGTGGCATAGAAGTGCCCGGTTGTCGCATAGCCTCCCAATGCTGCTCTAGTCAAATGCAACAGCCCTACCATAGACCGACTGTATCTGGCCATGTCGCTAAAAGCGCTGATGCTGCGCAGGCAGATGTAGTCGTAAGGAATGCGGGGGTGCGCATGTACGGTATCGGCGGGGAAGCCTTAGCAATAATGAACTATGGGAGTGACTGCACAGGTGGTACTGATTGTCCCTCTCATGACCTGGCTGTTCTAGGGACGAAGGTGGAGAAGGTGGGAGACTACAGGTTAGAAGCTGCGGTCTCGGCTGGGTTGTGGGAGGGCACTAGGCATGTTGTTCTGTGAGATAAGTTGTTTACTAGGCTGTGGCAGTGCATCCGCATGTTTGTTGCTTCTCCAGGCCTGATGTATGGGGTAGAATCCGACTTGGAGGCTGGAGACAGTGCGAGGCTCAGTTTAATTCCCTACCGTATAAATCCTGCTAAAAAGCCTGTCGTGAAAACAGAGCTAGACGACATGTGGAAAAAGGGTCTGATGGATAAAGGATATTGTGAGTGGTCATTGCCAGTGAGTTTGCAACCTGAGTTGAGTGGCAAGATCAGTGTGTGTGCATTATCCCTGACATACACCTATCCATTGCCCAAGGGTCTGAGGGATAAGGAATGTCGTGAGTGGTCGTTGCCTGTAGCTTTGCAACCTGTGTTAAGTGGCAAGATCAGTGAGTGTGTTGATTGCGAGAGTGTGTGTGCATTATCCCTGACAGACGCCTATACGTTATCGAGAGTTGACGACACCATAGACCGCCTCGGGACTGCATCGCCTATCACGAAGGTAGAACTAGTGAAAGGTTATTGGCAGGCTCCGTTGCCGGAAAGAGCGAAGAGAAATGCCAGTCTTGTGATGAACTGGGCAGTTTATCAGTGCCAGGTGTTGTTGTGCAGCCGGAACACAAGTTGGATGTGTGGCATGATAAGGGCACTGATAATGGTTTGGCTGATTGTTGGTCACGGGAGAGTTTGTTTGCAGGAGAACCCTCGCCGATCAGTCAGTGTGTGTTGAGAGTGGAGTAAAATTGGCTTGCCCCTGTAAGCGCAGCCGCCAAAAACATAATAAAAAAAAAAAAAAAAAAATCTATAAAAAAACTCTTTCTGTTATAGTAAATTTAAGTATGTTTTGTTACAGCTGAAGCATATTAGTGGGCTGAGTTTCGTAGAACTCGCTTTCGGAACGTAACAATTTTAAGTTTTGCTATTGTGTTGAGGGGGTAAATATGTAAGTTTGTTTCATTTTATAAGTATGTTTTTTTTGTGAAACCTATATGCTGTATTATTGTGCTGGGGTGGGGAGGTTAGGTGACGTGTGCCGATTTCAGATATCAGAATTTGCCTAATGTTAAGTGTCTAATATCTTGGGGGGAGGGTGCCGCACGTCAGCTCCCCAGCGACCGCGAGGGGGCAGCGGGTGGCTCCCTATCCTCTTCTCCCCTCTTCCCAGGCAGTGAAATGGGCTACAGGTATCAGACAATGTTGTTCTTTCTTTCATAGTGTTCGTGTTGTTACAGACAGTCCTGTGGTGGTCTTTACTTTCGTCTGTGACAACGGGAAGTATTTTATATCGTTAGTAGAATGTAAGATGCATTGTGGAGGGAGAGAGAGAATAGCGCGAGCGTGGTGGTAATATGTGCGTGCGTAGGTATGTGTTGCCTCCCTCACTCGAGGTGTTTTCCCGCTCGCGCGCTTTCCTGCGCACTTGATTGGCTGGTGGATCCTGGCGCCTTCTGCAGCCCTGCGGCCTGGTGATGTAGTTGTCGGTGATTGGCGGCCGCGGTCCTGGGACGGTGGTGCGGGCTCCTGTCCTTGTGTCTCCCTCAGAGCTCCTCGTAGTGCTGTAACGCTAACATCCCTTTGCAATCTATCAGCCCACCTCACCCCCCTATTGCGAACTTTCTCTACCACTGCTTACCTTCTTCTCTCTGTATATCCTACTATTAATTACTGCCCTTCCCCTTGACGTTGATTTCATATATCCATCACTGTATTATACAGCGAGCTCTCAGAGATATTATATGTACTTAGTTAGGCATTTTGGATCAGAGGGTTATCCATTTTGGCTTGGGGAGGTTTGACATACTCATTGTGTTGCCCCAACCTTATTTTCTTGGGTGTCTGCCAGGTTAGTCAATGCTAGACTGGGGAGAGGCTATCAGGTTGCAGTTTCCTATGAGCATAGACTTCGTTGAGCCTATGCAACTGTACCGGATACCTGCGGAGGCCTAGGTAATTTTCTTGTCTGTGTACCTTAGAGCCTAGCACTGTGTTGGCGTGAGGGCGTTTGCCTAGTTGACCCAGCACTGTGCTAGCTCGTTAGCTTTTGACTTAGGAGGGTCGCCAGGAGAGAACCAGGTACACGAGACCTGGATCTCTCAAGAGAGCACCCCGTCATTTAATGTAACTAGGCGCACAGACTTGAGAACAACACTAGGCTACCGAGCAGGTGGCTCAGCCCAGGTAGCCTAGCCTTCGACTCCCCTGCTAGACTTCGTCCACCTGGCAGACCCCCGATTAGGGTATATAATCTCGTTGTGTATATGTGTGCAGCATTATTGTTCCTTATGTTTATAGTAAGTCGTGATTGTTGCTGAGAGACCCAACCAGAGCAGGCTTGTGCTTGGTGGGAGAAAGCACATCTTTTTGTGGTTAGAGTTTAGACTGCTGACTGTTTTATAATTACACCTGTGCCAGATAACACCGTATGTCCCTACACTATATATGTTCCCACAGTAATAATACACAGTTCAGAATCCGAGACGTACTTCTTAGTTGCATCTGACTTTTGCAGATGATTCCTGCATGATGCTTTAGGTCTTTCTTTGTTTCACTTTCTTTCAGACAGGAGTGACAGTTTACTGAATATTTAACGTAACGTTTATTATCCTTCTTCTAGTTTGCTATTAAATCGTTGCTACGATTTAATTACGCTATCTATCTTTTTCCTTGTATACCTTAACCCTTAATTAGCGGCGAGCAACATAAGTCGAGTTAAATAAAGCTGGACTATGTGGCGGCGCTCGACATAGGTCGAGTGGCAATTTCAGCACGTAATGTTGCTGAGAGAGAGAGACAAGTGGTGGCAGGAGAGTAGCGAGCGTATGACTGCTCCAGACCACCGCGGCGAACATACTGACACGAATCCCAGCTCCCTCCTCCCTCTCTCACTCGCTATATAAGGAATTGTATCGGGAAAGTGGCTAATTACATGCTTTTTGCACTCGAGTTGCACGGTTATTGCAAGAAAACTAGCCATCATAAAAGGATCGTTATGGTGTCATTCGAAAGCTCTGTTTATGCCCTTTCAGGGATAGATACTTGTTTTACGTTCTGGGTCTTATTTAGGCATGAAAATGATCACGTAAACAGCCCTATTTTGGCTAAAAACACCCCGCTGGGCGGTACATATAAATAAACCGCATAGGCCGCTCTTAAGGTGTTAATAAAGTAATCGTATGTTGTATGAGTATAGGCTGCTTCTGTGATCATCAGTCTATAGTGTGCACCTTTTACCGAGTCATGGGATACCTCGTTGTCCAGGCACAACTGAGGGCGGTATAGGTGTTTTGTTCTCCAGTGGTTCAGGCAGGGGTTGGAACTAGTGTTACCGTTGTTGCATTTAGCCTTATCTAGTCCAATGATGAAGAGCCCGGTGTCTTGTAGAACCTGGATCATAACAGTACCAAAATCCATGATTTTGGGGCCCCTTTGGGGGGGCCCTAGGGATGTCATATGGGTATTTATGCCCTCATATGATCATTTCTATTGCTTACAGCAGGCCTTTAGACTACAGACACATATTTTTTTTTTGGATGGCTGAAAGATTTTTTTTAAGTTTTTCGGGGGTCGAGGTCGAACCCCCGGCCCCGGGGGTTATGGATGCGATATGTTTTTTTGTTCCTTCCTATGCTATTCTCCTATGTTGAAAGGAGCATTATAGAACAAGAACACAATAATTAGAAATTTTGATATCTGGGCTCAGGGAGCCTTCAGCCTCCCAAGCTACCTAACATAATCTACCTTCAATCCAGATTCCGATTCCAATGGGAAATAGCCTCAACATAGTATGATATAAAACTTGCTCATCGAAAATTGGTGGAAATGCTGTCGTGTGACAGTCTTCCCAAGTTGTCGCCCATCTTCACTGTATATAACTATGACAACACCGCAGTTTATCTGGTACCGTTCGGATAGTTTGTATGTTTACTGATTGCCTACATTTATATACAGTAGATATTTAACAAGGCGGACTATAGTAGACTAGGTTTTTTTATTACCAACTATTGATTATTTATGTATACTATAATCATAATACGCATAATCATAATATATCATGGTTTGTTTTCTATTTCGTCTATTATCAACTTTTGCGGAAGGCGGTGGTGGTGGGAAGGAGGGGAAATGACGAGCGGAAATTAGTGTAGCATATATAACTTGGCCGTAACATAATGAAATATATATTATATTTCTCAGAAAAAAAATAATAAACAGAGATTTTCAAAATGTACACAATAAATATATATACTGGTATATATATATATATATATATAAATATATATATATATATATATATATATATATATATATATATTGTCTCCCTCTCTCTCTCTTTCTCTCTCCACCAACCTACATGTTTCCATATCTCTCTCTCAGGCACCATCAATAACGATGGGGTTGGAGGGTTTGGGGGGGGGTTGGGGGGGGAGGGAGGACCTTGAGAGTGCTTATGGGGGAGGGGGGGTTATAGGGGTGCTGTGTGTGTGTGTGTGTGTATGTGTGTTTGCGTTTGTTTATGATGGAGTAGGATGGTGTTGTGTTCATGTGTGTGTAGGAGTGTTGGCAAGTTTATTTTAATTTAATATAATTTATGTTTCCTCCTTGTATCTACACAATATCCTATTGTTTCCTTTCTTTCCTGACTTTTCTTAAAGGGTGGGTGGGGGAGAGGAGGCTAGTGGGTTGTTCTTGTAGTGGGGAATTGTTTGTTTAGACGGGTCTTCGTTTGTGTGGTGGAGTGGGTTGTTCTTGTAGTGGGGAATTGTTTGTTTAGAGGGGTCTTCGTTTGTGTGGTGGAGTGGGTTGTTCTTGTAGTGGGGAATTGTTTGTTTAGAGGGGTCTTCGTTGGTGTGGTGGAGGGGGTTGTTCTTGTAGTGGGGAATTGTTTGTTTAGAGGGGTCTTCGTTTGTGTGGTGGAGCGGGTTGTTCTTGTAGTGGGGAATTGTTTGTTTAGAGGGGTCTTCGTTTGTGTGATGGAGCGGGTTGTTCTTGTAGTGGGGAATTGTTTGTTTAGAGGGGTCTTCGTTTGTGTGGTGGAGCGGGTTGTTCTTGTAGTGGGGAATTGTTTGTTTAGAGGGGTCTTCGTTTGTGTGGTGGAGCGGGTTGTTCTTGAAGTGGGGAATTGTTTGTTTAGAGGGGTCTTCGTTTGTGTGGTGGAGTGGGTTGTTCTTGTAGTGGGGAATTGTTTGTTTAGAGGGGTCTTCGTTTGTGTGGTGGAGCGGGTTGTGTAGAGAGTTGTGCTTATGGGGAGTTGTTTGTGTACAATCAGAAATCGCATTTTCTGAGACAATTTGATAGGGCCCGGACATGTGAAGCACATCGTTTCTGGACGACAGCCCACTTTAACTATCACAAGGCCGCATACCTATGAATACACGTTTTGAACCAATATATGCTTCACTCAGTCTGTCATGTAAAATTATAATGCTGCTGCTATGCTGTGATCCACATTCATATATTCATGAATATACAAATTACAAAATTACCGATATTACATTCCCTTACGTATCTACAGTAAATACGGAGACGAATATTACCATAGGTTTTAAGAAACCAAGTATTAAAATAAATACTTCCTCACTGCACAGTGAATGAACAGGATTTAGGTGTGTGTGTGTGTGTGTGTGCGATTTTCTTTGCACACAGATATGACATGCCCGAGACGTCCTGGTGGGGGATTCTTATCTAAACAATTTGTTTTTGTTGATAGGTTAATTGGTGCATCAATAGTTATCATATAGTCGTAGAATACTGTAATTTATATCTCATGTAAACCATTTCATCCGAGACATCTTTATTCATAAAAACATCAGGCACTGGGTAATTTATTATTTCAATCTTGTATGTATGTATGTATGTATGTATGTATGTATGTATGTATGTGCTCAGGCCCAATCACCACTTTTCCTATTTGTATTTTCATTTTCTATTTTACTCTATTTTATTATGTTTTTGTTTTTATTTTCTAGGGGGTGGCCGACTCAAGACAGAGCAAGAACAGGGAAAACACAAAACACAAGACAGAACAACGAACAAACACAGACAAAACACAAAATTCACACACATCTAGGTCACCCAAGAGAAGACCCAGAGACCAGGGTCACCAAGGTCGCTCCAGCACACCCCCGGCCCCCGACCACCCGGAGAGGCTCCGATCTCGGCAGGCAGACACGCAGCGGAGCCAAAGCCACAAGCCCACCCACCACACTTCCAGGTGCACCCTTCATATTAATCTTCTCCCCGGGCCAGGCGCCTGATGGACTATTATCTAGTCCAACTTGCGCCCGACCCCTTCCCCCAAATGACCACGTGTTCACTCAACTATTCACAAACATTCTCCATTCATTCCTGTTTATTACCACTTCCTTTGCCTGATCTATAGTTATTCCTCTATCATCCAAAGCTTGTCTTACACAGTCTCTCCATCTCAATGGGGGGTCTTCCTGCCCTTCTATCTCAATGGGGGGTCTTCCTGCCCTTCTATCTCAATGGGGGGTCTTCCTGCCCTTCTATCTAAGGGGGGTCTTCCTGCCCTTCTATCTCAATGGGGGGTCTTCCTGCCCTTCTATCTCAATGGGGGGTCTTCCTGCCCTTCTATCTCAATGGGGGGTCTTCCTGACCTTCTATCTCAATGGGGGGTCTTCCTGCCCTTCTATCTCAATGGGGGGTCTTCCTGCCCTTCTATCTCAATGGGGGGTCTTCCTGACCTTCTATTTCAATCTTAGTTCACGAAAATCCCTGAACTACATATGAATCGGATTTTCAGAATTGAAGCAATACAAACTGCAATATAAATTATAGTTATTTAAATTCAATGATAATAACATGCAGTTCGATACACACAGTATATAATTATGATATCATAGACTATAGTAGATCTGGACTGGACACGAAAATGGAACTTTGCAGTAAGGGACCCGAAATCGGAGATCAAAACCCCAAGTTCGAACCTTGAAACCGCGAAAATATCACAAATTCGCGGTTTAGAGGTTCGAACTTGGGGGTTCGTTCTCCGATTTTGGGTCCGGACCTTACTGCAAAGTTCCATGTTCTTGTCCAATTCAGATCTACTGTAGCCTATGATGATATATATATATATATATATATATATATATATATATGTATGTATATATATATGTATATATATATATATATATATAGTGTATATTACTCCTTTTTATCAATTTTAAGTTTTGGGTGGTAAATGGGGTGATTATTTATATACTATTTTTAACCTTTGGTTTCTGAAGAGTACACTAGGTTTGTTTCGAAGAGCATTGATTATAGCCTACAAAGTATGGAGGTGAATTTCAAACTCAAAACGCTATTTTCCATTATGGTCCATTGGATAAAACTGGCTTTTCATTGAAATGGTTTCAAATTTAATAGTCGAGTGTGTGTGTGTGTGTAAGTGAACCTATGTGTGTTGTAATATACATAATGCTCTACAGTAGGTGACAAACACATAAAACAGAAGTGTCTATTTCATGACATACAACACAACGAACGATACAATGTAATATTACATGTTATCATCTGGTAATGAAATTCAGGTATGAAACAGCAATGAGTTATCAGTAGTTATATGGGGGGTATTATGTAATACCACACACAGTTAAGCTTCGGACGCTGGTAGGTTATATAATCGGTATTAATTTAGTAAAAAAAGGTATATAACACTCTAAAGGGTTAAGGCTGATGACTCGGGCAGTTTTTGACCACATGGTTTTGTCCGCGAGTTGCCACGAGTGTTCAAGAGTCTTGCAAGAGTAGTTCTGAGTAGTTACAAGTAGTTTCGAGTCACTACGAGTATTCATGAGTCACTATGTGTATTCATGAGTCTCTACGAGTCACTGAGAGCTACCACAAGTGTCTTGAGGTTAAGATGACTCAGGCCCAGATTTTCAAGCTGGGATGAAAATTTGGCTCCCCGAGCCGAGTTCCCATGAGTATCCAAGAGTCTCCCACGACGTTGCCCGAGTTTCCGCGACTATGCCCAAGTTATTACGTGAGTCCCCACGACTGTGGACTCGTGGAGACTCGGGCTCGGACTCGGGCATGTGTGAACCATGCTTAAAGCATGGTTGTTACGGTCTCTAGACGGACCTGCAGTCCTGCATTATCAGTCAGTTGTGCTGAGCTTAGGGTGGATCCATCGCTATACCCTGTTCCTAATAGGCAGTCCAGTTATTGTAAACCCAAAACCAATACAAATGGGCTGTAAATTTCCACACTTATTCCCAGGATGACATTTCCCAAAAGGTAGAAAGAAATATTAGCTTGATAACTCTAGTCGTTTGAGAGTTACTGTACTGAGGTTAATGTTCAAGAGTTTTGGCATACTTATTTGAAACAGGGTATAGCTTTACGTCCACCACCACAACAAACTAATGAACCTGATCGGACCAAGCCAAACTGTAGGACTACTGGTAAAAAAAAAAAAAAAAAAAAAATATATATATATATATATATATATATATATATATATATATACTGTATATATTGTTATGAGGGGAGGTTCGGGGAAAGCAGATGCTCCAATAGCCTAGCCCACAGCACTGTCCAAAGAGAAACGGCGTAGCAAAAAGACGAAAATGCTGTAGTCCTGCACCCAACAATACTCACCGTAGTACACCAACCTTTTTTTTTTTTTTTATTCCAACTACTCCCTCTCGGGCATAGGCTGATAGCCTTTACACTCAACCGCTGAACACGGTGAGGCCCGTGAGGTCTTGCTCCAGTCTAGGGAGTGAGACATGCGAAGCTTCACGGCTCGAAGCAATTCCATCTCTGAAGCCGCCTCGCCTCTGTGCTTCACAGTCTCACCCACACAGACTCGGACCCTCACTCTAAGAACGCCACCTATTGAGCAATTAACTCACTAGGCATTGCCCCCCTGTAGCATATTTTTGAATATGGGAATATTCATACAATGCTATTTAATCAGGGAACAATGAGGGTATTTTTTTGGCATTTCGGTGTGCTGTGGTAATGCACTGATACAGCACAAATTCCATCCCATTAATATCTTCCCATTGACATATTGGGATTCGAACCCGGGTCCATTGGATTACCAGTCCAGTGGCAAGACCACTCTGCCACACCTCCCCTGCAACAGACACGCTCTTAATATCTGACTCAAACACCAAGACACGCTGGTTCTCTAGGAAAAAGTTTTATCTTCCTCTTTGCTCTATTAAAGCAGTAATTAAGGAGACACAAAAATATCTACTGTCTCAGAGTCGGGGCCTGTCCGACTCGGGGTTGATAGTGCTGTTAGTAATTCAAGAGTACTTCTAAGGTTTTTCTAAACTGCATAACAACACCAAAACATAATACTGCTAGACTCCCAGAACAATTCATAGTATGCCCAATCGCTCCTGAATTGAGAATAATGCAAATCAAAACCATTGGGAAAAGTCCAGTGCACTAGCCTAACACATGAAACACAATGGTTGACATCTCAGAAGGTTGAGGCTGGCTGTTAAAACACTGACCTAAAACAAGCCAGTCATCAAACCCCTGTAGATGTCAACCTAAATAATATAAAATATAAATATACAAGAATAATTCACAATGCAGTAGAATAAAGGAAAAGAAATGGAAGGAAAAAGGTGTGAAGTTTACATCCAGAATGCCAAAAAATGGCTGCAGTACTTATGTCTCAGACAAATGAAAAAACTCCTAAATGCTAAACATTAACACCTTATTGGCGGGCTAGGCGGTCTAGGGGACCGTAGTGCCCAGTGTTTTTTTTACCCTAAATAGGGTTGTTTACGTGATCATTTTCATGCCTAAATAAGACCCAGAGCGTAAAACAAGTATCTATCCCTGAAAGGGCGTAAACAGAGCTTTGCAATGACACCCGAACCATCCTTGTACGATCACTGGTTCTCTTGCAACAATTAAGCAACACGAGTGCAAAAACCCTATAATTAGGTAATTTCCTTACATAATTCCCTGTGTAGCGAGTGAGAGAGGGTGGAGGAGGGTGGGATTCATGTCAGTAGGTCCGCCGCGGTGGTCTGGAGCAGTCATACGCTTGCTACGCTCCTCCCACCACTCATTTCTCTCTCTCAGCAACATTACGTGGTGAAAATGGCACACGACATAAGTTGTGAACCGCCACTTAGTCCATATTTATTTCACACGACATAAGTTGCGTGCCGCCAAAGAAGGGTTAATAGTAAGACAAAACTTTAATGCTGAAGATGACTCCAGCCTTTCCCTGCTACGACTCAATAAGAGACAAAATATATACAGTATATGCGGTATTTAAGGAAACAATGAAGCAAGCCTGACAAACAGAGCAGTTCATGTTGTCAGTACAAGGTCTGAGAACTTACCTTTTGATACCTTTTGATGCGTTCGCCACTCTTCTAGCGGCACCAAAGGAGCGCGACGCCCCTCGTTATGGGTGATGACTCATGCAGCCACAGGATTCCAAAGCCCTCGCGAGAAGGAAGGAGGAGAGAGCCAAGCACTCCTAGACTATATAATTAAACTAAGCACTTGGGCTCTCAGTATGGGGGGTGACCTGCTTTTTGTAATTTCTGTCCTTTTCTCTCTTTCTCTGGCTTGTATTTATTCGGCCCCATTCAGCCAACTATTTTAAGACGTTTATCCCCATTTAGGTGTCGATTTCTTCCTGGCGAGCGATAGCGAGCCAGCATTATATGACAAATCCGGCTTCGCCGGAGACTTTTTTCTATGAACAAATGTACACATTTAGACTGCTGTCAATAAAAAATAAAAAATATGCTGGCTCGCTGCCGCTCACCAGTAA
Source organism: Paralithodes platypus (assembly GCA_032716605.1). Lineage (NCBI taxonomy): Eukaryota > Metazoa > Arthropoda > Malacostraca > Decapoda > Lithodidae > Paralithodes > Paralithodes platypus. The sequence continues at coordinate 6,234,107 of CM064547.1, read as the reverse complement.
AAAATTGACACCTGGATGGGGATAGATGTCTTAAAACAGTAGGTTGAATGGGGCCAAATGGATACAAGCCAGAGAAAGATAGAAAAGGACAGAACAAAATCAGGTCACCCCCCTTAACAATACAAAGGTAATCAAATAAATATAAGATATCATTGTGCAAACTTATGATAAACTAACATAATCCCACAAGGGCTAAATAAACTAAAGTAATTACACACTTAGCAATGACAATAGTGTTGAACAGAACGGCGTCTTACTGACGACAACAGGTCTCACGTGGGGGCAAAGAAAGAAGGCAAAAACAGAAGTCAGGCCTCCCCAAACTAGGCTACTTGCTAATTCACACAAAACACTTACAACTGAAGCAGCTAGCTCAGTTGAAAGTGACACCCTCACACCATGGGGGAGTCTGTTGATGCATCTTGAAACAACAGACTGCCTATACTTCAATAACACTAGAAGACATACACAACTACAATATTTTTTCTACTATTTTTTATAGTTTTTATATTTTTGTATTTAAAATTTTTCGTCTATACAAAAACACAGCAACTCCTACTTTACGACCCTACGCTGAGCTACATACGGCAACCAACAAACCCAACAAGCACCAGACGTAAAGATGCTAATCAAACCAAAGTAGGAGGCTACACCAAAACTGACTGAACGGCAAATGTGCTCTTTACTATATACCCTCCCGTGACAAACAATCAGCCATTAGCACAGTCTGCCACACATCCAGACTGTGTTCCGGCAGAAAAGCATCACCTGACACAGATAACCTGCCCAGTCCACCACAAAACTGGCAATTTTCTTAGCTCTCTCAGGCAATGGGACCTGCCAATAACCTTTCACTAACTCCACCTTAGTGGTAAATGTGGCAGCCTCGATGCGGTCAATGGAGTCGTCAACTCTGGGTAATGGATAGGCGGCTCTCTGGGATAATGCATTGACCCTCCTAAGATCAGCACAAAAGCGGATCTTCCCATTCGGTTTAAGGTGTAAAGTCACAGGCGAAGACCACTCACTATATCCCTTCTTCACCAGACCCTTCTCCAACATGTAGTCCAGCTCTGCTTTTAAGACAGGCTGCCGAGCAGGGATTACATGGTAGGGAGCTAACTTGAGCTTTGACCGTCTCCAGCCTCCATGTCGGGTACTGCCCCGGATGTCGGGCCTGGAGAATCACCAAACATGCGGAAGTACTGCCACAGCCTAGTAAACAACTCCTCTTGGCGCTTAGGAACAAGAGGTTGCAACTTGTTGTTGTTGTTGTTGTTGTTCCCTAAGCTGCCTGGCCGAACAGCCCCGAGTCCCTGAGAAAGGCCATGGCCACGATCGGGCTTTCCCACAGAGCTCTCATTGAGTGTAGATTGTGTTGTTGGCGTAAGTGGTTGTGTGAAATGCAGTCTTCTATGATGTGTTTAATGGTATGGGGTGCTGTGTTACATCCCGGGCAGGCGTCGACAACGGAGTCATCCAGTCTCTTCTGATAGCTCAGGAGAGCTGGATGGTGTCCGCATCTCAGCCTGGCCAGGTGGACTCTGTCCTCGCGAGGAAGGGAGGATTCGGAAGGATGGATTTCGGGAGGTCGTGCATGCAGCTGTGTGTTGTCTGTGAGTGAGTGGATGGATCGGTGAGAGATATGAGTATGGATGTGCTTCTGGATGTTGGTTCGGGGTGGGCAGGGAGGAGAGAGGACAATAATTGTGTGTGATACCGTGTGCTGGGTGTTGTTTTGATATTTCTTGGTGTCTGTGGGTGTGTTGCCATGTAGTTTAGTGGGTGGTCTTGGTTCGTGGAGGCTGCTGCCAGGAATTGAGTGCCTCTCATGTCCAGATGGTCTTTGACTTTGAGGATTTTGGTTTCTTGATGTAGGTGATCTGTGGGTGCAGTAGCTGTGCAGCCTGTAATGATCTTCAGGGCTTTGTTTTGAATAGTCTGTAAGGTCTTATGATGTGTTTCAGCTAGGTTAGAAGCCCAGGCTGGGCTTGCGTATTCCATCACTGATCTTATGTATTGTTTATATACTGTGGTGGTAGTTTCTTTGTTGTGTCCAAATTTTGTGTGAGCAAGTGACCTGAGGGCGTTAAGTCTGGGTGTCAGTTTCTTTTTAATGTTTGTGGTGTGCTGTTTGAATGTCATATGAGTATCATATGTTACTCCTAGGATTTTGGGTGTGTGTGTATGTGTTAGGGGTGTGTTGTTTATGGTGAGTTGAGGGATGTATTCGTGTTCTCCTGTCCAACTTGTGAGCAGGGTTGCGGTGGATTTGGCTGGGGCTAGATTAAGTCTGTTTGTAGTGCACCAGCCATGTAGTGTGTTGAGATAGGGTTGAAGGAGATCTGTTGCTCTTTTTGGGTCATGGTGTGTGCATGTGAGTGTTATGTCATCTGCATAGGAGGCTAAGTTTATTTGGGGCGTATTGGGTGTAGTTATATCGTGCATGTACAGATTGAAGAGTGCGGGCGATAGGACGGATCCTTGTGGGACTCCGTTTGGAAAGTTTCTGATTTTAGATGACTGACCGGCAAAAGATACGTGTGCACATCTGCCTGCTAGGAAGTTGGCCAGCCACCGTTTTGTGTTGTTGTGCATGTTTGTGTTGTAGATTTTGTTTGTTAGGTTGTGGCGGGGGATGGCATCGAAGGCTTTACTAATGTCGAGTGTGGCTAATAGTGATCTGTGTGGTGGTCTAGCTGAATTGATGCCGTCGAAAGCTCTTTGTGTAAGGTCTGTGAGAAGAGTGTTTGTGGAGTGCAGTGGCCTAAAGCCATGTTGTGTTGGAGCTAGGGGTAGGTCAGGTGTAATTAGTTGTAATACTAGGCGTTCCATGACTTTGGAGGGGGAGCAAAGGAGAGGTTGCAACTTGTCTCGAAGAGCAACATATCCATTGCCCTCCCAAAACCCAGCCGGGACCGCAGCCTCTAAAGAGTCTCCCTCCTCCTCTGTCACTAATACAGCCAGGTCATGAGAGGGACAATCTGTACCACCGGTGCAGTTACTCTCATAATTCTCAAGTGCTAAGGCTTCCCATCCGATACCAGACATGTGCACCCCCGCATTCCTTGCGGATACACCTGCCTGCGCAACATCACCTCCATCAGCGCCACGGCCAGTCTATGGTAGGGCTTTAACATTTTAATATGGCAGAGTTGGGACAGTCGGGCGTATCTATTACACAGTCAACCTCACCAATTTTTTTTTTTTTTAAAGAGACAATGAACGGAGGAAGGAAAAACACAGATAAAACAAAAAGGTCCATGTGCCTAAATGCATCCTCCATTCATAAAATGTTTGTAACAACTGGATTTAAACTTTTGTAGATTGTAAGTTTGTGGAAAGCAACTAGAGGGAAGTGAATTCCAAAGAGTAGTAGTTCTAGGGATAAATGAATTATGATAAGCAGAAGTTCTGCATTGTGGAGGAGAAAGTGTAAATTCATGGGCGCTCTCGGCTGCCCTAGTTCTACGGGGAAAGATGTGGAGAGGCGGCACAATTGAAGCAAGTTCCTCGGAACAATTGCTGTGAAAATATCTGTAGAATAATGCAAGGGATACAACGTTTCTTCGTATGGATAATGTAGGAAGGACCTGTGTGATTGCAGGGTTATTGATTAATCTAATAGCATTATTTTGAATTTTGTCCAACTACCTCAATGCAACCACTCCACTTCCACTCCACAGAGGTGAACAGTAATCCATCTGAGAACGCACATGACTTTTATATATTTCGGCCAACTGCTCGTCAGTGAAGAATTTTCGAACTCTGTACAGGAGTCCCAGTTTTTTAGAGACATTCTTAGCAATGCTTCTAACATAATGTGTCCAGCTCAAGTTAGTAGTTAATGTTACACCGAGAATGTCAATACTAGGGGAAGTGGGAATATTTACATCATTAAAAAATATATGGGAGTCAGTGAGATTCTGTCGGTTAGAAAATTGAATGTACTTGGTTTTCTGTGCATTAAAGGAAACTAGATTCTTTTGTCCCCATTCATTAATTCTAGAAAGGTCCTGGTTTAGAGAAATTGCAGTGTTTATTTTTGAATTTATAAGATCGGGTTGGGTGAAAGAATTGGTAAATGTGAAGGAACTGTGGAGTGTTGAGTCATCTGCGTAGGAATGTATTGGATTATGAGTGGTAGATATGAGATCATTGATATGAATGAGGAACAGAGTTGGGGCCAAAACTGATCCCTGGGGAACACCAGCATTTATTGAGTGAAATTGAGAATAAAGGCCATCTACCATTACACATATTTTTTCTGTTATGAAGATAAGAAGAAATTAGTGGAACTAATGATGCAAGGCCGTAGTGACATCTTCGACAATAAGGATTGATGCCAGACTCTATCAAATGCCTTTGATATATCCAGTGCTATTGTATGTGTTTCACCATGTTGGTCTGTAGCTTGGTTGATTTGATGCGTAAGAAGGCAAAGAATGTCTGCAGTTGATCGACATCGTCTAAAACCATATTGCCTATCACTGATTAATTTATTATTTTCAAGATGCTTAATTATGTGATTGTTTAATATAATTTCAAAAACTTTACCAAGAGTAGAAGTTATAGCTATTGGTCTGTAGTTTGATGGATCTGAAGAGGCCCCTTTTTTAGGAACTGGATGGATGTTTGCTTCTTTCCAGGGTACTGGGAAGCATGAGGTATGAGTACACAGACGTAAAAAAATTAGCCAATACAAGAGTGAGCACCAAGGAGCAATTCGTAAGTACTATTGCAGGAATTTCATCTGGACCAGGAGCCTTATCTACTGAGAGATTCTGCAAAATAGTTTTGACAAATCTGCTTAATGACCTGGAACTGACCACAAAACTTAGCAGCCATGGGTCGACCCTGAACTGACAACCGTGCCAAAGCCTCGTCGCCCATCTTGAACGCCCCAGATTTACCCTGCTTGTCATAATGGTCTTTCATCTTCGCATTCATGCTGCTAACTGGAATAACCTCCCGGGATCTAGTGGTAGTATCCATCGAAGTATGCAAGTATTTATATCCCAAACTCGTGGGTGGTAAGGGACCGACCATGTCAACTATGAGACGAGTACATGGCGGTTCAACTACAGGTGTAGGGATCAAAGGTGCCACGGGTATTTCTTGGTGGGGTTTTCCAACTATATTACAGATAGGACACGACAAAAAAAAGAGTAGCCACCAATGCATGCATATTAGGCCACCAAAAATGAAAACATAGCCTATTAGTTGTCTTATGTACCCCTACTGTAAATGACCCACCAGTGGTGCCTCCTGCGTTAGCATAACCAACTCCTCCCTGAACTGGGCAGGCACCACCCCCAAGCCTGAGTTCATATCCGGCGTCCACTGCCGACACAACAACGTCCCTTTTACAATAAACTTCTCTGGACCGTTCTTCCCACCAGTCGTGCCAACCTTCTTAAACAGGAGGCCCAGACTCGGGTCTTCTTGCTGCAACTTGCTCAGTTTGTCTCTAGGTATCTCTGACAAGGCAGTTACCTCTGACCTCTCAAAAATATCAGATGATTGAGTCGGCGGCCCTATGTTAGATTCCTCATCCAGCACTAGGCCACCTCTACTAGTCTCGGTAGCCTCACTGGGGTCAGCCAGGCCTACAGCTGCCTCCGAGCCAGTGTCATCTAGTAGTGCATTATGGGATGGCCCACACTCATGGCTGTCGGCCCCCGCATCCACTGATTGGGTCACTGCACCAACAGGGTAGATAAAGCCCATGTTATCTTCTTGCAAACAAACACCAGCAGGGGGCTCAAAAGCAGCCTCAGCGACAACTATAGGAGGCGGGAAAACTACATCCCCTGCCAAGTCAGTCCTGAGCAAAAACTCCACCCCCTCAACTGGCAGTGTCCACCATGGCCACCTTACCCTCGGCGGTCAAAAGTGGGCACTCAAGGGTCACCGTGACTAAATCACAGAATCGTTCACTGTTTATTCCCCTGCACATTACAAACTCTCCCGTGCTAGTAGGTCCCCCTGTCAGGTTGCGACACATGGATTGTTGCACACCAGTATCCTTAAACACCTTGACAGGGTAAGTCTGCTCCCCAACCCGTACTAATCCATCATGTATGAATGGCCGACACCAATCAGGGGAAGTCTGGTTATGCTCAGGTAGTTATACCATCTGGGGCGGCAAAGTGCTTACTACCCTGCTTCACGCTGGCCTACACTGCCCCCCAGAATCACCTGTACTTGGCTTGCCTTTCACAGGCACCTCCCTTAGTGTCGCCACCAACTGGACAGCCTTGGGTTCCTGGGTAGCCTTCCATTTAGCACACTGAGGTTTTATATGACCCACTTGCTTGCAAAAGTAACACCGCACTTCCGTAGAAGCTCGCTGGTTGTCAGTCTTGGTATAATGTGTCTTATTTGTGGTAACTTTGGGTGATGATGGGCGAGAGGATACTGTGGCTGCTTGGTGCACAGGTCGGTATCTCTTGTCACCAATGCTCCCCATGCAACTGTCACGCTGGGCTAGTGCAGAGTCATCAGCCCAAACTGCTGCTTCCCTTAATGATTTAAACATCTTTTCTTTTAATTTTGCCCAAATGTTCTCTTCAACTATGCTGGTAAACTCCTCCATCAGCCAAACCTCACACGCCGCCTCAAAAGTATTTGCTGTTTCTGAGTGCAACTACTTAGCTAGAGTATCGCGGAGGTACCTGGCACATTCCACATGCGAGTCTCCCTGCCGCTTCTGAGCCCCCCTGAACGCTAGTCAAAGGAGTACAAAGGAGTACAAAGGAGTACAAAGGAAATCAAGCAACAACAGATCTAGTGACCCTTCTAGGTTGCTTGTCCTCCAAAACACTGAGGATAAAGTGTCCAAACAGTGGTTTAGAGTGGGTAAGGGAACATTGGAAAGGGAATTACTGCCCTGGAACTAATATCCGTGGCAGGATTAGGAAGTTAGTAGGGGACAGATGGGTTAGTAACTGAGGGGGGGATAAAATAAAGTTATTAATTTACAAACGCAGTCAGTCGCGGGTTTGATGCGAGATATTTGTCTAGGCGGAGTTTAAATGAATCAACGGTGATGCAGTCTATAACGTTTCGAGGAAGCCCATTCCACAAGTTGACAACTCGATTGAAGAAGAAATTCTTAGATTCGTGTGAGTTAAAAGATTTACCAATAAGTTTGCAACCGTTTCCCCGCGTGTAATTAGATTGGTCGATAGTGAAGTACTTACTACAGTTCATATTGTCGATGCCTTTGATGATTTTGAACACTTGAATTAAGTCACCTCTTAATCTGCGCTGGGTTAAAGGAAATAGATTTAATTCTCTAAGACGCTCTTCGTATGGTTTGTTCTTTAGGCTAGGTATCATTTTGGTAACTCTACGTTGAACTCGTTCTAGCTTGTTTATATCTTTTTGGTAATAAGGGCACCAGGATTGAACGCAGTATTCCAGAAGAGGGCGGACTAAGGAATTGTAAAGGGTTAGGATAACTTCTTTGGATTTATGCTCAAATGACCTGCCTATAAAGCCAATTATTTTGTTTGCCTTCTTAACAACTTCTGAACATTGTTGACTCGGTTTTAGGTTACTCGATATTGTTACTCCCAGATCGGTTTCTCTGTTTAGTCTGTGAGCTTCAGGACGAAGCTCGTAGGCTTTTAACATACCCTCCTTAACCCTTAGAGGACCAGCGACGCAAACAGTGCGTCGGCAATATTTGTAACGCTAAACCCCAGCGCCGCATACGTATGCGTCACTGTTAATTACTCCGGTCCTATGGCACCTAGAGGGCTCAGATTTGTATGGGAACTGTGTAAGTATCCCACATACCAATGCCGATGGTTGAAAACTCTCAAAGTCCAACCGCGTGGGCGTGAGCGCGCAAAAAGTATATATAATAATAAATAATAATAAAAAAATATATAATGAGTATATAATATATAATAATATACATCATAATAATTATATATAATATATATATATATATATATATATATATATATATATATATATATATATATATATCTAATATACATACAGTATACTGTAATATAACTAAAATTACATAAGAGTATTACCGTACTTCCTGTAAGCTTCCTGTAAGCATTCCTGTAAGCATTTCTGTGACATATTAGTGATTATAATGTATTTATTTCGTAGGCAGTATTTATTGATAAATATATTTGTCTTTCAAGTAAAAAATAGTGTAAAATCATGAATTATACCTAGAAAACACAGCAACAATACTCAAGGGGTTATTTTGGTATGTTATGTTTCTGAAGGGGTGCGTCCTATCATTCGATCCTGCCATTCGACACTCCCACGTTTAAGGGTCGAGGTTATAATGTTGAATGTTCTCTGGGACCGTGTCAAGGTCTTTATATACAACAACAAAAGGTTTGGGGGTGGGTGTGGGGGCATATTTACTTGAGCCATTGTAACGTGATATGGGGTGGGTGTGGGGGCTATTTTTACTTGACCGATTGTAACGTGATATGCTAATTCCACTCTGCAATTAGCACATTCATGATACATTCGCTCAGGTTCGCACACCTCGGCGATCTTGTTCGGACACCTCGGCGGCGTATCTGCGATGGCGTTGCCGATTATCGACGAGGAATCATTCATTCATCGCAGGAATTTGTGCCATAAAAAATAATCGGAAAACCTCGCCGAAGTAACCGCCAAACCATCGCTTGAATCGCCGAAGACGTCGCAGAAAATATGGCGAGTTTTCTTTCACCCTCGCATGATTTCGCAAGATATTTTTGAAAATGTGACATTCATTGCAAAGGTCATCGGCGAAACATCGCTCACTTCGCCGATAACGTCGCAGAAGGTCGGCGATTGCGTCGCATTCATCGGCGACATCTTCGCCGAGTATAATTTGTCATCTGTTTGTAACGGTCAAAATCGTAAACGTCGCACAAATTCGTTGCGAATTGCCAAAACTACGTCCTCGGCGACGAAAATTGTATGAAGTCGCATCAGTGGGAAAGGGGCATTAGATGCATGCCCAGCACTATTCCCCTGACGTCTTTGCTCACTAGTTTCCAACTTCGTCTTCTCCAAATCGACCTGTATTCTCTTTTCCTCTAGCTCTCGGCCTATCTCCATCTCCTTCAACTTAATCCTCTCTTCCATCTCTAATTTCTTTAGCTGGAGGTCAACCTCTGGACTCCTTCGCGACCCTATCGGGGTTATAATAGGAAACTGGGCGAACGGGGGAACATTGTGCTGAGCACCCACCGTATGAGTGGCAGTGAAATGCTGGAGTGTGGTCCATGACACATGGGGGAAAGAAGGAGGATACAGGGGATTGCTAGCATAACTCTAAACAAATGTACTGGCCATAGGGGCATGAACATAGCCCTGTGAAAAAGAAAGGGCCGTACTGATAGGGTTAAAAGCTGACGGTGGAGGCATGGTGGCAGGTACAGTGGTAATAGTGGGAGACTGCCTAACTGCAGTATCACCTAGCTCATCTGGAATTGTTGCTCGACTCTGGGCCCCCAGTAGAATGATAGCTAGCCTGACTGCTAGGATGCTATGGCACATGCAGGATGGTGCCATCATCCACAACACAAGTACTAGCTTCAACCTGAGTACCACTAAGCTGTATAACTACCTTACACACTTCTTGAACTAACTCTCCCTTAGACAGACCACTGCACCTCCAACCATATATCTCCAACACCAGTGGCGTAGATAAGGGGGGGGGGGGGGGGCTGTTTGAAATCGCCCCCCGGGCCCCCCAAACGGATATGAAAATAATATAAATAATACTAATAGTATATGCATACAAGTAATAATGTCATAGTAAAATAATCGTCATGTGGGTTTTTTCTGATTTAAATCTTCCTTTTCTTGTCTCCTGTGACGTCATGGCATTGTCTTGACTAGAAGTGGATATTTAAAATTCAACAAAAAACGATCACTCGATCAGTATTGCTTTGGCGGTGCGTGGGGGAACATACGGTAATTGCCGCTCTCGCTCCTACCCGCTACTTTCTCAGGACGCACTGGCTAGGTAGGCCTAATGATTATAATAATGTATATTCTTCCTATGTTTCTGCCCGGAATCAAGCCAAATCTGTTCTTCGACTTGCCAAACACTCTTTCATCAATAATAAATGCACTGAACTATCCAACTCTAGCTCTTCCCAAGCTTTCTGGCATCTAGCCAAAAACCTCTCCAACAATTTCTCTTCCTCGTCTTTCCCTCCCCTTTCCCACTCTGATGGCACAACCATCACTTCTTCCTCTGACAAAGCTAAACTCTTCGCTCAAACTTTTGCTAGAAACTCCACCTTGGATGATTCCGGTGCTATTCCTCCCTCTCCGCCCTCCTCTCTCTTACTTATGCCTAATATCCTAATCTCTTCTAAAGATGTACTTTCTACCCTCTCTGGGCTTAACACTAATAAGGCGTACGGTCCGGACGGTGTTCCTCCTGTTGTTCTCAAAAACTGTGCTTCCGTGCTGACTCCCTGCCTAGGCAAACTCTTTCGTCTCTGTCTATCCTCTAACGTCTTCCCTTCATGCTGGAAGTTTGCTCACATTCAACCTGTCCCAAAGAAGGGTGACCGCTCTCAACCCTCCAACTATCGTCCAATTGCTCTTATCTCTTGTCTTTCTAAAGTTTTTGAAACTATTCTTGCTTCCAAATTTCTTAAGCATTTCTCTTCTCATAATCTGCTCTCAGATCGCCAGTATGGCTTCCTTAAGGGTCGCTCTACTGGTGATCTTCTTTCATATCTTACTAACTCTTGGTCATCCTCCTTTCGGGACTTCGGTGAGACTTTTTCTATTGCACTAGACATATCGAAAGCCTTCGATAGAGTCTGGCATAAATCTTTAATTTCTAAACTACCCTCCTTCGGTTTCTATCCCTCCATCTGTGCCTTTGTCTCTAATTTCCTTTCCGGCCGTTCCATAGCCGCGGTTGTGGACGGCCATTGTTCACTTCCTCACTCTATAAACTCCGGTGTTCCTCAGGGCTCTGTCCTATCTCCTATTCTCTTTCTAATTTTTATAAATGATCTCCTTAACTGTACCTTAATTCCCATCCATTCATACGCAGACGACTCAACCTTGCACTACTCCATTAGTTTTTCAGAACGCCCCAGCCAGCAATCCCTCAACGACAAACGTAATGAAGCCATAGAACTCTTAAATTCTTATCTAAATACTATTTCCAATTGGGGCAGAGAAAACCTTGTTAACTTTAATGCTTCCAAAACCCAATTTCTCCATCTATCTACCCGTCAGGATCTCCCAGCGGACTATCCCTTATTCTTCAACAATACAAAAATCAACCCTTCATCTTCTCTCAATATTCTTGGTGTCTCTTTTTCTTCTGCTCTCATTTGGAAGGACCATATTACCAGTCTTGCTAAGGCAGCCTCCCAGAAGATGGGTGTGCTCAACCGCCTTAGGGGGTTCTTTTCCCCTGCACAGCTTCTTGCTCTGTACAGGGGCATAGTGCACCCTTGTATTGAGTATTGTTCACATGTGTGGGGAGGTTCCTCTCACACTGCTCTCCTAGACAAAGTTGAAAGGAAGGCCTTTCGTATCATTAACTCCCGTCCACTCACCAACTCTCTGCAATCTCTCTCTCTCCGCCGCAATGTTGCATCTCTCTCGCTATTCTATCGCTACTATAATAATCAGTGTTCCTCAGAGCTATCCCAGTGCATACCACCTCCTTTACGTAGGGCACGTGGTACCCGTCTTGCAACTCAATCACACCCCTACTCTGTGCAACTCTCCAACCCAAGAGTGAAACGTTACTCTCAAACTTTCTTCTACTCAACAGCTGAGCTCTGGAACTCTCTCCCAGAATCAGTCTTTCCCTCTTCCTATGACTTAAATTGCTTCAAACTCTGTGTGTCCAGGCATTTTGGCTCGAACGTCCCTTGATTTTGGCCCTGTCACTCTTTCAACTATGGGGAGGCACTCGCTATAGGCAGTTATGCCTTTTGCCTCCCTCAATCACATAGAAAAAAAAAAAAAAAATATATAAATTACAATATAGCACTATTGAGTTTGGCAGTTGATTAGTATAGGTCTACTGTGTTTTCCGTAAACATGTGTAAAGGAATAATAATTTTAAGACATAGGCCTAATTTAAAGTGTTCACAATATGAACCATGGTAGCTAGTAAGTTGATTATATAGATAATAGTATAATCGAAGATTAGGCCTAACATATTATTATTTATAAATTTACGACCCAGGAATTTCGGTATTATATTTTCCTTTTTCGTGAACACTAATGGTCTAATCGTTACCTATATTTCATAGATAACCTATGAACTTAACCTTGTGAGAAAGTAGAGTGGTAGGCTATCGAAGATATTTGTAGAGTAGGCTAAACTATTAGGCCTAGAAATGTTTTTTTTTTTTTTTGTCTTCTCATAATTTGTTCTCTAACTGTGGGGGGCCTAATATACAGTATAGCCTACATTTTAGACATTCGTTTTGCTATCGAGGTTTCATCTAGTAACTTATAGGCTACTCTCAGGTGAGGGTAGATTACAAAGTTCTTATCATTATTCCCAGTTATATTTTAATTTGTGGTGAACTATGGTGTTAGCTTGATCATGCAAAAGATGCATAGTCGTTTTATATTAGTCAATTAAGTTTGGATACAATGCATCAGCAGCTCAGCTAAAATAGTTTAAATAGAGCATAAGTGTTAAAGTGAGGCAACATTTATGGCATATAGTGTACAGTACCTTGGTTAGGCTATGACTATCATTCTTTCAATTTTGGACTCTGGAGCACTATTTTTTAATGCTACCCTACACCTCCCGTATATACAGTAGCCTATGGTGCTTCAGGAACTGTGAAATAAGACAAGGAACAGAGTTGTAAGCATTGAACCCTTTCGTTTGTAATCTAGCCCTTCGGCTGATTCAGGGTCAGGTACAAACTCCGACGTTTCGAAGCAGCAGAACCCCTGCTCAAAGCGGCAAGCCTCATACAATTTGCTTTCTAACAAGGGTCTGGTGTTCTCAAGAGGAGGCCCCAGTATTGAAGTAATGCATGGCTTGATAGCCAATAAGGCCTATTTTAACTCCCTAATGCCAGTGATGGGGTTGAAATATAATTGAACACAGTTCATGTAGTTCCGTATATTATTTATTAATGTTTATTATTATATTATTTCAGCCATGCCTAATGAACGACAAAAAGTGCATCAAAGTGGTGCTGCACATTGGAAAAAAACGAGCCTAATCCATTAGATAATGGTTTGATAATCATTGTACATTACTTTAATTATTACTTCAATATAGATTCATGGATAGCGTCAAAATGCACCTAGATAGAAATATTTAAAAACAAAAAATCTCGGGGGAGGGGGGCGGGGTTTACAGCGCCAACCCGAGACCCCCCTGCTGCTTTAGCTCGCTTCGCTCGCCACCCCCCCCCCCCCCCCTTAACAAATCGGCAAACCCTGGAGGGAGCCCCTCCAGAAACCAAGCCACCCGGGCCCCCAGATCTCTAGCTACGCCCCTGTCCAACACACGTCTTAATTCATCACTACTCCTACTAGCAACCTCTTCTTGACTGGGTTGGGTTCTAATAAACTGCCAAACATCCTCCCTCCCCACAATATGAACTAGTACATTGGCAGTGAATTGCAAGTGAGTGAAAATAGACAACAAAAGAAGTTTAGATGTGACAAACAGAATAAAGAATACGTTCACCATGCACTCAGGAAATCACGATGTAGGTATAATGTTAGTGCTGTGAAAGAAACATTCTTTGAAAATGCCCACATCCCCATTCCCAAAGTCCTCAATATTGTGTATTGGTTCTGCATAAACAAATTACCTTATCAAGATGTAGTCCTTCAGTGCGATGTTGGCCTCAGTACGTTAGTTGACTGGTATTCGTTTTGTCGGGAAGTGGCTATTTTTTTTTTTGTGAAAAACATTCAGAAACACTTGGTGGCCCGGGTAAAAACGTTGAAATAGACGAAGCAAAGTTTGGCCAAAGGAAATACCACCGTGGTCGTGTGATTGAGGGCCAATGGGTTTTTGGGGGCATCGAGAGGGAGTCTAGGAAACTTTTTCTTGTGCCAGTTCCCGACAGAACGAAGGACACCCTAGTGGAGATAATAAAGCAGTGGATCTTGCCGGGAACACACATTCACTCTGATTGTTGGCGTTCCTATAACACCCTGTCCCTGGAGGGTTACACCCACACTACGGTCAACCATTCGCAGAATTTTGTGGACCCTTCTACTGGGTCACATATTCAGACTGTGGAAAGGAGTTGGAGAGAAGTCAGGGCTTCTATCCCAAGGTACGGTCGTCGGGAACATCACTTTGAGGGGTACTTAGCCCAACACCTCTTCGAACGGCAATTCCCTGTTTCCACCCAACGCTTTCACCACTTTCTACTCACTGCTGCTGAACTCTACTCTCCTTATTCTCCTCCCTCTTCCTCTTCGCAATAAGGTTAGATATATTTTATTAATGTAATATATGCTGTGGGAGTGGAGGTAACCTGCACAATATAAAGGAGCCGGACCACAGCTAGCTTGGGAATCGTAATGGGTCACGTTTTGTATCACACGTACTGAGTAGTATGCACCCACAGTAGCTGGCATGCAAGGGCTACTTTTGGATCCCACGTACTGGGCACTAACAAATACACCAAAAATCTGTCTAAAGATGTCAAATAGCGGGGGTGTGGGGGCGGTAGCCCCCACTCATAATACTAGGTTAGGTTAGGTTAGGTTAATGTCCTTTCAAAGGGGTATAGGCACCCATAATACCAAAAAGATGTCAAATAGCGGGGGTGTGGGGGCGGCAGCCCCCACCCATAATACTAGGTAAGGTTGTTAGGTTAGGCTAATGTCTTTTCAAAGGGGTATAGGCACCCATAATACTATGTTAGGTTAGGTAAGGTTGTTAGGTTAGGCTAATGTCCTTTCAAAGGGCTATAGGCACCCATAATACTAGGTTAGGTTAGGTAAGGTTGTTAGGTTAGGCTAATGTCCTTTCAAAGGGGTATAGGCACCCATAATACTAGGTTAGGTTAGGTAAGGTTGTTAGGTTAGGCTAATGTCCTTTCAAAGGGGTATACGATAGTAAACACTAGGATAGCCTATACCTGGTCAGAGGGAAGAAGAAGAGTCCTGGTGTAATCTCCTTGAATGTTGCCATAAAAAGTGACCCTTTGTGTCTCTGATATTAATGCAAAATCCGAGCCAACTTTGGACAAAACTTTGCTTGCATATTTTCAAAGTTACCTTTTGTGTCTATGAAATTTTGGAAACCCCGAGCCAACTTTGGACAAAACTTGGCTCGGATTTTTAGAAAATGCTCTTTTGAGTCTCTGAAATTATGGACAATCCGAGCCAACTATCGACAAAACTTGGCTCGGATTTTTAGAAAATGCTCTTTTGAGTGTCTGAAATTATGCAAAATCCGAGCCAACTTTCGACAAAACTTGGCTCGGATTTTTAGAAAATGCTCTTTTGAGTCTCTGAAATTATTGAAAATCCGAGCCAAATTTCGACAAAACTTGGCTCGGATTTTTAGAAAATGCTCTTTTGAGTGTCTGAAATTATGCAAAATCCGAGCCAACTTTCGACAAAACTTGGCTCGGATTTTTAGAAAATGCTCTTTTGAGTCTCTGAAATTATTGAAAATCCGAGCCAAGTTTCGACAAAACTTGGCTCGGATTTCGGAAAAGTGGCATTTTTGGCATTTCACACATTCCTATTCTTCATTATTTTACTATATTACTTTAACCCCACATTTTCCCTGATCTTCATAGCCCTCCCCACTATCGGGGGGAGTTATCTTATAAATTGTTGGATAATGGGGTTATATAGGGTTTCTCCCACAGTGGAATTATAACTAATAGCATCAAAACTACCATTGCGAAAACAAAATTGGCCAAAAAAAATCTCAAATAAGGCTGCGAGTCTTTTCAAGAAAATTACCGTAATTTTAGTTGTTGCTTGTATGATCTTTAAGTAACCTTTGACTGATAACTTTGTTTATCTAAATATAATCCTGCTTGACTAGCCTACAGTGACACCAGCGCCATCTGTTGATACAGTATATTAACCCCTTGTGTGCAGTTACACTTTATTTTTATATAATCTCTATTTGGTGAATTGTATATTTAGTCACATATTCTATTATATATATATATATATATATATATATATATATATATATATATATATATATTTGTTTTGCTTTTTTAGGTAGGTTATCACCCCTGGTAGCCTACTTCTGCACATTTCATACTTTTTTGTTTTTGGTGATTTTTTTTTTCGGTTAGTCTAGGCTATCATCCCTGGTGGCCTACTTCTGCGTACGGTACTTCAATTTTTAAATTTTCAGTTAGGCTATCACCGCTGGTGGCCTATTTCTGCGTACCGGTATTTCATAATTTTTGTTTTCGGTTATTTTTGTTTTCGGTTAGTCTAGGCTATCATCCCTGGTGGCCTATTTCAGCGTACTTCAATTTTTAAATTTTCAGTTAGGCTATCACCGCTGGTGGCCTATTTCTGCGTACCGGTATTTCATAATTTTTGTTTTCGGTTATTTTTGTTTTCGGTTAGTCTAGGCTATCACCGCTGGTGGCCTATTTCTGCGTACCGGTATTTCATAATTTTTGTTTTCGGTTATTTTTGTTTTCGGTTAGTTTAGGCTATCATCCCTGGTGGCCTATTTCTGCGTACTTCAAGCTTTTAAATTTTCAGTTAGGCTATCACCGCTGGTGGCCTATTTCTGCGTACCGGTATTTCATAATTTTTGTTTTCGGTTAGGATAGGCTATAACCCCTGGTGGCCTATTTCTGTTTAAATAAACGTAAAATTGTTTTTGGTTCGGCTATCACTGCGTATTCAAATTTAATTTTGTTTTGTTTTAATTTTCGGTTAAGCTATCACCGCTGATAACCTATTTGTGTGTATTTCAACATTTTTGTTTTCGGTTAGGCCTATTTAAGTAAGTGAAGCGACCTGAAGGGAGTGAAGTGTTTTTAAAGTGGGTTTAGTGTTTTTAAAGTGAGTTAAGTGTTTTTAAGTGAGTGAAGTGATCTGAAGAAAGTGATCGTCACCATGCCTCGTGCCTGTACGAACTGCGCCGGTAGGTTTGGTGCTTCCATGTTTGCTCCTGCCGATCCACAAGTCTGCCGACTCTGCCAGCAACGAGAGGATTTGACAGCAAAATTGGATGAAGCCCGCAACAAGATCAACACCCTCACCAGGAAGCTGGAATCACTCCAAGAGTTTGTAACACTCAACGTTGGAGTATCACTAACTCCAATTGTTTCAACTCCAGCATCCACCACCGCCCCAACGTCATCTGCCAACAATCCAACACCTGCAGTAGACACTGCAGCAGATGCTTCTGACGAACCTGAGCCGACATCAAACCAGGACAGCCGCCCTGTTCACCTTAGTCTCTCCCCCACTCCTCGTGCAAGAAGCCTGCTAGCACGAACAGTACCAACCCCTCACCCCCGTTCTAACCACTCCTCTCCCCGACCTGTACGTATAGTACCGCCACCACAGGATTCCGGATTTACACCAGTGAGGAACGGTGCACGGCCAACGCAGAAAAGGTCTCATCTACCAGTCACAATGTCAAACAGATTTGAGATATTGGTAAAGATGGAAGACGAACCAGAAGAGACCAGGCTCGTTGGGGATTCCATCCTACGAGGACAGGTCAAAGGAGTACAAAGGAGTACAAAGGAAATCAAGCAACAACAGATCTAGTGACCCTTCTAGGTTGCTTGTCCTCCAAAACACTGAGGATCAAGTGTCCAAACAGTGGTTTAGAGTGGGTAAGGGAACATTGGAAAGGGAACTACTGCCCTGGAACTAATGTCCGTGGCAGGAATTAGGAAGTTAGTAGGGGACAGATGGGTTAGTAACTGAGGGGGGGATAAAATAAAGTTATTCATTTACAAACGCAGTCAGTCGCGGGTTTGAAGCGAGATATTTGTCTAGGCGGAGTTTAAATGAATCAACGGTGATGCAGTCTATAACGTTTCGGGGAAGCCCATTCCACAAGTTGACAACTCGATTGAAGAAGAAATTCTTAGATTCGTGTGAGTTAAAAGATTTACCAATAATTTTGCAACCGTTTCCCCGTGTGTAATTAGATTGGTCGATAGTGAAGTACTTACTACAGTTCATATTGTCGATGCCTTTGATGATTTTGAACACTTGAATTAAGTCACCTCTTAATCTGCGCTGGGTTAAAGGAATAGATTTAATTCTCTAAGGACGCTCTTCGTATGGTTTGTTCTTTAGGCTAGGTATCATTTTGGTAACTCTACGTTGAACTCGTTCTAGCTTGTTTATATCTTTTTGGTAATAAGGGCACCAGGATTGAACGCAGTATTCCAGAAGAGGGCGGACTAAGGAATTGTAAAGGGTTAGGATAACTTCTTTGGATTTATGCTCAAATGACCTGCCTATAAAGCCAATTATTTTGTTTGCCTTCTTAACAACTTCTGAACATTGGTGACTCGGTTTTAGGTTACTCGATATTGTTACTCCCAGATCGGTTTCTCTGTTTACATTCTTAAGCTGGGTGCCATTCATCGAATAGTTTGCTTTCTCATTTAGGTATCCGATATGTAGTACTTTACATTTATCCGCATTGAAACTCATTTGCCAAATTTGGGCCCAACATGACAATTTATCTAGATTGTGTTGCATATCGTCAACTTGTTCTTTTGAGAGTACGCTATTTGCAATTTTTGTATCGTCAGCAAATTTTGAGATTGTATAGGTGAGGCCCTCATCTATGTCGTTGATGTAAATTAGAAAGAGAATTGGTCCTAGTACCGATCCCTGGGGTACCCCGCTACTTACATTGGTCCATTTAGATGCCTTACCGTTTATGACTACTCTTTGCTTTCTGTCGCTGAGCCAATTTTCTATCCATTTCAACACACCGTCTTGTATTCCATGCGCTTTTAGGGTTAATATACAGGAGACGCAACAATGTGTTTTTCAGGTATTTTTTTTGGTATTTTGATTTTGTTTTTGGTGTTTTAGTCGTATCTAGTGATGACATTGAATGGGAATTAAGCATTTACCCATTATCCATCAATCTAAAGACACGCCCCCCGATAGTGGGGAGGGCTATGAAGATCAGGGAAATTGAGGGGTAAAAAGCGTATAGAACACGATAATACACATTTGTAACCCAAATTTGGCTCGGGTTTGTTCAATTTCCAGACTCATAAAACCCGATTTTTTGAAAACCCGAGCCAAGTTTTGACGAAACTTGGCTCGGATTTAACAAATGTAAAAATGAAAAAAACACAGTAACCTTGGTAAATTATTGGCTCGGGTTTTGTCAATTTCCAGACCCATAAAACCCGACTTTTTGAAAACCCGAGCCAAGTTTTAAGAACATAAGAAGAACATAAGAACATAAGACATTTGACGAAACTTGGCTCGGATTTAACTAATTTAAAAATGAAAATAACACAGTAACCTTATTAACATGTTGGCTCGGGTTTTGTAAATTTCCATACCCATATAACCCGACATTTAGAAAACACGAGCCAAGTTTTGACGAAACTTGGCTCGGATTTTACTAATGTTCATGTTAAAATTACACAGTAACCCTAATAAAATCTTTGTTTGGGTTTTCATAAGGTTAACATTAGCCTAACCTAACGAAGTAAAAATGGGGTTAACATTAGCCTAACCTAACAACCTTACCTAACCTAACCTAGTAAGAATGGGGTTTAACATTAGTAGCCTAACCTAACAACCTTACCTAACCTAACCTAGTAAGAATGGGGTTAACATTAGCCTAACCTTACAACCTTACCTAAGCTAACCTAGTATTATTGGTGGGGGCTGCCGCCCCCACACCTCCGCTGGTTGGGTACTGGCTGAAAAACTTATTGTTTTACAGTAGGCCTATGTATTTTATTTTTTTTTTGTTCTCCCTTATAATACATTTCAGCTCTTAATGACATATATAGCAATGATGTATAGCCAATGCTCTACCGGACCTATTAGGCCTAAAAAGATCGATGGGCTAACTGTCGGTCCAAAACATCAGTATGGTAACCAACTAGCCCTTGCATGCCAGTTTAATCCTATGCGAAAAAATCTTTTACTTTGTTACTTTGCGATGACCCATTAAGATTCCCTAGCTAGCTGTGGTCCGGCTCCTTTATGTTGTCCCAACCAACCAACTAACCTTAATGAACAGAGGAGGTACTGGGCTGCCTGGCTGGCCGCTGGAGGCTCGATCACCACTCATCTTGGTCAACAGCTGGTGGATTTTTGTTTCGAATTTTTCCATGTAAAACAAGTGTATGTGCATTTCAAAACCAGCTGTCCTCGCCAGCTGTATTTGGAACACTGGTTATTGCACTTTGGACAGTTTACACTTATTGGAAGGCGAAAAGGTCTTAAGCAGCCTCAGTGTTTTTAAAGACGGTGGAAAAAGCTTTGATCGGCTCACACCCTCTACACAAGCTGGCCAGAGTCAAACTGACAGCTTATATCCTGGGCCACCTGTTTTCCAAATCATGGCATCACCTGATTGGTCGATAGACATCACGTGTCAGTGAACTCGAGTACTCTTGGCATGAATTAGGTAGGGTGATTACTTTGGCTATGACGCCACCAGTATAGTTCATTGCATTCGCCACCAGATGTCTCAGTTGTTGACTGACAGTCACGAAAAAGAAGTCTCCCAGATGAAGACGAAAAAGAAGAAGTGTAAACAAACCCTTAAAACGTAAATATCCATATAATATGTATTATGTTAGTTTCCCGGGAATGACACCTACATCAACAATTTGGAGAAAAATCGCTTAATCACATGCTATTGAGCTTAATTTTTTACCAATATTGTAGCGCCTCCTGTATATTGACCGCTTTTAGTTTTAGCAGTAAACGTTTGTGGGGAACTTTGTCAAAGGCCTTTTGAAAATCAAGGTATATAATATCTACAGCTTTACTCTCATCGTAGAGGTTGAGGATATCGTGGAAGAAGTCTAAGAGGTTTGTTAACCCTTAATTAGCGGCGAGCAACATAAGTCGAGTTAAATAAAGCTGGACTATGTGGCGGCGCTCGACATAACTCGAGTGGCAATTTCAGCACGTAATGTGGCTGAGAGAGAGAGACAAGTGGTGGCAGGAGACTAGCGAGCGTATGACTGCTCCAGACCACCGCGGCGAACCTACTGACACAAATCTCAGCTCCCTCCCTCCTCCCTCTCTCACTCGCTACATACTCAATTATGTACTGAAAGTACCGAATTACCTGCTTTTTGCACTCGCGTTGCACGGTTATTGCAAGAAAACTATCCATCATACAAGGATCGTTATGGTGTCATTCGAAAGCTCTGTTTATGCCCTTTCAGGGATAGGTACTTGTTTTACGTTCTGGGTCTTATTTAGGCATGAAAATGATCACGTAAACAGCCCTATTTTGGCTAAAAACACCCCGCTGTACGGTACACATAAATAAACCGCATAGGCCGCTCGTAAGGTGTTAAACAGGAACGTTTTTTACGAAAGCCGTGTTGAGTATCTTTAAGTATGTTATTTCCTCTAAGTGATTTACGAGTCTGTCTCGTATGACCGTTTCTAGCATTTTACATACAACTGAGGTTAAGCTAATTGGACGATAGTTACTGGGTAGGGATTTGCTGCCTTTTTTGAATATCGGTGTTACGTTGGCTAGCTTCCACTGATCAGGCATAGTTCCAGACTGCAAGGATTTATTGAATAGTAATGTCAGTGGTTTG
>CM064547.1:6143246-6212252 GCA_032716605.1 Paralithodes platypus | reverse complement strand
TAGCGAGCCCTGCAAATTTAAGAGGCAACCGTGCCTTCGGCCCAGGACATTTGTCGGAAGAAGAAAATAAAAGAAAAATGTATAAATTTATCTTGGAAGGGGTGGTCTTACGGGGTTTATTGTCTTCTAAGCTTGATGGAGGTCTAGCGAGGAACCTAAGAAATATAGGAATAAAGGAATGAATAGACCAAATAAACGGCCCATCTCCCCTTAATGCCCCGAGACCTGCCCTTGCCACGCTCAGCCATAAATATATGAGTAAAACAATAACTTAGATCAGGCTACGTGCACTTATTTCAATATATGAGTAAAACAATAACTTAGATCAGGCTACGTGCACTTATTTCCATTACTCATATATGCCAGGACAAGGTTAATATAATCGTGTTAAGGGAGCCCACCTCGCTTTTTTTCTCTTTCTCCCTCCCCTCTCCCTCCATAGGTGTGCCTGTTATTCCATTTCGGCCCTATTCAGCCAAAATGTTTTTGAGAGACGTTTATCCCAATCCAGGTGGCGATTTCGTCCTGGCGTGCGATAGCTATTTAGCGAGCAAGGCCATTTTTATGGACAAAGCCGGGTCGCCGGGGAGGACCCCCGGAGAGGGGAGGGGTGCGGGGGGGTCGGGAGGAGGGAGCCGCCGGGGACCGGGAGAGGAGCGGGAGGCGGGGGAGGAGGGGGGGGGAGGGAAGAGGACATTTGTTTCTATTTGAAAAATGTTACAAAATCTTAGCTTGCCTGTCCAAAACCAAACAAAAAATATATTCTAGGCTGCTCGCTACCGCTTCGCCAGGAAAATAATTGAAAAAAACACCCCAAGGATGGGGGTAGGTTTATTAGCAAAATTTTGAAAAGGTATAAAAGTTTTAGGTGGTTTTTTAGTAAAAGTCTTAAAATAGTAGGCTGAATGGTGCCAAATGGCTACAAGCCAAAGAGAGAGGGAGAGAAAGACAAAAAAGCAAGGTGGGCTCCCTTAAAAGATTGGCGATAATGACAAGTCAGGTGATATGGCGTAGGATAGCCTCTTGGCAAGTCATATATACATTACTTGAGATTTGGACCTCACCGATTTCTAATTATGGAAGGATTTCTCTGGAAACCAATTGTATTTATTGAGAAGCAAGTAGGCAGCACATCATGAAGAGGATGGCATTGGTATGATAGTAGGCAGCACCGGCCGAAGGCCGGTTCCTCTTAAATTACAGGCTCGCTATCGCTCGCCAGGAAAAATCGACACCTAAAAGGGTCGAAAGCACTTAAAAGTTACCTAAATGGGGTGAAAGTTCTTAAAATCGCCAAACTAATGGGGCGAACGTCTTATAATTAGAAAAACAATGGGGCTTAGAGAATCTTAAACATTGAGGGAGAAGGAAAGGAAAGGCGAAAGTAGTCAAGGAAATAAAATCCCTCTAGCTGGAATATCTGTCCACTTAAGGGGTGCATGGGCCGTTTTTCTGGTTCCCATCATCTTAGTCTCCCTGCTTATTTAGCCCAATTGGTTCTTAAGTTTTAAAAAAGTGTCGGCAATTTAGTGTGGCGATTTTAAGACTTTACGTTCCATTTCTTTGTCAATATTGTAATTTTAAGAGTAACCGGCCTTCGGCTGGGACATTTTTCTAACGAAAAATTTACAAATTTACCTTGAAGGGGGGTCTAGAGGGTGTTTTTTACAGCTTGATGGAGGTCTAGGGAGGAAACTAAAAAAATATAAAAAATATAAGAAAGTAAGCAAATAAATACGCCCATCTTCCCTTAATTTGGCAGCACAGCACCCACCCCCAACCCCCCACCCTCATTCCACCTCCTGGAAGCCAATATGGTTTTAGGAGGTGGTTGAATCGAAGGAGGAGAGTATGTTCGGGTTTGCGCACTGCCCCCCAAAGTGCTCTTGTGAGGAACGGGAAATAGGTTACGAGCGTAAATTAAACTGTACCATAACCCTAAAACAGGAAAAATCCAAAATATCTTCCCCTACAGCATTAATAACATACATCGTGGCACGTGGCCATTTGCCAACACAGGATTTTATGATTACCAACTCAATATCAAGACAACTTCACCACGCCTACCATAAGTAGGATATAATCACTATTTATCTATCTATCTCTAACGAAATTGATCATATACAACAAAAATTAATAAATTACCTTATTAATTTCGTCTCTCTCTCTCTCTCTCTCTCTCTCTCTCTCTCTCTCTCTCTCTCTCTCTCTCTCTCTCTCTCTCCTCTCTCTCTCTCATCGCTCTCTCTCTCTACTACTCTCTCTCTACCTCTCTTCTCTCTCTCTCTCTCTCTCTCTCTCTCTCTCTCCACTCCTCTCTCTCTCTCTCCTACTCTCTTCCCTCTCGCTCTACTTACTCTCTCTTCCTCTCTCTCTCTCTCTCTACTCTACTCTCTCTCTCTCTCTCTCTCTCTCTCTCTCTCTCTCTCTCTGGGCCATAACGTTGTTTCATCTCCGACCAGTCTCATCTCCAGGGAACATATTTTTAGGTCACTAGTAAGGTCAATGAGAGTTACAAGGAATTACAAGGAATAGCTAGTATCGTAAAGACCTTTCTGTCTATTCCGGGGAGATACTCTAAGTGGAAGGAGAGATTGTGTTGTGAACTAAACTAATTGCTCTCTTGTTAAACCACTCTATTGAAGAACTATTTATATCTTATAAATGAAGTTTGTTCCAAGTAAAACAGATCTTATAATATGTAACAATGATTCCGCACATACTGGTGTTGAACATCTTAATTTTTTTTTAAATAAGACAATAGAGAACATAGAGGTCTTGAATAAGTTTCCATATCTTGGAAGCGAGATTCATTACAGTGGTGAATCAGTCCATGATGCTGTTCAACATCATGGCTTAGCATATGGGGTTATGGATTATCTCAAAGTGATTACATTGTGATGTCGATACCTATGTAGCAGGACCAAGCTGCAGATCTTCAAAATACTGAAGCTCCCTGTCTTGTTAATTGATTGCGATCAATGGGCATTCAGTAGTGATTTGAAGAGAGGCATCACCTCCTGTTGGTATGGCCACATATCACACCAACGCCTACTTTCTCAAACTGATGCAAGACATATTGGGTCCATAGTCCTTGAGTGCCAGCTTCGGTTATAAGGGCATGTGCCCCCCCCCCCCCCCCCTCCCTGAAGATGATCCTACTCATACGGGGGTTTTGGTAAGTGTGGGGCATACCTCAGGGAAGACCAATTGACCCACGGTTGAGGAAAGTCAAGCATTCATGTCGGGAACTACTTGGGATGAACCGAGTCGCGGCTTAAGACCTCATGTGGAGAGGCCACCTGGAGTGGAGTCAGAGGGTGAGTGCAACTACGAGCCAACACAGCGTAAGCTCCCTCTCGTTGATTAATTAATTGTTGAGGAGTAGACCCTAATGATTGATTGATTACTATCTGTTGCATGTTCATCTTTCGTTTTCAGGATGTATTTAACAATTCTCCCTCTCTCTCTCTCTCTCTCCCGTCTAAGCTTTCATCTTCCCTCTCTCTCTCTGCCCGGGTTTGGGTAATCACAATATATTACCATACCGTCCTGAAGCCTTTAATGCGAGATGATGGTTTAAAGGGGAATTTAAAGAACCTATCTGGGTAGCATCATTGATGGAGAGAGAGAGAGAGAACGAAACGAAGATTGTGACCAAGACTCGTACAAAATTAGCTCATAAGTACAGAAGAAATGTTGATATACAGATACACAAATCAGCACATGGGTATTACTTATTTATAAACGTTAATCGATAAGCACTTTCACTTAAAAAATGTAGATACCAAATTTTGCGTTATTCTGTGCAGAAGTATTGGGGATAATGTCACACTATTATACAATCGTCTCCAAAAACATAGGCATTAATATATCTTCGGATACCAAAATATGCTACTGACCAAGTTTCAACAACATTCATTCACTCGATTTTGAGATACTTTGCAAAGACATAGAGACGGCCAAAAATAGTTCCAATACTGGTGTGGTTTTACAGTGTACACATTCCAGATTCCGAATATCACCAGTAATACAATGAAAATGAAAACAGGATAATGGGGGAAAAGAGGACCTGGCTGGGATACTATGGAGAGGGAAAGGGAAGGAGAGTTAGTGTTAGCGAGGGTGTGGGTGTATGTGTGTGTGTGTGAGAGAGAGAGAGAGAGTGTGTGTGAGAGAGAGAGAGAGAGGAGACTTCGCTTGGATACTTTGGAGAGGAGAAGGAGAGAGAGATATTTACTGCTAGGAAGGGTGAGAGTGGGTGTGAATGAGAGAGAGAGAGAGATAATAGTAAGTATCTGAATGATCTTCCAATCCATGGACAGGGAGATACAGTAGATGAAAATAGAGATAAATAAGTGATAACCAAATCCAAAACAGACAGGCAAATAATAAATTAATAGGCAGACATACAAATAAAGAGAGTAAATATATTTCTCCATATCCTCCTGCCCTCCCCCCCCCCCCACCCCCTCTCTCCCCCAAACAAAAAATAAATAAATAAGTGAAATAAAAGAAAATACAAATTATTATTATTATGTGTGATTGATTGGGGTCGGAAAAGAAAACAAAAATATATTATATAAAGTTGCTCGTATTTGGAGCTGGGTGTAAACCGATGATACTGACTCCACAAGAGGCTAGGAATAACAATTTCTAGAAGATAATGTCACACAGTGCTTTTTTCCGTCAATTTTCTATGAACAAGTTTCTTTTCGTACTATATCTTGGTGTTTTCGTACTATATCTTGGTATTTTCGTACTATATCTTGGTATTTTCGTACTATATCTTGGTATTTTCGTACTATATCTTGGTATTTTCGTACTATATCTTGGTATTTTCGTACTATATCTTGGTATTTTCGTACTATATCTTGGTATTTTTGTACTATATCTTGGTATTTTCGTAATATATCTTGGTATTTTCGTAATATATCTTGGTATTTTCGTACTATATCTTGGTATTTTCGCACTGGAATCGACAACTAGACTGACTTTATATGATTTAAAGAGATTTAAATAATATGCAACTTTAATGAATAAGTTGCCAGACCACAAATGCCTGATATAAATTGCCGGGAAAAAAACCCCGCTCGTGTGACATCGGCTCTATAATCATCCTAATGAAAATAATACACTATAAGCAACTCGTGAAATCCGCGTTCCCGGCTCGGAAAACGGGTATTTCTTTTCCGTAGACTTGTGTATAGGTTGTTAGATTAAGGGGAGGTTTTTAGTGTGTTTCCTAGACTTCCATCAAGCTTGAAATTACACCCCCTTGACCCCCTTTCAAGATAAATTTGTAAATTTTTCGGTAGAAAAATGTCCCGGCCGAAGGCCGGTTCCTCTTAAATTATAGGCTCGCTATCGCTCGCCAGGAAAAAATTGACACCTAAATGGCACGAAAGGTCTTAAACGTGACATAAACGGGGTGAAAGTTCTTAAAATCACCAAACTAATGGGGCGAACGTCTTAAAATCTAAAAAACAATGGGGCTAAACATGAGGGAGAAAGGGGTAAAGAAAAAAATCTCTCAAGTGGAAATCTCCCCTTAATCCTTTCCAATAATACGATGATGCATTTTTTTTTTTTTTTCTGCTTTAGGCTATTATTAGACTATTTGATTCAGATTAGGAAGTGTTTATGGAAGTCGGAAGGGTAATTTAGATTGGCTTTACCCTTTCAATTCCCACACATCCTTCCTAAGCTGTACACAATCATCTAATCGGTTATTGAGAGTTTGTGTCATTTAAATCTGTCAATATCCGTTTTTCGCCTCTTGAATACATTTTGGATTACTATTACTGATACATACGTTGCTCTTTAATGGCCCATTGTTCTCATGTACTCGTGAATTAACTTTCCAACCTACTTCTCTCTCTCTCTCTTTCTCTCTCTCTCTCTCTCTCTCTCTCTCTCTCTCTCTCTCTCTCTCTCTATATATATATATATATATATATATATATATATATATATCTCTCACACACACACTCTCTCTCTCTCTCTCTCTCCCTCCCCCCCTCTCTCTCTCTCTCTCAAACGCACTATTTCACTCTCTCTCTCTCTCCCTCCCCCCTCTCTCTCTCTCTCTCTCTCTCTCTCTCTCTCTCTCTCTCAATCTTCCCCCCCCCCCCCTCTCCCCCTTGTCCTACTCGCCCATCCTTGCCAATACACACAATGGCTCGGACGCTCCAGAAGTTGCCAGATAAGACGGGGTTTTCCGCAGATTTTTTGTTTTTTTCCTCCCAATGTCCAACCCCCTACCTTGTGCTACCCCGCTTGTGGTAAATAAGGAGGGGGGGGGGGGGAGGTTTCTGAACTCCCTTCTCTCTCTTAAGGGGCTTGTGGCTGTTTTTTCTTGTCTATTAATGTTTTCATATATTTTTTAGTTTCCTCGCTAGACCTCCCTTAAAACTTAGAAAATCACCCCCTCGACCCCCCTCAAGATAAATCGGTATATTTTTCGGTAGAAAAATTTCTAGGCCGGTTCCTCTTATAATTACAGGCTCGCTATCGCTCGCCAGGAAAAATCGACACCTAAATGGCAAATAGGTCAGAAAATTGACAACAAAATGGATCTAAAGGTGTTAAAAACGCAAAACTAATGGGGTTAAACACGAGGGTTAAAGGGGTCTTGAAAAACGACCCATCTGTCCTTAAGACCCAATAGTTTTGAGATTTTATAAAGTTCGCCATATTAGTTCGGCTATTTTAAGACCTTTCGTGATTTAATTGTCGATTATATCTTAGTGAGCGATAGCGAGCCTGCAATGTAGAAGGAACTGGCCTACGGACGGAAAACATTTCTACCAAAAAAAATAAAAAAATAAAATAAAATAAATTGCTCGAAGGGGGTCTTTTATTTTGTTATAAACATGTATACAAAAGCTAAACATGCATACACAAGATAACAATGTATACAAAAGCTAAACATGCATACACAAGATAACAATGTATACAAAAGCTAAACATGCATAAACAAGATAACAATGTATACAAAAGCTAAACATGCATACACAAGATAACAATGTATACAAAAGCTAAACATGCATACACAAGATGACAATGTATACAAAAGCTAAACATGCATACACAAGATAACAATGTATACAAAAGTTAAACATGCATACACAAGATAACAATGTATACAAAAGCTAAACATGCATACACAAGATAACAATGTATACAAAAGCTAAACATGCATACACAAGATAACAATGTATACAACATACACAAGATAACAATGTATACAAAAGCTAAACATGCTATACACAAGATAACAATGTATACCAAAGCTAAACATGCATACACAAGATAACAATGTATACAAAAGTTAAACATGCATACACAAGATAACAATGTATACAAAAGCTAAACATGCATACACAAGATAACAATGTATACCAAAGCTAAACATGCATACACAAAATAACAATGTATACAAAAGTTAAACATGCATACACAAGATTACAATGTATACAAAAGCTAAACATGCATACACAAGATAACAATGTATACAAAAGCTAAACATGCATACACAAGATAACAATGTATACAAAAGTTAAACATGCATACACAAGATAACAATGTATACAAAAGCTAAACATGCATACACAAGATAACAATGTATACAAAAGTTAAACATGCATACACAAGATAACAATGTATACAAAAGTTAAACATGCATACACAAGATAACAATGTATACAAAAGCTAAACATGCATACACAAGATAACAATGTATACAAAAGCTAAACATGCATACACAAGATGACAATGTATACAAAAGCTAAACATGCATGCACAAGATAACAATGTATACAAAAGCTAAACAAATTATACAATATCTGAACATTTATACAAGAGCTAAACATGTATACAGAAGCTAATAATATATACCCAAACTAAACAGGTAGACGAGTATATACAGCTTAAGGGGAGGTTTTTAGTTTGGTCCGTAGATATCCTTCAAGCTTAAGATTACACCCCCTTGAGCCCCTTTCAAGATAAATTTGTACATTTTTCGGTAGAAAAATGTCCCGGCTGAAAGCCGGTTCCTCTTAAATTACAGGCTCGCTATCGCTCGCCAGGATAAAATCGACACCTAAATGGCACGAAAGGTCTTAAAATTGACAGAAATGGGGCGAGGGTTCTTAAAATCGCCAAATTAATGGGGCGAACGTCTTAAACTCTCAAAAGCAATGGGGCTAAACATGAGGGCGAAAGGGGTCCAGAAAAAAATCCTCCTGGTGGAAATCTCCCCTTAAGACGGATCTAGGTTATGGCAGAGAGTTTAGGGAGGTCGTCTTAACCCTTTGAGCCCTAGTGGTGGTAGATCAGAAGCTAAACAAAATCGTCTAATGGTAACGAGAATAAGATGAAAATTACGTCATCGTGGTGAAGGGGTAAATATTGCTTTGAAAGATGAACAACCTGGACCTCTTTGGATCTCTATTTAATGGAGGTTTTTGTATTTTTCTGGATCCCCCTTCTCCCTCAGGTTTAGACCCATTAGTTTTGAGATTTTATGACAATCGGGGGCCCCGTTAGTTTGGCGATTTCAAGACCTTTCGCCCCATTTCTTTGTCAACATTAAGACCTTTCGTGCCATTTAGGAGATTTTTACCTGGTGAGCACTGACGAGCCTGTAATTTACGAGGAACAGGCCGTCGGCCAAATTTGTTTCTATCAATAACTATACAAAAATATATCGAAGGGGAGGGGGGAGAGGGCGGGGATTCTTGGATGTATGTGTGTGTGTGTGTGTGTGTGTGTGTGTGTGTGTGTGTGTGTGTGTGTGTGTGCGCGCGTGTGGGTAAGCTTGATAGAAGGTCTAGGGCGCCAACTGGAAAGAAAACCCTTAAGCGACGAACGGCCACTCTCTAGCACCACCCCTTTCGATCCCTGTATAAAAGGCCTCGTACTGTACTCAGGGCTTCACATGGGGTCATCAACTCTGCTGCTCTTATACGCTATTGGTGTGTCTCAAGAGCTATACTATACTCTATTCAAAGTAAGTGGGTCCATACTCATGAACAGTAAGGGAGGATGGGCTTATTTATTACCTCCTTTACATATCTTGTTACCTTTTTTTTTATTTATTTTTTTTAAGTTTCCTCCTTAGACCTCCATCAAGCTTAAGAAACACCTGCCCAAGACCCTCCTTGAAGATAAATTTGTATATTTTTCGTTAGAAACATTTCCCGGGTCCTCTTATATTACAGGCTCGCTATCGCTCGCCAGGAAAAAATCGACACCTAAATTAAACGAAAAGGTTTAATAATGACCAAAATGGGGCGCAAGGTCTTAAATTCGCCAAACTAATGGGCCGAACGTCTTATAATCTGAAAACTAATGGGGCTAAACCTGAGGAAGAAAGGGGACCAGAAAAACTACCCTTCTCCCCTTAACCTCAATAACTCACAGACGACCGGAGGAATCGAGCTAATATTTCTACCATTTGGGAATGGTCAGCTAGGATATAAGTGTGGAAATTTACAGCCCATTTGCTCCAGCCCTTTTTGAGTTACAGAGGTTAGGGTTCACAAATTCTTCTGGCCTACCTATTTAGAACAGGGTATAGCCTACGAGCTGTTCCCACACCCGACTACACCTTAACCCTTGTCTAGCGGGGGTGGACTTAAGTCGGGCTAGAGAACCAAGGACTATGTGGCGGGGCCCGACTTAAGTCTGTGTGCAATTTTTGAGCAATAATGGCTCTGAGAGAGAGACGGGCAATGGGAGGAGCGTAGTCGGCTCATGACCGCTCGGCACGGGTCCCGCGCGACTACTGACATCTACTCCACACACACCCACACTTACTACTTCGCTACACAGGGAATTATGTAAGTAAATTACCGTATTTTAGGGATTTTCCCTTCGTCTTGCACGATCGTTGCAAGAGAACGCGTGGTCGTAGAAGGATGGTTCTGGTATCATTGGAAAGCTCAATTAACGCCCTATCAGGGATACATAATTGTATTACGCTCTGGCTCTTGTTTATGCAT
This sequence comes from Paralithodes platypus, assembly GCA_032716605.1. Classification (NCBI taxonomy): domain Eukaryota; kingdom Metazoa; phylum Arthropoda; class Malacostraca; order Decapoda; family Lithodidae; genus Paralithodes; species Paralithodes platypus. The sequence continues at coordinate 6,202,245 of CM064547.1, read as the reverse complement.
GAAAAAGAGCACGGAAACAAGGTCGTTTAGGATAAAACCACCCGCTTGGCGGGTAGTAAAAGTTACTGACGGGCCCGCTCGTAAGGCGTTAAGGGGGGATGAGCGTATTTATTTGCTCATTCATATATAGTTTTATTATTTTCCTTAGTTTCCTCCCTAGACCTCCATCAAGCTTTAAAAAAAAAAAAAAACACACACACACACACACACACACACACACACACACACACACACACACACACACACACACACACACACACACACACACACACACACACACACTCTCTCTCTCCCCAAGACCATCTTTCAAGATAAATGTGTACATTTCTCGATAGAAAATTGTCCTGGCCGAAGGCCGGTTCCCCTTAAATAACAGGCTCGCTCTCGCTCGCCAGGAAAAGATCGACACCTATGTGACACGAAAAGTCTTAATATTGACAAAGAAATTGGGCGAAATCTCTTAAAACCGCCAAACTAATGAGCCGAACATAATAAAATCTCGTTTTCTTTCCAGCTGATGGTAAATTGCAATGTTGTACCGAAAAATATAAGAGGCTAGTGCGTTGATTTACTGCCTTGGTGGGATAAATATAAACAGAGGACCGGAGAGCCAAGGATATATTATACTCCAGCGATAAAGGAAACCAAAACACACGGACGCCCCTTGTCCTTTATATTTGCTCATTTAAGTATCTTATTATTATTATATTAGTTTCCTCCCTAGACCTCCATCAAGCTTAAATGACACCCGCTCAAGACCCTCCTTCAAGATTAATGTGTACATTTTTCCATAGAAAAATTTCCCGGCCAAAGGCAGGTTCCTCTTAAACTACAGGCTCGCTATCGCTCGCCAGGAAAAAATCGACACCTAAATGACACGGAAAATCTTAATATTGACAAAGAAAGAGTCACTGGTAAGTAGGACAGACAGATACCTACTCTCCCAGATAACAAATATGGTAAGTAGGACAGAAAGGTAAGTAGGACAGACAGATACCTACTGAGATGACGGGCCCAAAACCAACGATACACCCACCGAGTGGCCAGCATAACCACACAGGCAACCTCAAAACCCCAGGACAGACAACGAGGACATTTACCCGAGTTCCCCCTCCGAGTACACCGGAATCTATCTGAGTTGGCCATGCCCAGCCGTCTACCCCACAGTTCTCTCTCACGCCAACAGCCCTCCAAGAGAACGGAGTGCCCTCTCAGCCAGTCACAAGCCGTGTTCCTCAACCAACCACAACTGCCCTGGGACCACCAATTAGAACTCTCCCTTTACCTAGCCTCCACCAGAAGTGACGCTCCCTGTCTCATTCTGCCAGATTTGGAATATGATGAACACTCCTTTATGCAATCTACTCACCAGCGCCCTGAATATTACAGGGACAAATGGACCTGATAGTGCCTGACAACTCCATGCCCCCGAGGATACATCCACAATACTCTATATATATGTCCTAGGATAATTAGAAGACCTGCAAGACTTTTGTTGCATATTTAGCCTTAAGAGTTTTCCATTTTACACAGCAACCCTGGACCTTCCAGTTGCCCCCATGAGTATTGTAATAATACCTTGGAACCAGGCCCTTGTTATAATACCTGAGTTCCAAGGCTAGAATGTGTATGTACCTCACAACAACCACTTTTCCTCTTTCCTCAATACCCTTTTTCCTCGAGTTCATTGACACCTGAATCAAGAATAAATTAGCATAGGACCTCAGAAAATCCTGAAGAAAGTATGCAAACCATCACCTACTGACCAGTCTAACCCTCTTCAGGATCAGGCTTTTTGGGAAGTGTTTAGGTCTGCCCCAGCCTCCACCCCCCGCCCCTCGAGAGTGCTTCCTGACGTAGCACCTACCGGATTACTGAAGGGCTACCCGTCTGCTACCTAGCGCCCTGAATCGAGGACTCCTGCTCGAGCTACGTACATAGGCCTGAACCTAGGACCTCTGCTCGAATTACGTAAACAGGCCTGCACCTAGGACCCCTGTTCGAATTACGTAATCAGGCCTAAACCCAGGACCCCTGCTCGAGGAGGTAACCAGCCGTGCAAGATTGGCTACTACCCTCTACACCAGCCAGACCAGCACTCTCGTCCCCCTGCCCTCCCAAATACTTAAGTGTTTCTGTGTCTCTCTTTGTTGGTTATTGTTGTGAGGTATTGATTATGTAAATATGTGAACCGTGCTGTGCCCTGAATTAATTGTGATCTGTGCCCTAGATCACGTACCTGCGTAATAAGCTTCATCCTTCCGAACCTGTGTTATTCTGTATTAATTTTGCCTTAAATCCTTGATCCTTGTTCAAGACTATTTAATTCATAACTTTAGCATACGTTACATATCAGTGTTATTAACATATATTCAGGCCCCCACGCTCGCAGATTTACTGACTACGTGTACGTTGATTTATTATTTGTGAGTTGAAGCCCCAGTATATTCCGTGATCAATCCATTTATATAATCTCTCTTTACCTAGAACCTACGCCCAATTTTCCAACGAGTGCATAGTGTAATTCCTTTAATCTTTTATTAAGTAATCGCATATGAAATATATCTTATAGACGTGCTTGTATGTTCTTGTAAATCTTGATGTTGTGATATTTCGAATACCGTGTTTAGGAATTCTTTCCTCCGTGTTTCGTCTCACTTTCATCCACCATACACTAATTGTATCTGTGTATTTTATTCACCTCGCATCTGTTAACCCGTTCAGACCCCGAGTCTGATACTGCCTGTTTTAAGTATTAATGAATAGGACTTCGTTGCCTACGTCCATGTACTAATTGTGCCTGTACATTTTATTTTACCTCTCTCTGTTAACCCGTTCAGAAGCAAGTCCGATATTGCTTTAAATATCAATGAGCTAAACTTTGTCATTAGCGCCGATTTAATTACTAAGTGTGATTTATCGATCAATACCCGTTAACCAGTTCAGATCTAACTTATTCAGATTAATTTATAACGTCCATTCCAGTCTGAGTCTATTGGAACTCAGTAGTTATTTTGTTTATCTTCGTGTGTTGTCTTAGTCGCGAATATTGAAGATTACATCTTGACATAATTAATACCATCCAGTACATAAATAAAAATCCATTGCTACTGTTATGAAATTCACGTTATTACTTTGCTTTACCTAAGAAAAATATAGAGACACGAATTCCTAAGTTTGGTTCGTTATCGTAGCATATGTTCAAGTAGTATAATTCTGTGATAAGATATAAATTCACTTTTGAGCTATTTTGATACTTCTCATTTATTATAAATAATAATCTCAGCCTTTCCTATAAATTAAATTAACGCCATTCGTCTAAGTTTATAGTTGCACTAACTAGGAAAAGTATTTATTACTATCTCAGTTCACCTGGTGACCTTTCCCAGTGACCTGACCTGAGGGCAAGTTCACGCGGTCAGATTTAAAGGTTCAGCTGAACCGTATGCGTGACTCACCTAGACCCCTGTGACAATATCTTTATAACCTCAACTCTCTACATTGTAACTCTAGGATCATTACCTAGGGTATTGAAGTCTCTTTGAAGTACGGAAGAAACGGGACTCTCATTTATTATTGCATTGAAGGTTAATGATTATTCTTGTACATTTTTCCCTTATATATACTTTCCACATTATCTGATTTAATACTAGACTCTCACTTTTGAGTTATTTTAGTATTAGTAACTTGTTCTGAAGTAAGAACAATACCTTTTTTTTATTATTTATTATATGAGATGCCGAAGTCTCCAACCAGGGTGCAGAAACACCATCAAGATCAATCCACACAAAACACCCGGAGGCACTGGAGAGAGACTACGGCAACTTAGGAAATAATAAAAACATATACTGTATACTGTACTGTACATATACACATATTAAACACAGATAACATATTATGCAGTGGAGGATATCAAGTATAAATATAATACAATAAAATAGAATAAAATAAGTTTAAAAATTATAATTAATGCTGCAAAAAAGCATTAACTCTAGACTTAAAAATGGAGATATGAGCTGAATTGACTAGCTCATTTGGCAACTTATTCCACAAGTCAACCATGGCCGGCACAAAACACCGTGAAAACTGTGTAGTAGAAAAATTAACACGGCTCATGCCAAGATCGTTAAGATTGCTTGTGAATCTAGTTGCACGAGCCCGGACATAGGGCCTAGGCAGAAACCCATGTAAGGGATGCTGAGGGTTGTTAAAAACTTTAAATAAAAGGCTAAGGGCACCAACTTTACGTCGATGACACAGATCAGAGACAAAGACAAATGAGGTAGAATAAAACTGATGGAATTTAGCGACCTGTCAAGCAACTTGAGATGGCAGTCAGCTGCTGACAACCAGACAGGTGAGCAGTACTCGAAATGTGGCAAAATAAAAGCATAAAAAGACTTGATAACTGTGGCATCACAAGCAAATGTTTTATAAACCTTGCGAAGCAGACCAATTTTTGGGGGAAATGGAAGAGGAGAAAGAACGAATATGCTTTTCAAAAGTAAGTTTGGGATCAAGAGTAACTCCTAACAAACGCAGCGTATCCACATTCTCAATTTGCTCGCCAGAAACTTGTAGATAAGGATGGGGAGGATCCAAGGTACGAGATCTGCTGATGATAATGGAGTGTGTTTTACTAGCATTAAGTTTCATGCCCCAAAGTTCACACCATGATGTAATTTTGGCTAAATCCCTATTCAGAGCAGTAGCAATTACGTGTCGATCTATTGGTGTTGGAATTGACGCATATAAAGTTGTATCATCAGCATAGGAGATTAGTTTATTTTCAAGCTCGGAACACAGATCAGCAGTAAAAATAATAAAAAGCAAAGGCCCAAGGACACTGCCTTGTGGAACACCAGAAACAACAGTAACAGAAGAGGAATGACACCCATCAATGACCACAGACTGAGATCTTTTCGTCAAAAAATCTTCAAAGATCCTTAAAAAATTGCCACCAATACCGATGAGCTGTAACTTATACAGAAGTGCTTTATGGTTGACTAAATCAAAAGCAGAACTAAAGTCAATAGCCACGACACGAGACTCATGTCCCTCGTCCAATGAAGATTGCAAGTCATGGGTGAGTTTCAGAAGCGCATCACATGTATACCCAGTCCCTTACGAAAACCAAACTGAGTTTGGTATCAAATTATGACTATTACAATAAGAGGAAAGGCGTCTGGACAAAAGCCTCTCATAGAGCTTGGATAGGATAGGTGTAATGGAGATAGGGCGATAGTCATTAGGAAGATGATGAGGCAGTATTTCCCTTTGGAATAGGAGTGATAATAGCCTTACGCCAGCAAAGAGAAAAACTACCTGATTTCAAAAGCAACCTAAACACCACAGCCAATTTAGGTGCCAAGACCACTGCAACCTTTTTAAAAAAGAGAGGGAAAAACCCATCCGGGTCTGTGCCACCATAGGTATCAAGATCCAGCAAGTACCTTTTCAGTTCAGCTGATTTGAATGCCATTGAATTGAGGTTGGGTCTAGGGAAACATGTCAATGGCAAAGACAATTCCTGAATACTCTGCTTATTAATAAAAATATTAGATAGAATATTGGCCTTCGATAATGGATCAAAAGGGATGGAGCCATCAGAATCACAAAGAGGAGGCATGGAGGAATCTATTCCAAATAAAGAGGATTTCAAAGCGGACCACCATGTATGAGGCTGTGTAGCTCCTGCCAGAACATCCTGAAGATGGGAATTATAATCCCTCTCAGCACCATCATAAACTCTCTGCGCAGCTGCCCTTTTAAAAACATAATTTTCCCAATGCAAGGGGGTTTGATTACGCCTCCATAGACGATATGCAGCCTGTTTGTCATCAAATGCACGCTTGCAGTCATCATTAAACCATGCTTTATCCCTGATACGAGACTTAATTGTTTTTGATGGAACTCTTTTGCGAAGGATACCAAGAAGGGAATTGTTGAGAGCTGAAACCGGGTCATGAGATCTTAGCATGTGATTCCACTCAATATTACAAACATCATTACAAACGTTGTCCCAGTTAACCCGGGATTTAAGGTAGACTTTACGTGAGAGAGTAATATCAGGAACAGAAAAATCAAGATTAATTTTCCATTATTACTATTTAGGATCCCAACTGATGATCCTCATTATTATTCCCATCCTATGTTTATACAATAAAACTTTCATATATGTTCTTCCATGTGTTGTTATTGAGTACTACATTGAACTATTGAATACCATCCTGGCGGATCATATATACTTTAATTAATTTCATTGGTTGTGTTTGGTGTTGTGGTGAAATTAATAAAATATAGATTACTGCATATAGAACCTACTCGGTACGTTCCTGTCAAGTATATTTAAGTCCATCAGCCCAGAAGTGGATTGTTTTACGGACTGTATCAAGGGAACTAACTTATCAGAACCCGGCACACCACCTACTCTCCCGGATAGCAAATATGGTAAGTAGGACAGACAGATACCTACTCTCTCAGATAACAAATATGGGTCAAATTGGATTTTAGGTCACGTATGTGTTTTTTGTATTATAATCCTTTTTCTCATCAGTTCCTTCATTGATTAGTGGGTTTTAAGGTGTTTTTCCTTCTGCAAATTCATATTTACCAATTATTTGGCAATATTAAAACATGCCCCCTAAAACTATATTTTGTCATTACCCTAACCTAACAACCTAACCTAACCTGAGGGCTGCCGCCCCCAGACCCCCACAGGTTTAGCATTGATATAGAATATAACAAAATACTAAACAATGGTAAAAAAAAGTGAAAAATATTAGTTCTCAGCTGATCCAAGTTGTCCGCCATTTTTCCTTCCACCCTTATTTAACCCACAAAGTCTAAGGAAAAATAATTCAATATGCAGCGGTAAAGACATATATTGTGGTGACTAATACTCTATGACAAAGCTATAGTATACATTTAGAACATTATATCCCATACGTGACCTAAAATCCAGTTTGTCCCAAATATGGTAAGTAGGACAGAAAGGTAAGTAGGACAGAAAGGTAAGTAGGACAGACTACTCTCCCGGATAACAAAGATGGTTCCAAACTGAGTGGGAGTTCCATTGAGGCTGAAAAAAGGGTTGGGGCTGAAAAAGCATCAGACATTGAGAACGGGATTATAATGGAACGACCCCGTAAAAAAAAAAATAATAATAATATTCAAGGACACTAGTGCGACGTTATGAGAAACAGTTTATTAGGGAAAATAGGCACCAATAGATTCGCCATATTTTTCTCTATATAGTCCGAATGGAGGATTTTCGTTATCAACAAATTGAAAAATACCCACTTCACAGACAAATACACCAAAAATCTAAGTCAAAGCGGGGGTGTGGGGGCGGCAGCACTCACCTATAATACTAGGATAGGTTAGGTAAGGTTGTTAGGTTAGGCTAATGTCCTTTCAAAGGGGTATAGGCTAGTAAACACCAGGATAGCCTATACCCGGTCAGAGGTAAGAAGAAGAGTCCTGCAGTAGTCTCCTTGAATGCTACCAAAAAAAAAAAATATATATATATATATATATATATATATATATATATATATATATACGGTATATACAGTATATATATTATATGTGTGTGTGTGTGTAAGTTGATATATATATTTTTTTTTTCCGTAGGATGCTTTATGTATAGGATTAGGCCTACTTAGTACAGAACCGGGTTAATATACAGGAGACGCAACAACGTGTTTTTCAGGTATTTTTTTTGGAATTTTGGTTTTGTTTTTGGTGTTTTAGTCGAATCTAGTGATGAAATTGAATGGGAATTAAGCATTTACCCATTATCCATCAATCTAAAGACACGCCCCCAGATAGTGGGGAGGGCTATGAAGATCAGGGAAATTGAGGGGTAAAAAGCGTATAGAACACTATAGAACACGATAATACACATTTGTAACCCAAATTTGGCTCGGGTTTGTTCAATTTCCAGACCCATAAAACCTGATTTTTTGAAAACCCGAGCCAAGTTTTGACGAAACTTGGCTCGGATTTAACAAATGTAAAAATGAAAAAACACAGTAACCTTGGTAAAATATTGGCTCGGGTTTTGTCAATTTCCAGACCCATAAAACCTGACTTTTTGAAAACCCGAGCCAAGTTTTGACGAAACTTGGCTCGGATTTAACTAATTTAAAAATGAAAATAACACAGTAACCTTATTAACATGTTGGCTCGGGGTTTGTAAATTTCCATACCCATATAACCCGACATTTCGAAAACACGAGCCAAGGCTCGGATTTTACTAATGTTCATGTTAAAATTACACAGTAACCCTAATAAAATCTTTGTTTGGGTTTTCATAAGGTTAACATTACCCTAACCTAACGAAGTAAGAATGGGGTTAACATTAGCCTAACCTAACAACCTTACCTAACCTAACCTAGTAAGAATGGGGTTAACATTAGCCTAACCTAACAACCTTACCTAACCTAGTAAGAATGGGGTTAACATTAGCCTAACCTAACAACCTTACCTAACCTAACCTAGTAAGAATGGGGTTAACATTAGCCTAACCTAACAACCTAACCTAACCTAGTAAGAATGGGGTTAACATTAGCCTAACCTAACAACCTAACCTAGTAAGAATGGGGTTAACATTAGCCTAACCTAACAACCTTACCTAACCTAACCTAGTAAGAATGGGGTTAACATTAGCCTAACCTAACAACCTTACCTAACCTAACCTAGTATTATTGGTGGGGGCTGCCGCCCCCACACCCCGCTGGTTGGGTACTGGCTGAAAAACTTGTTGTTTTACAGTAGGCCTATGTATTTTATGTTATTTTTGTTCTCCCTTATAATACATTTCAGCTCTTAATGACATATATAGCAATGATGTATAGCCTATGCTCTACCGGACCTATTAGACCTAAAAAGATCGATGGGCTAACTGTCGGTCCAAAACATCAGTATGGTAACCAACTAGCCCTTGCATGCCAGTTTAATCCTATGCGAAAAAATCTTGTACTTTATGTTACTTTGCGATGACCCATTAAGATTCCCTAGCTAGCTGTGGTCCGGCTCCTTTATGTTGTCCCAACCAACCAACTAACCTTAATGAACAGAGGAGGTACTGGGCTGCCTGGCTGGCCGCTGGAGGCTCGATCACCACTCATCTTGGTCAACAGCTGGTGGATTTTTGTTTCGAATTTTTCCATGTAAAACAAGTGTATGTGCATTTCAAAACCAGCTGTCCTCGTCAGCTGTATTTGGAACACTGGTTATTGCACTTTGGAGAGTTTACACTTATTGGAAGGCGAAAAGGTCTTAAGCAGCCTCAGTGTTTTTAAAGACGGTGGAAAAAGCTTTGATCGGCTCACACCCTCTACACAAGCTGGCCAGAGTCAAACTGACAGCTTATATCCTGGGCCACCTGTTTTCCAAATCATGGCATCACCTGATTGGTCGATAGACATCACGTGTCAGTGAACTCGAGTACTCTTGGCATGAATTAGGTAGGGTGATTACTTTGGCTACGACGCCACCAGTATAGTTCATTGCATTCGCCACCAGATGTCTCAGTTGTTGACTGACAGTCACGAAAAAGAAGTCTCCCAGATGAAGACGAAAAAGAAGAAGTGTAAACAAACCCTTAAAACGTAAATATCCATATAATATGTATTATGTTAGTTTCCCGGGAATGACACCTACATCAACAATTTGGAGAAAAATCGCTTAATCACATGCTATTGAGCTTAATTTTTTACCAATATTGTAGCGCCTCCTGTATATTGACCCAGAACCGATGCCAATATCTCCAGCACCTCGGAGTTATTATGCACTAACTAATATGTGTGTAGGGAGTAAGGGGGAGGCGGGGAGGGAAGCAGTAGTGGACAAGGGGAGTGGAGGCGAAGACGTGGAGAGGTTGCCAAGTAGCGAGATAGATGGAGCTTCAAGAATAGCTCAATATACAAATTAAAATCCACAATATGAATAATTTGATAAGAAACCGTACATTAAGATCTACGTGCATCATAAAATAATACATAACTTCAACATGAAACAAATTAACAAACGTTTGGGAATCTAGCACCTGCCTTCACGCGTTCAACCATTTGTATTATTGCCTTCAGTCACAGCAAGAACAAAACAATCCTCATCTCCAACAATATATCAAAATGCCATTACAAATTATGCAATTATAATACACTTAAGGTTACAAGACCATATGGACGATGGTGTAATCAAAAAATATCAGAGCAAAATAAAACGTAAAACAATGGCGTACCTTGAGGGAGTCGGCGAGAGGGGTAGTGGGGTAGCACTGCGTCGATGTCACACCTAACACCCCCGCACTCCACGGCTGAAGAGGAAGAAACAGGCCATTATTCACACCTCCTTCTGAGTATATTGTCTATCAGCTATCCTAAAAGTCTGTAGAATCACGCGCACGCACACACAACCGCGAATAGCACAGCAAAATATCACAACGATTTGCAACGTAGCCGGCGAGGGTGGGAGGTGGTTGCCGAGTGAACTGTGAGGGAGGCGGAAGGGAGTGGGAGTCAGTCAGGGCTGGCAACATTTCCGTACAATCCCATCGAATCCCCAACTATCGAACTACCTTACAAAATTAATAAACACCAAACTATGTGACAAAGGAATAATAGGATCAACACCAGTAAATAATAATACCAAAGTGACATATCGCATATATCAGTTACGTATAAGATTTGACGAGTGTGAATTACAAGCATGTTGGTTGGTACGCTTGAATTCCAGGGCATGCGCAGAGCAACAACCCGCCTTATGTTGCTGTCTGGTCTTTAAAAGATGAATTAATGGCTCTACACATTCGTATTGCAGACACATACGAACCTTTCATGAGGAGTGTTTTTCGAAGATAGTTGAAGTTAATAGAGAAGCAATTAAACTGTACATTAATTAAACAGCACTTGTATCTTTGCTGGTCTCAGGTTTCTATTCAATCTAAAATTGATGTGTAAGATGCCAGAATACTTCGTTCTTCCGCGAACTATACGTAGGGAATTGATCAATGGAAGTGATAAAAAAGTGATCTATAAGGAAACAGTGGTAAATGAGAAAACGGTGTAGGGTGTTTTAGTTAGAGAAAACGAGTTATAATTAAGGTATTATATTATATTATGCTGGATAATTGCGTTAGGCGTTATTTATTCCGGCACGGAGGTTATTTAGTGGTTCTTTTCTGGACCCCCTTCTCCCTCATGTTTAGTCGCATTAGTTTAGAGATTTTAAGACGTTCAGCCCATTAGTTTGGCGATTTTAAAACCTTTCGCCCCATGTCTTCGTCAATTTTAAGAACTTTTGTGCCATTTAGGTGTCGATTTTTCCACGGCGAATACGGAAACCTACGAGTGATCAACGTTAAGGGGGGTGACCTGCTTTTTGTTATTTCTGTCCTTTTCTCCCTTTCTCTGGCTTGTATCCATTCGGCCCCATTCACCCAACTATTTTAAGACGTTTATCCCCATCTAGGTGTCGATTTCTTCCTGGCGAGCGATAGCGAGCCAGCATTATATGAAGAAATCCGGCTTCGCCGGAGACATTTTTCTGTCGAAAAATGTACAAATTTAGCTTGCTGTCTAACAAAATAAAAAAATATGCTGGCTCGCTACCGCTCACCAGTAAGAAATTGACACCTGGATGGGGATAAACGTCTTAAAACAGTAGGCTGAATGGGGCCAAATGGATACAAGCCAGAGAAAGATAGAAAAGGACAGAACAAAAACAGGACACCCCCCCCCCCCCACCCTTAACGTTGGCCTTGTTTTTGTTGTTGTTTTTGTAGGCTTCAGAGATGGGCTGTGGATAAAAACAATGTCACACAAGCCGCATTTTCGGGCAATTTTCTACGAGCAAGTTAGAATCACATTATTTCCCGCCATTTTCGCATGATTATCGGTGACTATAGTTCTATTTGTGTTCCAGCTGAGGGTAAATTGCCATGTTTCTATCTTAGTTACTCGGCTATAAGGTAGCTTTTATAGCGAAATATGATGTTGATTGTGAAAACTTGGCATTAATACGACACACAGCCATAGTCGTTTCATATATTTCCATTAAGGGGAGATTTCCACTTGAGGGATTTTTTTCTTGACCCCTTTCTCCCTCATGTTTAGCCCCATTGCTTTTGACATTTTAAGACGTTCGCCCCATTAGTTTGGCGATTTTAAGAATTTTCGCCCCATTTCTGTCAAATTTAAGACCTTCCGTGCCATTTAGGTGTCTATTTTATCCTGGCGAGCGATAGCGAGCCTGTACTTTAAGAGCAAACGGCCTTCGGCCGGGACATTTTTCTACCGAAAAATGTACAAATTTATCTTGAAAAGGGCTCAAGGGGGTGTAATTTGAACTTGATGAAAACGTAGGGAACAAACTAAATACCTCCCCGTAAGTATCGAGAAATCAGCTACTAAGGGATTCAATTTACCATCAGCTGGAAAAAATAGAGTATAGACTGAAGATAGATGAAATAATAGGTCTATCAGTACCGTTGCCTTCATTAAAGAGTCTATCAGTACCGTTGCCTTCATTAAAGAGTCTATCAGTACCGTTGCCTTCATTAAAGAGTCTATCAGTACCGTTGCCTTCATTAAAGAGTCTATCAGTACCGTTGCCTTCATTAAAGAGTCTATCAGTACCGTTGCCTTCATTAAAGAGTCTATCAGTACCGTTGCCTTCATCAAAGAGTCTATCAGTACCGTTGCCTTCATTAAAGAGTATCAGTACCGTTGCCTTCATTAAAGAGTCTATCAGTACCGTTGCCTTCATTAAAGAGTCTATCAGTACCGTTGCCTTCATTAAAGAGTATCAGTACCGTTGCCTTCATTAAAGAGTCTATCAGTACCGTTGCCTTCATTAAAGAGTCTATCAGTACCGTTGCCTTCATTAAAGTCTATCAGTACCGTTGCCTTCATTAAAGAGTCTATCAGTACCGTTGCCTTCATTAAAGAGTCTATCAGTACCGTTGTCTTCATTAAAGAGTCTATCAGTACCGTTGCCTTCATTAAAGAGTCTATCAGTACCGTTGCCTTCATTAAAGAGTCTATCAGTACCGTTGTCTTCATTAAAGAGTCTATCAGTACCGTTGCCTTCATTAAAGAGTCTATCAGTACCGTTGCCTTCATTAAAGAGTCTATCAGTACCGTTGCCTTCATTAAAGAGTCTATCAGTACCGTTGCCTTCATTAGAGAGTCTATCAGTACCGTTGCCTTCATTAAAGAGTCTATCGGTACCGTTGCCTTCATTAAAGAGTCTATCAGTACCGTTGCCTTCATTAGAGAGTCTATCAGTACCGTTGCCTTCATTAAAGAGTCTATCGGTACCGTTGCCTTCATTAAAGAGTCTATCAGTACCGTTGCCTTCATTAAAGAGTCTATCAGTACCGTTGCCTTCATTAAAGAGTCTATCAGTACCGTTGCCTTCATTAAAGAGTCTATCAGTACCGTTGTCTTCATTAAAGAGTCTATCAGTACCGTTGCCTTTATAAAGGAGTCTATCAGTACCGTTGCCTTCATTAGCATTATACATTCTGACAACTATGACACGCTTTTATTCAGCTGAGGATGGACGTCAACAACCCAGTAAAAGGCTATCTAAGCTAGTTAATCCTTTTAGCTACCACAATTCCTTCGTAAGATGCTCAAAATCGTCAAAATGTTGCTAGACTTAAGGGAGCCCACCTCGCTTTTTGTTTTCTCTTTCTCTCCCTTTCTCTTTGTCTCTTTGGCTTGTATCCATTCGGCCCCATTCAGCCTACTGTTTTAAGACATTTAACCCCATCTAGGTGTCAATATTTTCCTGGCGAGCGGTAGCGAGCCAGCATATATATATATATATATATATATATATATTATATATATACCGGTATACTGTATATATATATATTTTTTTTTTTTACAGCAAGCTAAATTTGTACATTTTTCAATAGAAAAATTTCTCCGGCAAAGCCGGATTTCTCCATACAATTCTGGCTCGCTATCGTTCGCGAGGAAGAAATCGACACCTGGATGGGGATAAACGTCTTAAAACAGTTGGCTGAATGGGGCCAAATGGATACAAGTCAGGGAAAGAGAGAAATGTAAATAAAGATAAAAAAAGCCGGTGACCCCCCTTAAATTTAATAAAGACGTCGCCGGTACAGGTGTTAAATATTATCAAACTTAATTCAGAAGCTGCAAGACCACAATTACCAGAAAAAAAAAAAAAAAAAAAAAAAAACGCTGGTAAAATCGTTCGTGTGACACCACCTTGAGCCAATTTTAGTTTGTCGACGTTTTGGGAGAGATACATGCTAAAAAATAGGTAGCCCCAATTAATTTGACAATTTCAAGATCTTTTGCCCCATTTCTTTGCCATTATTAAGACCTTTCGTGCAATTTAGGAGGAAATGGCCCTCGACCGGGGACATCATTCTACCGACAAAATTACAACTTTATCTCAAAAGGGGGATCTTGGGGGTGTAATTGTTAAGGGGACATGGGCCGTTTTTCTGGACCACTTTTTCCCTCATGTTTAGCCCCATTAGTTGTCAGATGTTAAGATGCTTGCCCCATTCGTTAGTCGATTTTAAGACCTTTCGCCCCATTTCTTCGTCAATATTTAGACCTTTCGTGCTAATTAGGTGTCGGATTTTTTCACTGGCGAACGATAGTGAGCTTGTAATATTGGAAGAACCGGCCTTTGGCCGGGACGGGCCTTCGTCCGGGAAATTTTTTCTATCGAAAAATGTACAAATTAATCTAGAAGGGGGATCTAATGGATGTCTTTTTAAATTTGATGGAGGTCTAGGGAGGAAACTAGAAAAATAATGAATACATGCAAAAATCGCCCAAAAAGTGAACCATCCCCCTTAAGCTTGATAGAGGTCTAGGGAGCAAACTACCATCCCCCCACCCTCCCTTCTTTAACATAGCATATCATACTCTAAGCTTTATGAAGATTGCTATTTCCAGTTGGCTGACAAATAATAGTGCATACCCAACCCTGCAATAGAGGCGGATAAACCCATATTAAATTGTCGCTGAATTTGCTTAGATACCAATCTGAATTTTGGAATCCAAATAGATATAATGTATAAATTGATCTCGAAAAGGGATCTTGGGGGTATTTATGAACATTTGATGGAGTTCTTGGGAGGAAACTAAAAAATACGAATAACTAATGTTAATACATAAATATATACTGTATATATATATATATATATATATATATATATATATATATATATATATATATATACAGTATACAGTATATATATATATATATATATATAACGGTGGAAAGTTTCAAAAGTAATTTGGATAGTCACATGGATGTTATTGGTTGGGTGTGAAAGGAATCTATTTTGTGTGGGCCGGTAAGATATCTGCATACTTCCGTGTTCTTTAGAAACATTCACACGCTGCCATACACAAACAAACAAACATACATACATACACAAGCGACATACCTCCACAAACAGGATACGGAACAATGCAAACGTTTCCTAGCGATAAATGGAACAATGGAAATGGTCACGACACTCTTAAGGGGAGGTATTTAGTTTGTTCCCTAGACCTCCATCAAGCTTAAAATTACACCCCCTTGAGTCACTTTCAAGATAAATTTATACATTTTTCGGTAGAAAAATGTCCCGGCCAAAGGCCGGTTCCTCTTAAATTACAGGCTCGCTATCGCTCGCCAGGATAAAATCGACACCTGAATTGCACGAAAGGTCTTAATATGGGGTGAAAGTTCTTAAAATCGCTAAACTAATGGGGCAAACGTTTTATAATATCAAAAGCAATGGGGCTAAACATGAGGGAGAAAGGGGTCAAGAAAAAATCCCTCAAGTGGAGATCTCCCCTTAAAGGGAGATGGGTCGTTTTCTGGGTCCCCCTTCTTCCTCATGTTTAGGCCTATTAGTTTTCAGATTATTTGACGTTCGGCCCATTAGTTTGGTGATTTTAAGACCTTTCGGCCCATTAGTTTGGTGATTTTAAGACCTTTCGGCCCATTAGTTTGGTGATTTTAAGACCTTTCGGCCCATTAGTTTGGTGATTTTAAGACCTTTCGGCCCATTAGTTTGGTGATTTTAAGACCTTTCGGCCCATTAGTTTGGTGATTTTAAGACCTTTCGGCCCATTAGTTTGGCGATTTTAAGACCTTTCGTCCCATTTCTATGTCAACATTAAGACTTTTTATGTCATTTAGGTGTCGATATTGTCATGGCGAGCGATAGCGAGCCAGTAATTTAAGAGGAACTGGGTTTCAGCCGGGACACTTTTCTTTCGAAAAATGTACAAATTTATCTTAAAGGAGAGTCTTGGGGTGTGTTTTTATTAATGCTTGATGGAGGTCTAGGGAGGAAACTAAACAAATATAGAAATCTATAATTATATATGAGAAAATAAATACGCCCATCCTCCCTTAAAATACGCCCATCCTCCCTTAAAACGTTTCCTGGAGATAAATGGACAAACGGTACTGGCCACAACACTTAAGGGAGCTCAGACGGTATTGTGCAGCAAAATGTACTGGTTCGGCTCAATGGTTTAATGAAGGGGTTTAGTTTGCTCTCTAAACCTCTATCAAACTTTTTAAAAAAACACCCACAATAAAGACTCCCCTTGGATATGAATTTGTACATTTTTCGGTAGAAAAATGTCCCGGCCGAAGGCCGATTCCTCTTCAAATACAGGCTCGCTATTGCTCGACAAGAACAAAAAATAGACACCTAAATGGTACGAAAGGTCTTAATATTGGCTAAGAAATGGGGCAAAAGGTCTGATAATCGCCAAACTAATGGGGCGAATATCTTGAAATCCCATAACTAACAGGGCTAAACATGAGGGAGGAGGAGGACTCGACCAAACAACTGCCTCCTCCCCTTAAGGCGGTGTCACACGAACGCATTCTCCGGCAATTTTCGATAAACAAGCCTTATTTTAGTACTATTTGGAGTCTCTTTTGCACTTGAATCGGACACTAGATCGACAGTAGATTATCCCATGCAGAACCAGCGACGTCCCTTGCATTACAGTGTGGCAACTATTAGACGATATTATTCAGATTAGGAAGGACCTCTGACAATAATAAGGCTTTCGAGCTATCTCAACCGACTACTACAACTACTGCAGATCCTTCCTAGGAGGGAAGGAGGGAGGATGAGGAGGGAGGGGGGAAAGGAGGGGAGTGAGGGAGGGTAGGAGGGGGGAAAGGAGGGGAAGGTTAGGAGGGAGGGGAATGGGGGAGGCTAGGAGGGGAAGGAGGGAGAGTAGTAGGGTAAGGAGGGCGAGGGTGGGAGGGGAAGGAGAGAGGGTGGGAGGGGAATGGGGAAGGTAGGAGGGAGGGTGGAGGGGAATGGGGGAAGGTAGAGGGGAATGGGGGGGTAGGAGGGAGGGGGGAAAGGAGGGGGAAGGGTAGGAGGGGAGGGGGAAAGGAAGGAAGGAAGGAGGGTAAGGAGGGAGGGGAAGGGTAGGAGGGAGGGTAGGAGGGGGAGGGAGGGTGGGAGGAGGGGAAGGGAGAGAGATTGTTAAAAGGAGGAAGAGAAGTGGAAGGTGAGAAGGAAATGGAATGAGAGAGAAGTGGAAGGGTAGTGAGATGATGGGGTTGCAAGACAACCAAGTAGCAAACCCATCAGATGTTCTCACAAACTATGGAGAGACGTCCACCAATCAAAGCCAGGCTCGCCAATATAAAGGAGAAGGAACGAGTGACACGAAACGACACAGACGAGAGCAGAAAAAAGGAAAGCAACACAGTCTGTCATCAACAGCCAACACTCTCTATGGTGTAAAGAAACGGACCAGCAACGCCATTCTACACGTTCCTCCGGGAACGGAGGGACTCCTCAGGGACCAAATCAATGAGTTCTCGTCCGGGACACATTGCAAGGCCCGAGAGAAGAGATAAAGGAATAGACAACGAAAAGAACTCGATTTGAACTACAATGATGGTGATGGGCTGGTCTATCAGAGTGAGAACTGAGCGAATCTCCCGCCATAACCATAGCTTACTCTGAGTGTTCCTTTTACTTATATATGTTCTAGATCTCAAGATGACGGCCGTCTCTTCTGCTGGATTGACATCCCAATTCTACCAAGATTGGAAAGCCAAAAGCTTCACATTTTTCCTTTGACCCCATCAGCCTTTACTCTGCATAATCGCTGAGGAGCACAGGGCCCTGGGTGGGGCTTTGGTTTTCCCGGGCGTTTCTGCACCCTCCTCAGCTCCCCGCCATGGAGTGGATCTTCGGTCACCAAGGCCTTTATTGTGGTACGGCAGGGAGGGTTCTGTGGGGGGCGCTCGGTTCTGGCCTGGCCTTGCCCTGGGGCCTTGGGGGTTGTTCGGTCAGGGCAGCGTGGGGCAACAACAACAGCCCAACAACAACTACAATGCAAGAAGACTTTATGTTAATTCCTCATCAAGAACCTACATTCTATTTTAACAGTTGTGATCTGAATAACCCACCAATATATACCAGTGCCCAGAAAATCGATATATTAAATCATGATCAGTATCAAAAAAGAATAAGGGAAGCCTTGCATAACACCGGAGGAAATAGAAGGAAAAGTGGAATTAACCGAAAAATCAATTATCATACAACCATGCAAGCCCTCTTCCTGCAAACTATGAGTATTAATATTAAGAAATAAAGAATAAACCATATCCATGTATTACTATGTCAATTGTATTTTTAACGGCAAACTATTAACTTCACAATAATTAAAAATATCAAAATAACCCTTTCATGTCTCTACTGTTCCGAAATGTTATACATCAAGAAGTAAATTATCCTCTAAGATATTATCTGCACCGCAAATATCTGATCGGTAGCCGTAAACACAAGGACAATATAATCCACTAGCTCTTATGCGATTCGATCGGATCCTTTTTTGTCGGGATGAATAATTACACCTAGGGTTACAGGGAAGCAGGGTAGGGTGGTTTATAGAGGAGGAAACTAGAAGCTGACATTACCTAGTTG
Source organism: Paralithodes platypus (assembly GCA_032716605.1). Lineage (NCBI taxonomy): Eukaryota > Metazoa > Arthropoda > Malacostraca > Decapoda > Lithodidae > Paralithodes > Paralithodes platypus. The sequence continues at coordinate 6,183,272 of CM064547.1, read as the reverse complement.
TGTGGGTCGGAGAGCTTGGCAGACTTCCCCTTTGGTACCAAACACAAAGATAAGAACACTACTAGTCTAAGCGTCGGACCAGATCCTCTCTCATGGACCTAACTTCTCACTCACCTCTTCACATAAGTGCGTCTCTGTGTTTACTTGAGTGCTTGATTATTATTGTGTAAGGTATATAATGATATGTTAGTGTTCTAATGAGGCCTCTATTCTGGCGTTTTCCTCACGCCATTTTCTCTTGCATTGATGAGAAGAAAAACAACACGTGAGCCAGTTCATTATATATATTAATGTCCTGGGTTTTAACTGATTATAAATTGCATACCTAAACGTTATGTGTATTTTCTAACTAAGATCTATACCCAACCCCGACACATAATAATTTGTGAACACCCATAGATCATTATACTTTTGTTTCATTTATTTATTGAGTGTCCAAGTTTGTAGAGAAGTGCCTAAGACGAGAATAATGTATGTTTTAATTACTCAAATCAGTGTTCTATAAAAATATCATAGTAGTTCATTCTTAAATAAAATTTACGTTCTGGTGCTTCAACAGTAAAAAACCTGTTCCGTCGAGGTTTAATTCAAGCTATATTCATTATTGCTTATCTATAATAGTTCTTGTCGAATAATTTGATTCCACTATGATATAATAGATTCAAGATCTTATTTTTCACTAGTGAGAGGAATTCATGATCGTACCTCTCCGTGATAGGCACTATCATCAGCCCGTTCATTCCGGCTATATATAAGTCACTACGTCGGTTCTGTGTCTTTGAGTTAATTTATATTTCATTCTGACCATCCTATCGGGGTTATTATAATTTGCTACGTATATTCTGTGTGAGGTTTGTTTTAAGTTATTATTCATCGGCCCTACTATTTGGCCCCTAATTTTTCAGTCACTACTTTCGTTCTGTGCCAATTATTTTATCTTCAGAGCGTTTATTAAATATATATATATTAAACGAGCCATATAATTAACTACTATTCTAGCCTAGATTTATTCACCTATGCGTTTTGTGAATCTGAATTCCTCCATTACCTGTGCCCTCAAAGCTCATTACGGACTATATTATTTTTCATAGATCGCTGCTAGTGGATTATTCCGCCAGTATTTGTATTATAGTTAATTTGCCAAATGAAAATCATCTTATCACCAGTGTTAATTATAACTTTTATATCTTGTTCGGCCTGATTTAAACGATTGCACTTAAATCAGATATAATTATATATTGGTGACCGCAGTAAACTTGACCTTCCCTTCCGCGCTGGCACCCTTTTTGATAGCTGACCTGGTCAAAGAGCAGCCTTGTCTTTCCCCAGCCACGCTTACCCCTATACCACCAAGTCGAGTTACCTCGGTTGTATATATTTGTTCTTCTCATTTATCTCTGCGTACAACATAACCCACATATATATTGTCATCATTATTTTATGTTCTGTTCAGTTTGTGTATTATATAATTATGTCTCCTGTTTGATGTTTTGTAAGTAACACCATTATTTCACGCATCAGAGTAAAACATATTTAACTCTTTCACAGTCACCTTTAAATTGCCATTGGACTATATATTTAACCCGGAATAACGGGCGAAGGGGGGGGGCGGGGTATTGAACTTAGCACACCCGATGGGCGAGCATATTGGCTTCATTCAGGACTATAATAGTCATTTTGACGAATAAATATCGTTATTATTTATTCAAATGAGCCTATTTTACCTTCACTTGAAGGTGGGATTAGTAACCTGTAACAACAATAAAACAAGGTGAAAAATATAATTTTTCTGAGTCAAAATCCCGCGAATATAGTATGGACCAGCCAATTCATGAAGTTATGGAGAAAATTGAGGCAACCCCTCACTCCACGAGGCCTCAAGCCACAACTTCTGAGCTCTACTCATACACACACTCGCGTTACTGATAATAACACACCGATAGGCATGCCTAAGCCACATTCCTCCACACAGTTTGCCCTAATGTTTGCACAAAAATATGTACCAACAAATTAGGGAAATAACAGGATGAAAGATCAGTGCGATAATTGAAGGGGCGAGTGGACAGGGAGCGAAGGAGGGAGGAGGAGGAAGGAGGGGATGTGGAGGAGTGATATGAGGTATATAGGCCCGAAAAAACATTAAACAAAATTTTTTTTTTTTTTTTATTTTTTTAGATGCTACTGGGAGGTGTTTAAATGTTTTTTTTAGGCCTCCCTCTTAAGAGCTTTTGCCGCCGTTTTTGGTTTTCGCCCAGTAAAACTCTCTTATGAGCCTTTGACAGCCCGGTTACGGGTGTTTCTTAATGGTTAAGATCCCGATGCGCCCCAAATTGATGTATTTAGTGATTAAGAATATAAACAGTATTAGTATTACTCTGTGTGTTTATTGTATTTGGGGAGTGATTGAGTAAATTAGAAACCTTATTGAGTAATGACTAGTTGTGTTCCTGTCGAGCAGCCGATTATCTATTAAGTTATCCTAAACAAGGTATACTTATGAAAACCAAAATATTATTGCAATGTTGCGTTTGCAAAAGTGGGCATAACAGGCTAGAGAATTTTTTTTGTAGTGGAAGGAGAGGAGCAGAAGTGGAAGGGCGCGTAGAAGTGGATAAGTATAGAGAATGGAAGGGTTAGAGAAGTGGAAGGACGAGAGAGAGTGGAAGTTTTTTACTTTTTTTTTCTTTTTGGTTTAGAGGAAGTGGAAAGGGCGAGAGAGAAGTGGAAGGGGAGAGAAATGCGAAGGCGGAGAGAAGTGGAAGACGAAAGGAGAAATGGCAAGCGGTCGGGGGGAATATTGTAATGACCAAAAACAACAATCTAAATTAAAATATACCGTTTTACTGTATTACAGAATGTTTGCTAGATATCTTTACGAAAATAATATACCAAAAAACAATCATTGCTCGATTAAATATTAATGTCTCTCCATGCACCCTCTAGTTGTTATCGGCGTCGCCGTCTTAAGCTCGGATTTAGAGAGAACCCAGGGCATGAAAGAGCGGGTTCCGCCTGAAGTCATATGCGGGAATTTTGAGCCCACATTATCGCATCTGAGAGAGAGTCCAAGCGGTGGGAGGACCCGCCAAAGCGGGCCTCTGACCGTTCAGCGTGCCAGACCTAGTCCCGCCCACTGCCCCACAACCACTACCACATGTCCTACACCCCCCCCTCTTTGGTCCCGCCACCCCCCCCCCCCCCCCACCCTGATACAGTTAGCGTTAAACAACTGAGGAAAATACTATATTTTAGGGTTTTTCCCTTCGTATTTGCTAACATAGTTGCAAGAGAACCTGTGGTTTGTACAAAGGATGGTTCGGTTCAGGTGTCATTGGGAGAAGCCACAATCTATCGCCCTTTCACGGATACGTTAATTGTATTACGCTCTGGCCCCTCTTCTTTATGCCCATCAAAAAAGAGCATGTGGAATGAAGCTCGTTTAGGGTAAATCTGCCCACTTGCGCAGGTAGTAGTGTTACAAAACTACCGATAGTTAGGGGTTAAAAAGTTCAAATCTCAACAACATTAGTCAGAGAGGATTAGGAGTTATTGAAAGTCAGCTCTCACGCATAATTTAATCACTTTTGATACTGTGCGACTATACTGCTATATCATTTTAGTCTAGCTATATTTATACAATCTGCCGTAGTATAGTCGAAAGTGGTAATCAAGAGAGTTCGATTCTTGCTTAATGTGCTGGATGCCCTTTTTTAACCGACAATTAAAGTAGTCAAATTGTCACCCGCTGAGAAAAATTATAGAAAATTAAATAACAGAACTGGGTACTGAACGGGGTATAAACTGTTACAAACGAACAAGAAAATGTTCTGTTACGTTGACTCAAGATTTCCATTTAGATTCCCTTTAGATATCTTCCTCTGCTCTCTCTCCTCTCTTCAAGTTGTAATGGTTATACTATGCCCTTTGATTTATCTGAAGTATATGATTGTTTTGTTGGCTTAAGGTAATTTACATGTAGCATTACACTATGCAAACGTAAATGCAAAGTAGATATCATTTAAGTTTTAATATTCGGGCTTTGCCACTACATAGAGTATTATCTTGGGGATGACGGGGCTGAAAGAAGATATGCCAAAGGGAATGAAGAACCCGCTCCCCGCCAAAACCAGACGAGCCCGAAATATCAATCTGTAGAATTACGGCCCATAAACTAACAAGAGAAGAAACAGGAATAAGTCTACCGCCTCAAAACCAAGATTCACACGACACCAGTCGACCCTACAGAACCCAGGTAGAAAATCGAGCGTCACATGAACCCTTAGGGATACATTTCCAGATACGGTTCACCCTCTTCTCGTTCTATGACCTCCTGGCACGCTAGACAGAACAATGGCCCGCACGAACTTATTAAAGGATCAGAATACTCAACCTGAGGCTGGACTTAGCTTAATGACGTGTTTTGTTTTGATGGAATTGTACGACATCGGCCCACCATCCGTTTCCGCTCAATCTACCACCAGACGGAAATTACCTACCAATTAACACCGCAAAGATGAAGAAACAGCTACCAAACAAAATATTCCAGCCTACAAAACTACAGAAACATTGCATAAGAGAACACCTACAAATATTATAGGAAACCTGCATTAAACTGTAAAATAATTTATCATTTACATATAGCCAAGCCTTTTACTACTTACTTCTACAATAAATAAATAAAGATACCATTCCCCAAAACCATGTATGTACTATATTTTTAAGACTTTATATAACTGAGCAATAATTCCCAAAACTGTAATTCTCATACCTCTCATGTTCCAAAACGCATCAGCCATGTCACTATCTGAAAAGTGTAATACTACCTGATCAAAAACAGAATATTGTTAGGCAAAGTTGATTCACTGTGTACACGGGTTTTCTGTGTTGGAGTATCCGTGACCAGGTCAGCTCAGGAAAATACTTCCGTAGGGTTAGCCGCTGTCCCTTAAAAAATATCCTGCAAGCTGAGTGTGTTGGTTGTGTTGAGGCCAGGAGGAGTGTGGGGTAGGCGAGCTAGAAGTGCCCTTTCTAGTAGTGCGATGTGAAGGATGTGTCCCCCTGGTGCAAACAGACAGACGGACACCGCACTTAGTCGTCACGTGTGACCAGATCTGTCATGGCCACTTTCTCCTATACTCCAACCCAAATTAAGTGTTTTTTGATAGTTCTTATGCGTTCGGTGATTATTGCAAAGGTTAGATAGGATATGTTACGTGTTCAATCTAACTTTAACATCCGAGATTACTTAGTCTCGTCTTCTAGCAACCATTACTCGTATCGAGAGAACATACAATCTCTGTCTTGGGATTGATATATTTACAGTATATTCTTCTTTGTAATATAGATTTCTATATTACATTTAAGGTTTATCGATATATTCGTTCAGAATAAAATACCCGCACACTACATGTAAATGCCTGTGAACACCCTAACAGATCTTATTCTATGTTTAATATTATTAGCAGGGTATATAATTGTGTATAACTGTTCACAGAGAGTGTTAAATAGTTGTCTCTTAATCAGACCTATTTTATTCATGCTTCTTGACTTCAAACTCAGTTTAAGCATCATTTGAGTTAATTATTAAAATCTATTTTATACCTCATCAAGTTAATATATCAACGTCGAGACCTCAGCCTTTCACACGGGCTAATATAAATTAATTTCAGTTCCATGAATTAATATCTACTTTTTTAATTACATGAGTTAATGGAGATAAATATCCTCTATAAATCGCTCTAACTTTAAAGTTATTTATCCATCATCTGATATCCTAAATTACATATCTTACCATCACTGAATACGTGTGACCTCAGTACTATTGACCTACCTTGATTCACGCTCTACCTCGCGTTTATTTTGACCTCAGGATATCAGCTATTGTTTGAGACTAACTGCTCTGTGTGCATTTATGGTATGTGTGTATAATCATCATCTTACATTTATATGATATTATTATTGATGACGAACAACCTTTATTATTGTTTGCATGTGATATAGGAATAGTGATATTTATTCCCTGTATCAAACTGAGCTTATTTCTACATAAGTAAGACTCAGATATTTATTTACTTGTGCTGTGTTACCCTAGCTATTAAATTAAATACAATTTGTGAACCACAATTGTGTATTCAGTGACATTGGTGGAAATTGAATTGATTAAGATGCATGTGATTAAAGTCAGCTGTGTTCCAGTTGAGGTTATAGTTCTAAAGCTTTCCTAAAGGTGGAAATAGTGAACTAAACTCAACACATGCAGAAATTATAGCACGGCATAACAATCTTTATGTTTTTCAAAGGCTGTATTTGTAACAACCAAGAACGCGAGTGGCACGCTCCTCAGTTTTACTACTTGGTGTATGGTGATGGGCTGGTCTATCAGAATGAGAACTGAGGCGATCTCTGCCATACCCATAGCTTAGTCTCACTGTTCCTTTTACTTATATATTTCTAGGTCTCAAGTGACGGCGTCTCTTCCGTGCATTGACCTCCCAATCTACCAAGATTGGAAGCCAAAGTGTCACATTTCTCTTCATAATTGCTGAGGGGTAAAGGGCCCTGGGTGGGTCTTTGGTTTCCCGGGCGTTTCCACACCCTCTTCAGCTCCCCGCCATGGAGTGGCTTCGGTCACCCGGGCTTTGTTGTGGTCGGCGGGGAGGGTTCTGTGGGGGCGCTCGGTTATGGCCTTGGCCTTGCTCGGGGCCTTGGGGCTGTTCGGCCAGGCAGCTTGGGGAACAACAACAACAACTAATTGGTGTGAAATATTAACTCGATTACTCTAGTTTTTCTCAAGTTATAAAGGTTAGTGTTCAAAATGTCTGGCCTAATTAATATGAATAGACTATAGATCTATTTGTCTCACACACTGCTTCATCAAGGTTGTTTTAAGGGGAGATGGGGCGTTTTTCTGGTCCACCTTCTCCCTCATGTTTAGCCCCAATAGTTTTTAGATTTTAAGATGTTTGTCCCATTAGTTTGTCAATTTAAGACATTTCGCCCCATTTCTTTGTCAATATTAAGACCTTTCGTGCTATTTAGGTGTCGATTTATTTCCTGGTGAATGATAGTGAGCCTGTAATTTTGGAAGAAGTGGCCTTCAACCGGGACATTTTTCCTCTGAAATTTTTTACAAATTAATCTACTAGGGGGATCTAATGGATGTTTGTTTTAAGTTTGATGGAGGTCTAAGGAGGAAACTAGAAAAATAATGAATACATAACAACAACAAAAACAAAACAAAATGTGAAGCATCCCCCCTTAAAGAATCTCACATCATTATGTACAGCAAATCACGCAATCTCGCTCTGTTTACAATCTAATCGATATATTCAAGTCAGAAAATCTGGACCACTAACCAATATAAGTCAAGGAATACAGTAAGCGAGCTACTATTTCTATTCTACCATTTAGGAAGAGTCAGCCAGGGAATAAGTGTGCACATTTTCACACCTTTTACTTTAGCCCATTTTGAGTTACAGAGTCAAGAATTCTGGCACAATTTTAGTGAATAGACTAAAAACAACATTATCCTACTATTGTTGGTTGAAATTATTATGTATCAACTTATTAAGCTTAACATTTTGCAATATTGTTTAAAATGTGTTATTTTTAGATACACTAAAGCTCTGAATATATACGTCTTTGAGTGAAAGGTTGCATGTCTATATTTACATTGTCCATATATTTCCTTGTGGGTTTGGGAAATATTCCTAATTAATCGTCTTTTTCTTACTGTACCGAGGTATTAATAAACTTTATAATCATATGGGCGTTGCACACACACACACACACACTCTCTCTCTCTCTCCATTTTTCCTCGTATCATTCCTCCACATCGTCCCAACTCTCACTTTTCACACTTTCCTCCGTCATGCTTCTTCATTAATCTGTCTTTACACAATCCCCTTCCTCTGACCTCTTGCCATCCATCAGGTTTTGCGTTCCTAGCTTCAGTCTTAGTTCGAGACTCTGAGCTTCACTTTACCAGTTTGTTTCAGTCTTCAGTATTTTAACCCCTTCACAGTTTGTTCATGCGGTGCCGTACCATCTTAACCCGTACAGTACCAGTGACGTCTTTTCCATCGTATTCTGGCAACTATTGGACGATTTTATTCAGCTTAAGAAGGACCTCTAGTAATAATATGGCTTCAAACTTTATCAACCAACCCTTTTTAACTACCATAGATCCTTCCTTAGCTGCATAATGTCGCCTAAATACAATTATAATACAATAAAACACACGTCGCTAGTATTCAAAGGGTTAACCTCTAATGAATATGTTTACCATACTGTGAAGTTAAGCCAACAGACTATGGTATACCTTATGGAAAGTGCATTGATATATTTTTGTTCATGGCATATAGTTTGTTCAGATGTTTTTTCATGCGATTCATTCGATGTTGAATTCATTTATCATCATTTACATTGAATTTATTTATCATCATTTAAGCTTAACTAACCTAACAACTCATAATTTAGTTTACCTAACTTAACCTAATTTTACTCTGTATAATATAACATAACCGTATCTATTATAATTCGGCAATTACTTTGGCGATTTTAAGACCTATCGTCCCATTTCTTTGTTAATATTATAGATTTTCGTGTCATTTAGGTGTCGATACCAAGCCTGATATTTATAAGGAACTTGGCCGGCAAAGTTTCTACCGGAATAATGTACACATTTATCCTGAAGGAGGGTCTTGGGTGTTATTTTTTAAAATTTGATGGAGGTCTAGGGAGGAAACTAAAACAAAATACAAAGATAAATTCATAAGCAAATAAATAAGCCCATCCCCCTTCAACAAAACATCAAAGAAGGCCAACATCTCTCTCTTCAACCCTTATTTCCTAAATCAAATAGCTTCAAGAACATGATTGTACTTGATGACTATAACTCTAAAGCATAATTATAGCCCATTCTGACTTATAACTTTATTCTGGCTACTATTAGACAATTGTATTCAGTTTAAGAAGGGCCTCTAGCAATTAACATACTTCGAATAATCTTTTCACCCTTTTTACTACAACAGATCCTTCTTAAGCTTCACAGAATAGTCTAAGTATAGCTAGAATACAATAATTTAGACGTCGCCGGTACATTTATCATATCTGAAGGTATTGTTCTTAAGGTTTCTCCATATGAGGAGGAAAAATTGACAACGATTGGCCACATAGGTGTTCTCAGATCATTATAATGAGCAGCAGCAAGTGCAGAGATTATGCTCCCACTCTCATTATTATACAATACAAATATTGCTTAATACATAAACAATTCCATCCTAAGATAAGTGTTAACCCGTGGAGCCCCGGCTAGTTTTGTAATGTTTGCGCACCAGAACCCGGCCGGTTTTCAAAAAATGGTTTTATTCCAGAAACAATAGCGAATGGGTTAGGAATGAAGGAAAAACCACGAAAAACTGCTCAAAAAGCTTAAAAAATGGTCCTACAGAGCCCCCGAAAATGGGTTTTACAAGAGTAAAAAATTGAAGGCAATTATCCCAAAAAAACAGGTTATTGAGAGCTCGCGCGCACGCACGTGGACTTTGAGAGTTTTCAACCATCGGCACGGTTGCGTGGGATACGTACACAGTTCCCATACAAATCTGAGCCCTCTTGAGTGGCTACACCTGAGGTTACGGTCGGCGCAATTAGGGTGACGCGTCAGGCGCGTCTCTGGGGCTGTGCGTTACATACATCGCCGACGCGTCAGACGCGTCGCTGGGGCTGTACGGGTTAATGGTATTATTTGTATACAGTAATGAGAAGCACAATAGGTTCTTATCTTCTTCCGTATAGGCGCCGTCTCTTTAATTATATTCTTGCTACTATTAGAAGATTGTATTCAGTTGAAAAAGGGCCTCCCCAACTAACAGGCTTCGAACTATCTCACGTAACAATTTTACTGTCATAGATCCTTCTTGAGCTGCACAAAATCGCTAAATATAGCTGGCATCAAGTTAAAAAGACGTCCACCGGTACAAAAGGGGTTAACGATTTTAATCAGCTGAGAAAGAAGCTCTTGCAAATAAAATTGTAATTACTATCCCAATTAGCCCCCTGACTCTCACAAATTCTCACAAAGCTGAATACATTTCCTTAAAGAACGCCACAATATAATAGAACAACGCGTCATCGCACTGAAACGTTTAACAGTGACTAAACATAACGCCTACACTCTATAAACAGATGGGTGTGCAAAGGGTATATACAGGACCATTATTCTACCAATTTAAAGGATATTGGTGGTACTTAGCCCACCTTATACCAGTTAGAAGGTAAAACATGAGTAATATACCCAATGAACTCATATACAGTACATGCTTAGTATAATATGTTGTTATACACATGATTATTAAAGTGTACACCTTAACCCCTTCAAGATCCTTTTACGCATTTATGTTCTGTTTCTGGCTATTAGACGATTTATTCAGAGGACGGGTATATGGACATCATAGGGTTAATTGAGATAGTTTTGTACTCTTTTAATTCCCACAGATCCTCCCTAAACGGTTTATAATCGTCTAATGATAGCCAGCATGAACTGTCAGAGCGCGTCATGATCGTCTAAGAGTTACTGAGGGTTGTTGTGTTGGGTATGGAGGGAGATCCTGGAGGTAGTGTGAGGTACTGACAGCAATAGTTTACCTGTCCATAATACTGGCGGGGGTAATTCTGAACCCTGAGTAAGGTGAGTAGAAAGAGGGAGAACGGAGGAGGAGAAGAGGAGGAGGAGGAAGAGAACCTTAGGAATAATCTAAATGATTTATCTCACTTCCAACACAAAACATCTCCCAATGAAATTAATGAAGGCATATGATCCACCCGGGATTCGAACATGGGTTACCACATACAGATCTTAAACACTCAAAGCCATTACACCATCACTATATCACCCACCGGCTTTAGCACCGCCAGCAGCTCCGCATCGCCACTGAGAAAACTCGATCCTAATTTGAGTATTTCATATCCCAATTCCCTTTATTCATTGCATGAACAGTAGTTAACCCGTCCAGCCCTGGCTAGTTTTGTAATGTTTATTCACCAGAACCCGGCCGGTTTTCAAAAAATGGTTTTATTCCAGAAACAATAGCGAAAGGGTTAGGAATGAAGGAAAAACCACAAAAAACCGCTCAAAAAGCTTAAAGAATGGTCCTACAGAGCCCCCAAAAACTTATTTTACAAGAGTAAAAAATTGAAGGCAATTACCCCCAAAAACCTGGTTATTGCGCGCTCACGCGCACGCACGTGGACTTCGAGAGTTTTCAACCATCGGCACGGTTGCGTGGGATACGTACACAGTTCCCATACAAATCTGAGCCCTCTTGAGTGGCTACACCTGAGGTTACGGTCGGCGCAATTAGGGTGACGCGCCAGCGCGCATCTCTGGGGCTGTGCGTTACATACATCGCCGACGCGTCAGGCGCGTCGCTGGGGCTGTACGGATTAAGTGCTTGTTTAACCTCCACATAGTTCTGTAGTTGCCGTGCATGTTATTTTATTGCTTTTCTGACTGATTAACATTGTTGTTTACATTTGTTATCCTAGCTTGTAGCAGACTACGTACGCGCACCTCTAATCGACCTAGCTTTGTAATTTCTTATTAACTCTAGTAGTTTATCGTATTCAGTATCCTACTGTAGCTATATATATCTGTAATTTTAGTTGTTGCTTGCATGATCTTGTAGTAACCTTTGACTGATAACTTTGTTTATCTAAATATAATCCTGCTTGACTAGCCTACAGTGATACCAGTGCCATCTGTTGATACAGTATATTAACCCCTTGTGTGCAGGACACTTATTTTTAGATAATCTCTATTTGGTGAATTGTATTATTTAGTCACATATTCTATTATATATATATATATATTTTGTTTAGGTAGGTTATCATGGTAGCCTACTTCTGCACATTTCATGCTTTTTGTTTGTTTTTGGTTATTTTGTATTCGGCTAGTCTAGGCTATCATCCCTGGTGGCCTATTTCTGCGTACGGTACTTTCAATTTTTAAATTTTCAGTTAGGCTATCACCGCTGGTGGCCTATTTCTGCGTACCGGTATTTCATAATTTTTTGTTTCGGTTATCTTTTTTTTCGGTTAGTCTAGGCTATCATCCCTGGTGGCTTATTTCTGCATACTTCAATTTTTAAATTTTCAGCTAGGCTATCACCGCTGGTGGCCTATTTCTGCGTACTGGTATTTCATAATTTTTGTTTTCGGTTATTTTTGTTTTCGGTTAGTCTAGGCTATCACCGCTGGTGGCCTATTTCTGCGTACCGGTATTTCATAATTTTTGTTTTCGGTTATTTTTGTTTTCGGTTAGTCTAGGCTATCACCGCTGGTGGCCTATTTCTACGTACCGGTATTTCATAATTTTTGTTTTCGGTTATTTTTGTTTTCGGTTAGTCTAGGCTATCATCCCTGGTGGCCTATTTCTGCGTACTTCAATTTTTTAATTTTCAGTTAGGCTATCACCGCTGGTGGCCCATTTCTGCGTACTGGTATTTCATAATTTTTGTTTTCGGTTAGGATAGGCTATAACCCCTGGTGGCCTATTTCTGTTTAAATAAACATAAAATTGTTTTCGGTTCGGCTATCAGTGCGTATTCAAATTTAATTTTGTTTTGTTTTAATTTTTGGTTAGGCTATCACCGCTGATAACCTATTTGTGTGTATTTCAACATTTTTGTTTTCGGTTAGGCCTATTTAAGTAAGTGAAGCGACCTGAAGGGAGTGAAGTGTTTTTAAAGTGAGTTTAGTGTTTTTAAAGTGAGTTAAGTGTTTTTAAGTGAGTGAAGTGATCTGAAGGAAGAGATCGTCACCATGCCTCGTGCCTGTACGAACTGCGCCGGTAGGTTTGGTGCTTTCATGTTTGCTCCTGCCGATCCACAAGTCTGCCGACTCTGCCAGCAACGAGAGGATTTGACAGCAAAATTGGATGAAGCCCACAACAAGATCAACGCCCTCACCAGGAAGCTGGAATCACTCCAAGAGTTTGTAACACTCAATGTTGGAGTATCACTAACTCCAATTGTTTCAACTCCAGCATCCACCACCGCCCCAACGTCATCTGCCAACAATCCAACACCTGCAGTAGACACTGCATCAGATGCTTCTGACGAACCTGAGCCGACATCAAACCAGGACAGCCACCCTCCTTAGTCTCTCCCCCACTCCTCGTGCAAGAAGCCTGCTAGCACGAACAGTACCAACCCCTCGCCCCCGTTCTAACCACTCCTCTCCCCGACCTGTACGTAGAGTACCGCCACCACAGGTTTCCGGATTTACACCAGTGAGGAACGGTGCACGGCCAACACAGAAAAGGTCTCATCTACCAGTCACAATGTCAAACAGATTTGAGATATTGGTAGAGATGGAAGACGAACCAGAAGAGACCAGGCTCGTTGGGGATTCCATCCCACGAGGACAGGTCGAAGAGTTCTGCGACAGAGTCCCAAATCAACGAAAAAGATTTTGCATCCCAGGAGCTGGACTGGACGACATTGTGGAAGCCTTCGAAGATACCACAAAGGATGCAAATGAAAATACCCTTTTTGTCATCCATGCTGGTTCAAATGACGTCATGCGCACCAGATCCGAAGAGTTGATGGAGAAATATCGCAAGATGATCCAGCACTACAAAAACAAGTCTAGGAATATCATCATCTCAGGCATTCTCCCCAAGATCGACGCACCTGACAAATTCTACGACAAGGCCTTCAGCACAAATAGCCGACTAAAATATTTGTGTCTGAGGGAAGAAGTTGAATTCATCAACGTCTGGGACAACTTCTACAACCAGCCTACTCTGTTCCGCAAGGATGGCACCCTGTGGGTTCAGCATGCATGGGTCGTCTCCTACACAAAGCAGTCCGCAGCCATGGATAAAAAAACACCATCCGAGAAGAAGCAGCAGTGACATAAATCATCCAACGCCAAGAAAAAAACAGAGGCAACCGAGGACCACCAGCGATAAGGACCGAAGACAGCGAGGACCGAGGACAGCCATGAACATAAATGTAGATCCGACAAGAACCAAAAATATTATTAAAGAGCGTTCCGTGAGTTCTAAAATTAAAAATTTAAAGGTTTTCTATGCAAACGGTCGTAGCATACACAATAAATTTTCAGATTTAGAGGAGCTAGTGTTTACAGAAAATTATGATGTGATTGCCATAACAGAATCTTGGCTCAATACAGAAGATAGAGACTTTTTAGCAGAGTATTCACTTCCCGGTTATGTAATGTGTTACGAACTGGCACTCAGGTACACAAGGGCTCTCAATCAGGACTCTAATACGGCTCGCTGCCACAACGGAAACACACGATCTCAACCCCTGAGTACTGCCAGCCGAACAAAAAACACCAATACCCTCCAGAGTTCAATCTGCTATAACGGGGTATACAAGAACTCGGTTCTAGTGTTCAACAACAGACTAATAAAGAGACAGGAATTATCTAGTCTGGTCAACAATCAAACAATGAAGTAAGAAACAACAACACAAAAGAACAGTGTTGGCCGAAGCCGAAGTAATCCACCCTTGACTATGAACTTAAGAAGTCCACCACCCTCTACTTCGGATCGGCATTATAACGTTACGTTAATTAATAGTCCTTAAGCATCGAGCAAGGAATCTTCTGAAAAAAAGTTAGATGCTTCTCGGATGCTCGTAAGAAGTACGTATCGGATTTTGAACAGTAATTCAATAAGCAAAAACACTGGCAATTAAATACTATTAAAGGCTTAAATTGGCATAAGAATAATTAAAAGAATATGCAATAGTAAATGGCAAACATTAAAAGGAAGTACTCCGCAAATGCAACGGCAATAGCCTACTCGGATTGTGCTCGTGGGCCACTAATCACTAAAGTAGCCAAGCTTGCAACACATGAAATCAATAGTGCATAAACAATATCATACATAAGGAAAGTTTCAATACTATTCTGTATCTACTAATCGAGTAAAGTCTAGCTGGGGTACTGTAGGCAAAAAGGTAGCAGTGACTGAGCAAAAACGGCTCATAGCCTAGCGAAGTCCTCACGAATGTTTAAAGTATTACGTTAAAACTAACAAGTGCACTTTGAGAAATCCAGATCCCTTGTATCTGGTTTTCTCCCGGCTCCTTGACAAAGTAAAAACAAACTGTTAATAAAATACAGGGTGGTTAGGCTCTTGCCCTCACGCACTGTAAATTATTAACTCAACACAGACAGCCGCGAAGACAACCTAGGCTTCACTGAACCGAAACGAGTATGCAGGTTTATCGCTTAACCACTGTATCAAACAACAACTCATAACACAGAAAAGCCTTACCCCAGTCTAGCATTACCTAGACTAGCAGAAAACAGGAATAATAATAATAACACACAGGGAAATGCATATACAAGTGCAACAAACATAAATCAATCCTATTCTAAGTTAACCCTTCCAAAATAGGCTATCTAATAGGCAAGTATCTCGTGAGAACTCGAGCGATAATACGTTGGCTGACTAGCTCTGCACCAACGGGACCATGGAAGTTAAACAGGGCAGGGAAAAGAGGAAATAAGAATGTAAGGTAGTAGAGAAAGTTCCCATCAGTCAGAAGAATATAAATTGTTAGCAAGGGAAATGAAAAGTCGCTCTGCCTAATGAGTTCTGATGAAAAAATGGCTAGACTTCCCTTTTATACCCGGCCCTCTAGTGAGCCCAACGTGAACTACTAAGGACCGCCCACTGACAACCATTACGTAATTTCTCTCTCCTCTGGGATACACAAAGGCTCCCCCTAGCACTGAGGGAGGGAGGAGTGCTAGTGAGTTAGGCCTACCTCCTGCCTGGCGTACCCACTGACACCTAACTGTGGCTGTTTCTCTTCCCATCATTACAAATAAGTTTTACACACAATACTTATAACTAATGTTACGATCCAGGTTCTCAAAGACACAGGGCTCTTCAACATTGGACTAGATAATGGCAAAATGCAACAACGGTAACACTAGATCCAACCCCTGCCTTAAACACTGGAAAACAAAACACCATTACCGCCTTGAGTCGTGCCTGGACAACGAGGTATCCTATGACTCGGTAACTGGTGCACACACACTAGGCTGACGCTCGATGAAACAGCCTATTCTCAAACAGTAAAAGATTACTCGATTAGGTTACACAAAGAAAAGATAGTTAACGTGATAAATTAACGTTACGGTAGATACTCAAATAACTGGCACTCCTGTATTAAAGAAAGTGCAATGCTAGTCCTGCAACATCAACTGGAAACTTCTGAAATAAGTCTGATGCTGGGAAGATGTTCGTAAAGAATCTTGAACAATTATAATGCAGAATACGGGTCACAATAAATACTAGGACATAAAGTAATAATAGGCAGGCGAATAATAAAAGCTGCGCAAAGGTAGTAATGCTCGACAACTAAAGAAATGCTTCGTGACACAACGCAACAGCCTATTAGGGTTGTGCAACTCAACAACAACCTCGGCTCAAAAGTGCAGTGAATAATAATATTGCATACATATAATAATGGGGGCTTATCTCTAACCAGTGTCTGCTCAGTTAATAAAGTCTAGCTGGGGTATCAAGGCAGGGCAACAATGGGTGAGCATGCGGCTCGTAGCCTAACGTTGTCCGAAGGTGGTATAATGAAGATTACGTTATATGACGGGGATGCTCTCTTGATAAATCTAGGTCTCTAGTACCTAGTTCTATCCTGGCGATCCCTCAGAAGTCAACACAAAGAGGCAGCACTATGTTGTGAGGGATAGGCTATGGCCCTCTCACACCACAGCGCTGTGCTCGCAAAGTAAACCCACCCGAAGACAACTTAGGCTCCCACAGTACCTGTCGATGTCGTGCAGGGCTTAGCTAACACTGCACACATCGGAGACAACGACACAGTAACCCTACCCCTAGTCTAGCTTTAGATAACCAAGCAGAATCACTCAACACCTTGCCAGGGAGACATATACCGGTCTACAACCTTCCCGAGAGAGGACACATACGGAAAAGTCCGTCTCTCTAACCTCAATAAAGCCTAATACCTCCTTAATCTAAAACATGGAAATATCTGAGAGCTTCGCGTACAATACGACTGGCCGACGGTGAACGTCTATGCTGAAACCAGAAGGGATGTTGAGTTTAATAAAGATTAGAGAATGAGAAAGGAGAAGTCGAGAGAGAGAAATAGTATGCAAAGTGGCGAGTATGGGGGAAAGAATTGCAAAGGATGTAGGCAATACGCGTGTCAGGCAAGCTCTGAGCTGGTAAAGAACACGAGGCCGCGATGGGAAGGGACTAGTTGACCACCCGGCCGTCAACGCCGTCAGCGCCCAAGCGAGCCGCGTCATAGCTCACCCCGCTGCCAGGTGTACTTCCTCACCCTCGCTCGCTCGCCTCCCACACAAGCAACATTTATATTATAGCGAATATAAAATACAAGGCGCAGTCACAGACCAAAACAAAGACCATTTCTAGACTGTCTGTGGCAAAACGACACTAATTAAATAAAGCAGATCATTCTAGGACAACTGTAGCCCATCCCCCCATCCTGGCGAGCGCTAGCGAGCTGCAATGCCCCACGCAACCCCTCTGCTAACGCCGGGAGGCGTCACACTAATAATATAAAATAGAACTCGTTGACTCAGATGTAAACAAAATACATATTCATAATTCTTATAGTACAACGGCTCACACGAACTAAGTTAGGAAACTCTACATAGACTACAGCCAAAGTTCCTGCCCTGACGATCCTAGCGAGAGTGGGGCATGACTAGGCGTTCTGTACAGCATGCTCACACGTGGACATGCATCACAAATGTTTGAGAAAAGCCGAATAAATCGAAATGGAGGTGGCGTTTTACTTTATATCAAAGAAAGTCTTAACCCTACCCTCTTGTCAAAACCTCAAATTGTGACCGTCGACGCATCTTTTGTGCTAATTAAGAATAATAAAGGTACAAAATAATACTTGCATTAATATACAGACCTCCAGCTCAATCAGTGCAAACTGACCGAGAAATTTACGAACAAATTGCAGAGGTAAGTAACTCACAACATACCGTAATTTTTGGCGACTTTAATATACCTGTGACCAAGTGGGGAGATACTCTTACTTCACACTCCGGACATGACTTGTATACGAACTTGCAAGAGAGTTCGCTTTATAAATTTGTTCGAACGCCGACCCGTGGTAATAACGTTCTTGACATTGTACTTGCAACAAAAGAAGAATTAATAGAGAATTTGAATGTTGGTGATGAATTCAGTAACAGCGACCATCGTACGATAACTTTCACTTTAAAGTTTACTAGTAACGAACCAAAATAGTAGCATCGAAATAGTCCCTAATTTCAAGAAAGCAAACTTCCATAAACTTAGAGCTATGTTTAAAGAAACTGACTGGAGCTTTTTAATTCACAATAACGACATAAATACATCTTGGAAGTTATTCGAAGCCACTTACCTAAAAGCAGTGCAAGACTGCATACCATCGAAAATACGGCGTCCAGGCCATAATAATAAGCCCAAATGGTGGAATAAAGATATTTCAAACTGCCTGCTTGCTAAAAACTTTACTAATGATAGATTAAAATCCTCTCAAAATGACGAAGAACGGCTGAAATTTGTAGAGCTACGACGCAAAGCCAAAAAGTTAATTAAGCAAAGTAAAAAGACCTTAGAGTTACATATTGCGAATCAAAGTAAAAAAAACCCGAAAGAATTCTAGTTATATCAGAAAGAAAAAAGTAGTTACTTCAACTGTTGGACCGTTAGTCGATGAAAATGGAGAATACACCAAAGACGAAGTACAAATGAGTAATGCCCTCAATACCTTCTTTGCATCAGATTTTACAACAGAAGACCTCAGTGATATCCCTACACCATCGCCGATTCAGATTGATAATTCAGATGTTCTAAGCAATATCACCGTTACAGAGAGAGAAGTATTGAATTGTTTAGATAAACTCAAGGTAAATAAAATGCCTGGACCTGATACAATCTCGCCTAGAGTTCTAAAGGAAGCTAAGGATGAGCTCTCCAAACCACTGACATTACTATTCAATAAATCCTTGCAGTCTGGAACTATGCCCGATCAGTGGAAGCTAGCCAACGTAACACCGATATTCAAAAAAGGCAGCAAATCCTACCCAGTAACTATCGTCCAATTAGCTTAACCTCAGTTGTATGTAAAATGCTAGAAACGGTCATACGAGACAGACTCGTAAATCACTTAGAGGAAAATAACATACTTAAAGATACTCAATACGGCTATCGTAAAAAACGTTCCTGTTTAACAAACCTCTTAGACTTCTTCCACTATATCCTCAACCTCTACGATGAGAGTAAAGCTGTAGATATTATATACCTTGATTTTCAAAAGGCCTTTGACAAAGTTCCCCACAAACGTTTACTGCTAAAACTAAAAGCGCATGGAATACAAGACGGTGTGTTGAAATGGATAGAAAATTGGCTCAGCGACAGAAAGCAAAGAGTAGTCATAAACGGTAAGGCATCTAAATGGACCAATGTAAGTAGCGGGGTACCCCAGGGATCAGTACTAGGACCAATTCTCTTTCTAATTTACATCAACAACATAGATGAGGGTCTCACCTGTATAATCTCAAAATTTGCTGACGATACAAAAATTGCAAATAGCGTACTCTCAAAAGAACAAGTTGACGATATGCAACACAATCTAGATAAATTGTCATGTTGGGCCCAAATGGCAAATGAGTTTCAATGCGGATAAATGTAAAGTACTACAAATCGGATACCTAAATGAATAAGCAAACTATTCGATGAATGGCACTCAGCTTAAGAATGTAAACAGAGAAACCGATCTGGGAGTAACAATATCGAGTAACCTTAAACCGAGTCAACAATGTTCAGAAGTTGTTAAGAAGGCAAACAAAATAATTGGCTTTATAGGCAGGTCATTTGAGCATAAATCCAAAGAAGTTATCATAACCCTTTACAATTCCTTAGTCCGCCCTCTTCTGGAATACTTCGTTCAATCCTGGTGCCCTTATTACCAAAAAGATATAAACAAGCTAGAACGAGTTCAACGTAGAGTTACCAAAATGATACCTAGCCTAAAGAACAAACCATACGAAGAGCGTCTTAGATAATTAAATCTATTTCCTTTAACACCTTACGAGCGGCCTATGCGGTTTATTTATATGTACCGCCCAGCGGGGTGTTTTTAGCCAAAATAGGGCTGTTTACGTGATCATTTTCATGCCTAAATAAGACCCAGAACGTAAAACAAGTACCTATCCCTGAAAGGGCATAAACAGAGCTTTCGAATGACACCATAACGATCCTTTTATGATGGCTAGTTTTCTTGCAATAACCGTGTAACGCGAGTGCAAAAAGCATGTAATTAGCCACTTTCCCGATACAATTCCTTATATAGCGAGTGAGAGAGGGAGGAGGGAGCTGGGATTCGTGTCAGTATGTTCGCCGCGGTGGTCTGGAGCAGTCATACGCTCGCTACTCTCCTGCCACCACTTGTCTCTCTCTCAGCAACATTACGTGCTGAAATTGCCACTCGACCTATGTCGAGCGCCGCCACATAGTCCAGCTTTATTTAACTCGACTTATGTGGTGAGCCGCTAATTAAGGGTTAACCCAGCGCAGATTAAGAGGTGACTTAATTCAAGTGTTCAAAATCATCAAAGGCATCGACAATATGAACTGTAGTAAGTACTTCACTATCGACCAATCTAATTACACGCTGGGAAACGGTTGCAAAATTATTGGTAAATCTTTTAACTCACACGAATCTAAGAATTTCTTCTTCAGTCGAGTTGTCAACTTGTGGAATGGGCTTCTCCGAAACGTTATAAACTGCATCACCGTTGATTCATTTAAACTCCGCCTAGACAAATATCTCGCATCAAACCCGCGACTGACTGCGTTTGTAAATGAATAACTTTATTTTATCCCCCCCCTCAGTTACCAACCCATCTGTCCCCTACTAACTTCCTAATCCTGCCACGGACATTAGTTCCAGGGCAGTAATTCCCTTTCCAATGTTCCCTTACCCACTCTAAACCACTGTTTGGACACTTGATCCTCAGTGTTTTGGAGGACAAGCAGCCTAGAAGAGTCACTAGATCTGTTGTTGCTTTGTTTCCTTTGTACTTTGTACTACAGTTAAAGGTTAAGTACTTGCCTAAGATTAAATATTAATTTATCGAATACTGGATATCAATCTAACCCATATGCGCACTGAATTGCCTAATGTTTTAAGTGAAAGGAAAACACATTTTATGGGGCACAGATATCGAAGGACCGGCTTCCTATCAAATGTACCTGAACCTTTAGGAATAATCTTATTTATTTATCTTACTCCCAACACCAAACGCCACCCAATTTAATTAATGAAAGCATGTGATCCACCCGGGATTCGAACCTGGGTTACCATATACATATCTTAAAAACTCAAACCATTACACCATCAAGACAGTTAAAGGTTACGTACATTCCTACGGTTTTATATCAATTTATCGAATACTGGATATCAATCTAATCATGTATTCAAACCCAACTGCACACTTAATTGCCTAATGTTTTAAATGAAAGGAAAGGGCATTTAATGGGGCACAGATCTCCAAGGATCGACCTCGCTATCAAAATGTTTTATGTACATGAACCTTTAGGAATAATTAATTAATTTATCTCACTCCCAACACCACAGAGAGAGAGAGAGAGAGAGAGAGCTACATAGAGCTACATAGATACACAGACCACACAGACCTCAAGGTCCTTACTAGGCAGTCTGGCCTTACAAACTTTATATATATATATATATATATATATATATATTATATATGTATATATATATATATATATATATATATATGTTAGTAAAGCCAGGTAATAAATTTTCTTTAATACATACGAGGTTGAAAGAAATGGCAATTTCTGCGTTGGAAATTTTATTATTCAAAGTTTCCAGGTCTCTGATGAGTTTTCGCTGGGTGGCAGGAAGTAGATGAAGGAGATGAGCAAAATTCATGGTGGTACAGGGTTACATAAATGTACATGATGATACAGGATATACGACGCGTTTCACTGGACAACCAGCATTATCAAGTAAGGAAGGAATGATATAAAAGGTAAACAGGAAGGGTATAAATAGAGGGTGGAGGATCAGAGGAGGCGGGAAAACAGGGGGCAAAAGTCTGCTATTGGTGGAAGCGTAAATTAAGAGAGAGAAAGGGGTTAACCGCTTCACGCATGCGCACTGGATGCGGGATGGTGGTCAGTAGGTGGGGTCGAAGCTGATTGGCTGCGTGTCGAGGGGCGTGGCCTAAGTTGTGTGGCGCCTGCAGAAGACGAAGCTGAAGGAGGTAGCGCGGGGGGCTGCGTCAAGGGCACCGGGGGGCGAGGAGGGGTGTTAGGTCCTGTAGGGTAGTGCCTTTTGGCAGAAGGAAGGATCTGAAGGTCCAGAGTTTGGTTGTTGATGTTGGGATGTAAGGCTTGGATATATAAAGCTTCGAGTATAGGTAATCTCCTTGGGTCACTTTCTTTATCGAGTATGGTGGTGTGTTTCTCTAACTCGTTGCGTGTGAGGTGAGGGTGGTTAGGGGTGAGATAGTGGTCTTTGATGGCTCCAGCCTGAAGGTGAAGAGTTAACCGACGTGAAAGACGAGTCTGCGTCATACCAATATAGGAATGAGGTCCACAGTCCTCATAATTACAGGTATGTTGGTAAATGACGTGATCGTCGGTCATCGGGCTCTTTATCTTGGTGGAGGCTGGTTTGTTGCGGAGAACGAGGTTGGAGGTCTTGGGGGATTTGTAATAAATTATTAATTTGATTTTGTTTTCTGGGTTGGTTGGGTGGACATGCTTGGAGATTATTTCTTTAAAACGGCCTCATCATTTTTGTGTTCAGAGGACATGTAATTGCGGTAGAAGATCTTAATTTCATTGGGGGGGTCAATGTTGGGAGGGCTTTGGGTGTACCATTTTTCAAGATGGTGGTTGATGGTGCTGGAGATGTCGGAGTTGGAGTATCCGTTATTTACTAAAAACTTGGGATAGTCTTTCTAGTTCCTGGTGGGTGTCGGCCCAGGTAGAGCAGTGCGTGAGGGCTCTCCTAACATAGGCGGAGATGGAGGATAGAAGATAACGGCGGGGGCATTCACTATCGCCGTTGAGGCATTGTCCTGTGTTAGTAGGTTTAATGTAGACGGTGGTTTTGAACCCATGGTCGTTCAGAGCTACGAGGATGTCGAGGAAGGGGAGTTGTCCATTGTTAGATTTTTCAAAGGTGAAGTTAAGTCCGGAGGAGGTCATGCTCCAAACCTGGCCCCCACCGGAAACGCCTAGAAACGGAAATCCTCCTGGACGACATCCTACGACTCAAGAAGGATGGCAAGGTCACCACTACTCTCGCCCTACAACCTACTCTCCTCGCTGAAGCCGCCAAAACCAGAGGAACTCACCATAGCAAAATACTCAACAAACAACACTTCCAAGCTGCCAAAATATTAAGAGACAACCCCAACATCATCATCCGTCGTGCGGATAAAGCTTCCTGCCTCGTGATCCATGACAAGGAGGAATATCTTAGAAAAATGGACGTCATCTTAAGTGACAAACACTAAATTTAAAAAGATCACCCGCAACCCAACCGACGAAAATCAAACGTATTGCCAACACGACCATCACCGCCATCAACGCCAAACAAGGAGGGATCCACCTTAAAAAACTCGTCGGAGAATACACCCCTGGTTATGCGTACGGAACCATCAAAACACACAAACCTGGGAACCCCCTCCGCCCCATCATCTCCCAGATCCCCACTGCCACCTACCAGATCGCCAAGGCCCTGAACAACCTCCTCACCCCCTACGTGCCCAGCCAATTCAACCTTAACTCAGCCCACGATTTCTTGGAAATTTTACGAGACGCCCCCCGTAACAACAACCACACTATCGCCTCTCAACGTAGAAAGCCTGTTCACCAACGTGCCAGTGGATAGGACCATTGACATGATTCTACGTCGAATTTATCATTGCCCTGATACACCTACACTGGACATCCCGGAGAAGGCCCTGAAAACACTACTGGAGCTATGTACCAAGGAGGCCCCCTTCCTTTGCCCCCGGGGCAACATGTACAAGCAGATAGATGTTGTGGCGATGGGCAGCCCCCTAGGAGTTCTTTTTGCGAACTTTTTCATGGGTACCATCGAGGAAGAGCTCCTAGCTGCCCAACGACCAGCCGTCTACTGTAGATACGTGGATGACATCTTCGTGCAAATCAAGGACCTCCACGAACTACAGGAACTCCAGCGTCGCTTCATGACCTCCTCCGGACTTAACTTCACCTTTGAAAAATCTAACAATGGACAACTCCCCTTCCTCGACATCCTCGTAGCTCTGAACGACCATGGGTTCAAAACCACCGTCTACATTAAACCTACTAACACAGGACAATGCCTCAACGGCGATAGTGAATGCCCCCGCCGTTATATTCTATCCTCCATCTCCGCCTATGTTAGGAGAGCCCTCACGCACTGCTCTACCTGGGCCGACACCCACCAGGAACTAGAAAGACTATCCCAAGTTTTAGTAAATAACGGATACTCCAACTCCGACATCTCCAGCACCATCAACCACCATCTTGAAAAATGGTACACCCAAAGCCCTCCCAACATTGACCCCCCCAATGAAATTAAGATCTTCTACCGCAATTACATGTCCTCTGAACACAAAAATGACGAGGCCGTCTTAAAAGAAATAATCTCCAAGCATGTCCACCCAACCAACCCAGAAAACAAAATCAAATTAATAATTTATTACAAATCCCCCAAGACCTCCAACCTCGTTCTCCGCAACAAACCAGCCTCCACCAAGATAAAGAGCACGATGACCGACGATCACGTCATTTACCAACATACCTGTAATTATGAGGACTGTGGACCTCATTCCTTATTGGTATGACGCAGACTCGTCTTTCACGTCGGTTAACTCTTCACCTTCAGGCTGGAGCCATCAAAGACCACTATCTCACCCCTAACCACCCTCACCTCACACGCAACGAGTTAGAGGAAAACGCCACCATACTCGATAAAGATAAGTGACCCAAGGAGATTACCTATACTCGAAGCTTATATATCCAAGCCTTACATCCCAACATCAAACAACCAAACTCTGGACCTTCAGATCTTCCTTCTGCCAAAAGGCACTACCTACAGGGACCTAACACACATCCTCGCCCCCGGTGCCCTTGACGCAGCCCCCCGCGCTACCTCCTTCAGCTTCGTCTTCTGCAGGCGCCACACAAACTTAGGCCACGCCCCTCGACATGCCAATCAGCTTCGGACCCCACCTACTGACCACCATCCCGCATCCATGTGCGCATGCGTTGAAGGCGGTTAACCCCTTTCTCTCTCTTTTTTTTTTTTTTTTTTTTTTTGGACCCATGGGTGGTGGGGAGAAAAGAGGGGGGGGGGGGGGTGAGAGGAAGAGAAAGGAGGAAAGTATGAAGGAAAGTAGGAGTAACAGTTGGTGGGCAGACCACCTTGCTATGTTGTGTGGTTTGAAACATATGTTTGTGTGTTGGGGCAAGTGGTGTATTTTCTTATGGTTTTGTTGTTTGGTAGCTAGCTAAGGACGAAAGTGTGATTGTTATTATTATCATTATTTTTATTATTATTACTGTTTGTGTATAGTTGAGTTCACTATTTTTCTTTTTGGTTTGAATTTTTTTTTTTTTTTTTTTTTTTTTTTTTTTTTTTTTTAGTATTTTTTTCTCTCTCTTAATTTACGCTTCCACCAATAGCAGACTTTTGCCCCCTGTTTTCCGCCTCCTCTGATCCTCCACCCTCTATTTATACCCTTCCTGTTTACCTTTTATATCATTCCTTCCTTACTTGATAATGCTGGTTGTCCAGTGAAACGCGTCGTATATCCTGTATCATCATGTACATTTATGTAACCCTGTACCACCATGAATTTTGCTCATCTCCTTCATCTACTTCCTGCCACCCAGCGAAAACTCATCAGAGACCTGGAAACTTTGAATAATAAAATTTCCAACGCAGAAATTGCCATTTCTTTCAACCTCGTATGTATTAAAGAAAAATATATATATATATATATATATATATATATATATATATATATATAAACACAAATATATACACACATACGCATACATACATACATATATATATATATACAGTATATGTATATACATATATATACATACTGTACAGTGCACACACATACACATACATACATACATACTTTTTTTTTTTTTTTTTCATATCACCCCAGCCCTCTGTAGATAGAGGTCAAGCCTTCCCTTGAAAGCGTTTATTGTGTCGCTCTCCACCACTCTCGCTGGTAGTTTATTCCACTCTGTCGCCACACTGTAGGTGAAGAAACTCTTTGTGACATCTTGGTTTGCCTTTTTGGTTTTTAATTTCATTCCATTTCCGGGAGTTTGATTAGTATTGTTTAATGTGAATAGTGCATCTACATCGATTTTGTCCAAACCTTTTAGTATCTTAAAGCACTCAATAAGCTGACCCCTCAACCTCCTCTTTTTTTAATGAGAACAGGCTCAATCGTTTAAGTCTTTCTTCATATGATTTATTTCTTAATGTGGGTATCATCTTCGTCGCTCTATGCTGTACTGACTCGAGTCTTACAATGTCCTTGATCAGATAAGGTGACCAGAACTGCACACCATATTCAAGGTGGGGCCTCACCATACTTTTGAACAGTGGCACTATTACGTTCTCATGTTTATATGTAAATTTTCGTTTAAAAAAGCCCAATGCTATGTTTGCCTTATTTGCAGCTGCTATACATTGGTCGGAAGTTTTTAGGTTTTCAGATATTAGTACCCCTAGGTCTTTTACTACCGTTGCGGTTTTTTATTTGTTTGCTATTCATTTCGTATTTGTATTTCATATTTTTGCTACCAACCTGCAGCACCTGACATTTATCGACATTGAAGGGCATCTGCCATATTCTCGACCACTCTGATATCTTGTTTAAATCAGATTGCAAAGCATTTCTATCGTCTTCGTTCAGGACTGTATTTTTCCCTATTTTGTAATCGTCGGCGAATTTGTAAATGGTGTTGTTTACCCCTACATCAATATCGTTAAATGTAAATGAGTAACAGGACCGGTCCATGGACTGAACCCTGTGGAACTCCATTAGTGACAGGCTCCCACTCCGATTCCACTCCATTTATCACCACTCTCTGTCTTCTGTCTGTAAGCCAATTTTTTATCCAAGAATGAATTTAAACCTTTGATACCTATCCTCTCCAGTTTAGCCAATAGTTTTCGGTGTGGCACCTTGTCGAAAGCTTTTTGAAAGTCCAAGAAGATTATATCTAGTGATTTCGTCATGTCGTTATATGTGAATAGTTTGTTATAAAATTCAATCAAATTTGTTAGGCATGACTTATTTGATCTAAAGCCGTGTTGACTATTTTTGATTAGGTTGTTTGATTCGAGGTAATCTACTATCTAAGGATTTTTTCCATGATTTTTCCTACAATTGAAGTTAGACTAATTGGTCTGTAATTACTCGCTTTAGCCTTGCTACCCTTCTTGTATATCGGCGTAATGTTCGCAACTTTCCAATCACTCGGTACAATCCCCTGTAGTAATGATAAGTTAAATAGTTGTGTCAGGGGTTTTGCTATATCGTCCTTAACATTCTTAATTATTTTCGGGTGGAGCATGTCGGGTCCCGGGGTCTTATTTACATTTAAATTACTCAATTTGCGTTGTACTTTGCTAACACTGATTGGTGAAATCTCCTATCACATGAGTTGAAGTGTTATTTTCATGGGTATGATGATAACTTCTGTGAAAACTGAGCCAAAATATTTGTTGAGCATATTTGCCGTGTTTGTGTCACCTGTTATTGTCTGACCATCTTCTATTAGCGGTCCGATTCCGCTTTTGATCTGTTTATTTTTATTTACGTAACTGTAGAATTTTTTGGGGTTTGTGGCACTCTCTCTGGAAATAGTCATTTCGTAATTTTGTTTGTTCGCCCTAATTATTTTGTTCACTTCCCTTCTACTATTTGTGTACACGTTTTTAATTACTTCAGTGTTTGTGTTATTTTTTACAAGTTTGTGGAGTTGATTCCTTTTCCTTATCGCCTTGCCAATGTCTCTACTGTACCAAGGGGGCATACTTGATTTCGTATTACGTTTTGGTTTCATGGGTACAAATTGTTTATGCGCTTCTGTAATTGTAGACTTAAAATGTCCCCATAGTTCATTTACTTCGTTTATATTTATGAGGTTTGAGTGTATGTTTGATAGCGATTCCTTAAGTCCGTCATAATTTGCGTTTTTAAAGTCCGAAACCATTCCTGTTGTTTTTACTGTGGAATATTTGCTTATAACGTTGATTCTTAAGATTTTATGATCGGACGTTGCCAGATGTTCACCTACATCCAGGTTTGATAATAGATTTTCTTGGGTAGTGATTACGAGGTCTAATATATTCCTGTCTCGCGTCTGCTGTTTTACGTGTTGAGTCAAAAAATTGTCCTGGATGAAGCTTGTTATTAGGCGTGACTCAGCATTTTTTCCGGTCAGGGTATTCCAGTCAATTAGGGGGAGGTTATAGTCACCTAGTAAAACTGTTTCGTCGGAATTAAGGGTTTTCTCTAGTATTTCATAACAAATTGTATTATCGGCAACAGTTAGTCTCGGTGGTCGGTACGTTGTAGTGATATTTAAGTTCATGTTTTTTGTATTTATTTTGACGCACACTATTTCTGCATTACTTTCGGGGAGAATCACCTCAACTGGGTTTAAGTAGGTTGCAACGTACATTGCAACCCCCACTCTTTGTTTTCCATTGTTACGGTCTTTATGAACACATTTATATGGCTCTATGTGATATTCATGAAGTAGATCTTTATTTTAAGGTTCAGATGTGTTTCCGTTATACAAATAACGTCAACTTTCTCATTTGAGAGAGAGAGAGAGAGAGAGAGAGAGAGAGAGAGAGAGAGAGAGAGATAACGATAACGAGAAATAAATGGGAAACGGGTGAGAACAAAGCAGAATAAAAAGCCGTACAAACAAGATATATTGCAGTTACTGTGTCTATATTTACACGCAATATTTCCCTTGTAATTTTCAGTCTTACATTTATTCCAACTTCATACTGCATTACCCCAATTAACCCTTTAAGTACCAGCGACGTGTGGTGGAGATAGTTTGAAGCCACATTATTGCTATAGGTCCTTCCTAAACTGAACTGAATCTATTCATAGTAGCCAAAATAACATACAAAGGATGTCGACGGTGCTGAATGGGTTAAACACATGCCCTTACTATGTTTGATTTAATATTCCAGTGGCTTATGATATATCTCCACGTATTTGATATGGTAGAATAAGCTATGAATTTGCCATACACCACATATATATAATAAGTTCTGGACAATTACAATACAAAAAAAAAAACACCAAAAAAAAACACGATTTTTATTTCAAATGCATAACGTTGAATTAATTTGATTTCCTAATTTAATATTAGTGTAAGTATAAACACAAATATAACTGCCATGGAGGTGTTCCAGCACTGGTGTTTGATCCAATATAAAATTATTTATGTGCTACATTACTTTTATATCTATTAAACGTTTTCGATATGTAATTGCTATATATATATATCTTTCTATTTCTATTTATATACTCAGGCCCAATCCTCACTTGTCCTATTTGTTTTTCTGTTCTTTGTTTCCCTCTTTACTTTTTTTTTTTTTTAGGGGGGGGGAGAGGGCAGGCTCAAAACAGAGCAAGCACAGGGAAAACACAACACACAACATAAAACAACGAACACACACAGACAAAACACAAATTCACACACATCTAGGTCACCCAGGAGAAGACTCAGAGACCAGGTCACCAAGGTCCCTCCAGCACTCCCCCGGCCCCCGACCACTCTGAGAGGTTCCGATCTCGGCAGGCAGACATGCATGCTATATATATAAATATATACATTCCACAACTATTCTCCAAATTCTTCCCTTACGTAGTCGTTTGTTAGCTGTCAATACATTTCTCCTGCCTTGTACTGTAACATTGTAAAGTTACTGGTAAAGGTTGAACGGCTTCCTTTCACATAAATATCGGGCTAAAACAGTCAGGCCAAGTAATGTTTACATTCCAAAGGCTAACAGAAATTCACCTTTACTGCCGCACGTTGGGTACAAACCTTTAAGGAACTATATTGATATTATATTTACTGGCATTATATTATATATAACAGAAATTCACCTTTACTGCCGCACGTTGGGTACAAACCTTTAAGGAACTATATTGATATTATATTTACTGGAATTATATTATATATAATTGAATACAATTTATGTGACTTGTGAGAAAACACATACCGGTATGTTCTGTTTTATTTGCAACAATTATATCATCCCACGAGTTAAGAGTATAATCTGCGTTTTCTGTTGGGATAATGTATGAGTGTTGACGGAGGAACTTTATGATATATAGATCCCAGGGGTAGGGTACATGGGGTAATGAGTTACATATAATTACATAGATACATATGGCTCATGCACGGCAGTGCGGCATTATTCTGAAAGTTGGTACTGTTGAGTAGGAGAGAGAGGGGGGGGGGGGGGGTCAGCATCAGTGTCTTTATTATTATATATATATATATTTATTATAACAGTAGGCTACCATATTGCGGTTGGGAATATGAACATGATTAGATTAATATCCAGTATTCGAGAATGGATAATAAGTCGTAGGCGTGTGCATAAACCTTTAACCGTCCTGGTGGTGTAATGGTTAAGGTGGCAAAAATATGTGTGTGATAACCCGGGTTCGAATCCCGGTGGATCATATATACTTTAATTAATTTCACTGGGGGTGTGGTTGTGAGATTAATAACAATAATATTATTAGTAGGTTTAGGGATATTTCTTCGAGAGGCCGGTCTATATGATCTGTGCCCCATGAATATTCTTTCCTCTCACTTAAACAGTAGGCTACTGCGGTTGGGAATATGAACATGATTAGATTAATATCCAGTATTCGAGAATGGATAATAAGTCGTAGGCGTGTGCATAAACCTTTAACCGTCCTGGTGGTGTAATGGTTAAGGTGGCAAAAATATGTGTGTGATAACCCGGGTTCGAATCCCGGTGGATCATATATACTTTAATTAATTTCACTGGGGGTGTGGTGGTGAGATTAATAAAAATAATATATATTATATACAATTATTTATCAGACATTTTAATAAAACATTAACATTTGGATTTGTCAATAATTTTATATAATTTGATTACTCACCACCATTAACATTAATGTCACCACCATCACCATTAACACAATTATCAATACCTCTAACACAACGAATATCAATACAAGCCTCACCACCACTACCATTATCACCAACATCAACAACCTTACAAGTACCAATACAACCACCCCAACTACCATAACCAATACCAACAACAACCATACACATTCCAATACAACCACCCCACCACCACCAACAATCATACAATTACCAATACAACCACCACCACAACTACCAATACTACCGTCATCACCACAACAACCGTACACATACCAATACAACCACCACCACTACCATCACCACAACAACCGTACAAATACCAATACAACCACCACCACTACCATCACCACCACCAACAACCATACAAATACCAATACAACCACCACCACTACCATCACCACCAACCACCATACAAATACCAATACAACCACCACCACTACCATCACCACCACCAACAACCATACAAATACCAATACAACCACCACCACTACCATCACCACCGCCAACAACCATACAAATACCAATACAACCACCACCACTACCATCACCACCAACAACCATACAAATACCAATACAACCACCACCACTATCATCACCGCCAACAACCATACACATACCAATACAACCACCACCACTACCATCACCACAACAACCGTACAAATACCAATACAACCACCACCACTACCATCACCACAACAACCGTACAAATACCAATACAACCACCACTACCATCACCACCACCAACAACCATACAAATACCAATACAACCACCAACCACTACCATCACCACCACCAACAACCGTACAAATACCAATACAACCACCACCACTACCATCACCACAACAACCGTACAAATACCAATACAACCACCACCACTACCATCACCACCACCAACAACCATACAAATACCAATACAACCACCACCACTACCATCACCACCACCAACAACCATACAAATACCAATACAACCACCACCACTACCATCACCACCAACAACCATACAAATACCAATACAACCACCACCACTACCATCACCACCACCAACAACCATATAAATACCAATACAACCACCACCACTACCATCACCACCACCAACAACCATACAAATACCAATACAACCACCACCACTACCACCACCACCAACAACCATACAAATACCAATACAACCACCACCACTACCATCACCACCACCAACAACCATACAAATACCAATACAACCACCACCACTACCATCACCACCACCACCAACCATACAAATACCAATACAACCACCACCACTACCATCACCACCACCAACAACCATACAAATACCAATACAACCACCACCAACAACCATACAAATACCAATACAACCACCACCACTACCATCACCACCACCACCAACCCACCACCACTACCACAACCAACACAAGAGCCAGAGCAACAACAAGACTCATGGGCGCGATAAAGTGTTCAGAACTACCACCACCAATATATAAACAAAACACCAACAACACAGCCATAGCTACTGTAACACAAACACCCCCACCACCAACACCACAACCATAGCTACTGTACTAACACTAACACAAACACCATCACTACCACCAACACCACAACCATAGCTACTGTACTACCATTAACACAAACACCCCCGCTACCACTACCACCAACACCACAACCATAGCTACTGTACTACCACTAATACAAACACCACCACTACCACTAACACCACAACCATAGCTACTGTACTACCATTAACACAAACACCCCCGCTACCACTACCACCAACACCACAACCATAGCTACTGTACTACCACTAACACAAACACCACCACTACCACTACCACCAACACCACAACCATAGCTACTGTACTACCGCTAACACAAACACCCCCACCACCACTACCACCAACACCACAACCATAGCTACTGTACTACCACTAACACAAACACCACCACCACCACTACCACCAACACCACAACCATAGCTACTGTACTACCACTAACACAAACACCCCCGCTACCACTACCACCGACACCACAACAATAGCTACTGTACTACCACTAACACAAACACCACCACTAACACTACCACCAACACCACAACCATTGCTACTGTACTACCACTAACAGAAACACCACCACTACCACTACCACCAACACCACAACCATAGCTACTGTACTACCACTAACACAAAACACCCCCACCACCACTACCACCAACACCACAACCATAGCTACTGTACTACCACTAACACAAACACCACCACCACCACTACCACCAACACCACAACCATAGCTACTGTACTACCACTAACACAAACACCCCCACCACCACTACCACCAACACCACAACCATAGCTACTGTACTACCACTAACACAAACACCACCACTACCACTACCACCAACACCACAACCATTGCTACTGTACTACCACTAACACAAACACCACCACTACCACTACCACCAACACCACAACCATAGCTACTGTACTACCACTAACACAAACACCCCCCCCCACCACTACCACCAACACCACAACCATAGCTTCTGTACTATCACTAACACAAACACCACCACTACCACCAACACCACAACCATAGCTAATGTACTACTACTAACACAAACACACCCGCTACCACTACCACCGACACCACAACCATAGCTACTGTACTACCACTAACACAAACACCTCCACTACCACTACCACCAACACCACAACCATAGCTACTGTACTACCACTAACACAAACACTCCCACCACCACTACCACCAACACCACAACCATAGCTACTGTACTACCACTAACACAAACACCCCCACTACCGCTACCACCAACACCACCACCATAGCTACTGTACTACCACTAACACAAACACCACCACTACCACTACCACCAACACCACAACCATAGCTACTGTACTACCACTAACACAAACACCCCCGCTACCACTACAACCGACACCACAACCATAGCTACTGTACTACCACTAACACAAACACCCCCACTACCACCCACAAACACAACCATAGCTACTGTACTACCACTAACACAAAACACTCCCAGCACCACTACCACCAACACCACCACCATAGCTACTGTACTACCACTAACACAAACACCACCACTACCACTACCACCAACACCACAACCATAGCTACTGTACTACCACTAACACAAACACCCCACTAACCACTACCACCAACACCGCAACCATAGCTACTGTACTACCCACTAACACAAAACACCACCACTACCACTACCACCAACACCACAACCATAGCTACTGTACTACCACTAACACAAACACCACCACCACCACTACTACCACCAACACCACAACCATAGCTACTGTACTACCACTAACACAAACACCCCCCCCCACCACTACCACCAAAACCACAACCATAGCTACTGTACTACCACTAACACAAACACCCTCACCGCCACTACCACCAACACCACAACCATAGCTAATGTACTACTACTAACACAAACACACCCGCTACCACTACCACCAACACCACAACCATAGCTACTGTACTACCAATAACACAAACACCTCCACTACCACTACCACCAACACCACAACCATAGCTACTGTACTACCACGAACACAAACACCCCCACTCCTCGTACCACCAACACCACCACCATAGCTACTGTACTACCACTAACACAAACCACCACCACTACCACTACCCACCAACACCACAACCATAGCTACTGTACTACCATAACACAAACACCCACCGCTACCACTACAACCGACACCACAACCATAGCTACTGTACTACCACTAACACAAAACCCCCCCACTACCACCAACACCACAACCCATAGCTACTGTACTACCACTAAACCACAAACACTCCCACCACCACTACCACCAACACCACAACCATAGCTACTGTAACTACCACTAACACAAAACACCACCACTACCGCTACCACCAACACCACAAGCATAGCAACTGTTGTAGTACTAACACAAAAACCACCACTACGAGTATCAACAACACCGCAACCATAGCTACTGTACTTACCACTAACACAAACACCACCACTACCACTACCACCGACACCACAGCCATAGCTACTGTACTACCACTACCACAAACACCCCCACCCCCACCACCACCCTAGCACCTGCACTACCATTAAGACAAATACCCCCACTATCACTAGCACCAACACCACATCCATAGCTACTGTACTACCACTTAACACAAACACCCCCACTACCACTACCACCAACACCACAACCATAGCTACTGTGCTACCACTAACACAAACACCCCCACTACCACTACCATCAACACCACAACCATAGCTACTGTACTACCACTAACACAAACACCCCCAC
Organism: Paralithodes platypus; assembly: GCA_032716605.1. Taxonomy (NCBI): domain Eukaryota; kingdom Metazoa; phylum Arthropoda; class Malacostraca; order Decapoda; family Lithodidae; genus Paralithodes; species Paralithodes platypus. The sequence goes on along the minus strand of CM064547.1, from coordinate 6,147,587 downwards.
CACCACCAACACCACAACCATAGCTACTGTACTACCACTAACACAAACACCCCCCACTAACCACTACCACCAACACCACGACCATAGCTATTGTACTACCACTAACGACAAACCCCACCAATACAACTACCACCAACACCACAACCATTGTGGTAAACTATTAATGGAAGTTAAATATACTAAGTTATACTGAATAAAATAAATAAATCTAAATGAAAACTACTCCATATCTAAATTGAATTCATTCTGAAACAAGCTAAGTTATATACAAAGGTCTGACATAATAAAGTTATATATAGGGTAAGGTTATAAGGGTTAATATTAGCCAGGAATTAGCTCACCAAACGTTCCACGTGGCAATGAAGCAAGGGAGAACGTTTTACCCAGTATGGCGGAGGACAATGGGGAACGAGACTTCGGTCCCGAGACACGAGTCAAGTTAAAGAAAGAATAAATTATTACATGAGAATGGACATGAATATTATGCTTATCTGTCAGTCAGTCATGGCGTCGATGAGAGCGTCGTGATGGTGTAGCTGTGTGTATTGCTGCATGTGTATTGTGATTAGTGGCACAAAAGCACGATGAACTGAGGGCGGAAAATTAGATGTTAACTGGTTGGTGTTCGTGAAGGCTCTGCCGTTCCTCGAAGGCACTCCTTGCTGCCTTGGCAAAACATCAGGAGCCCAAATTATCGTACCGCATCTAGGTTGCTCTATACGATAAATTATATTAATATATACGATAAATTCATATATACTACATAAGACCATGGCAATATTGCTTAATAGCATATTAGGCTTTTCATAACTTAACTTATTTACAATCTTATAATATACGATCTACTCATCCTACGTCGTGCTGTAGGAGCGATCGTGACGTCACAGAGACATACAAGATCACAAAAGAGTTATAGCCTATCGTATTTACGATAACCTCCCCCCACAAAAAAAGTCCTGAACCCCACCTTAAACCTCAAGTTGCCGAAGCTATCTTCTGACGCCACAAGTCAACGGCGCCAGCAGCAGCGCGTCTGGGACGCGTCCCGGTCCGAGAATGATCACCATCAGTAAGAGGTGAGTCGTTCCTTTGAGAATCCTCGGACCCAGCAATAACAGGTGGAGCATCAGTTTGCTATGCGGAATCGAGCTCCAAAGCGTACAAACGTGCGATAGGGAACAATAGTTCCAGTGGCTGTCTTCAATAGCACCACCCGCTGTACAGAGTCTGCCCCCTTGTATACCTCCAACACACGGCCCAATTTCCAGTATAAACGAGGACTATCTTCTTTAATTAGAAACAACTTCACCAACTGTAGGTGCCATTGGTCTACCAGAGGGAGTAACACTCCTTTCCCTCAATGCTAGCAGATATTCACTAATCCACCGTTTCCTAAAATCCTCGATTATCCTGGATCGATATTGGTATCTCTTAGTCACCGCTACCTCAGAGTACAACGACGGATCCCTCTAACTCTACTATGGATTGGAATCAGATGGAAACGCAAGTCCATGGTTTTCCATATAGCAATTGAGTTGGCGTTAATGGTAGTGGTTCCTGCAGGTCGGTGTACACATATGTAAGTGGGCGATCATTCACGACTGCCTCTATCTCTGTGAGGACTGTCATCAACTCACTCTTCTTTAATAGAGCACGTCCTACTACCGCTCTGAGTCCTGACTTCACAATGCCGACACATCGTTCCCACATTCCACCAAACCAAGGTGCCTCAACTGGAATGAACCTCCATTCGCACTTATTCTCTCCCAAAAAAGTGCTGATAGTAGGATCACTACTCATATCCTTTAGATATTTTGATGCTTGAACATATGTGGGAGCATTGTCGCTAAGAATGAGTTGAGGGAATGAACGACTGGCACAAAACCGTCTAAACGCCAGCATAAATTCTTCACTAGACATATTATCCCATAGTTCTAGGTGTACCGCTCGAGACGTCGCACAGGTAAACAATAATATATAAACCTTCGCAATGCCTCCCTCGTCTTCAATGCCCCTGTGTAATCTAATCCTACCGCTTGGAAAGGTTCTACGTGCTTTACAGGGCATTCAGGTAGAGGTGGAGCTGGTCCAGTTGCATATGGTTTACCTTTTAGTCTCTGGCATATTACACACTTTCTTACTACGCGTCGAGCTACTTGTCGAACTCTGGGTATCCACCATGTGAGACGTAAATTTGATATAATATGACATACCCCGTAGTGTTTTACTTCCCTATGTGCACGTATGATCAAATGATCAGTAACGTGATGTCTTGTTGGCATAAGTATAGGGCGGTTTGTGCCGTCTGGTACCCCCGAACACTTCAGGCGACCTTCACACCTGATGAGGCCATTGTCTAGGTGCAACCTTAGTTGACACACTATATTAGGCATTAATGTCTTATTCGAGCTTTTCAAGGATTCTAATTCATTGGAATAGGTTTCTACTTGAACCCCTTTGATCAAAGTTACTTCAGCTGCTTTAAATTCACGAGCATCAATGTTGTGACCCCTGTTGCAGAGTTGGCCCGTTACTTTAAGCTTGATATTGGATACGTATCGCAATACCCAAGCTACAACTCTGACTAGTTTATTATAGTCACCGACTCTTGCCCACCCTATGATTCGACCCGCTGGGTCATTTGGTTGGGCGGTAACTGCCACGGTTTCCAGTGGCAGAGGTCCCTCACCAACAGCATGCCAAATCGTCCATTCACTTTCATGGAGCAGCCACCTTGGACAATGCCATCACAATTCGGACTTCACTAACTGGCGAGCCGTTATAACCCTAGTTATGAGATCACTAGGGTTTTCCTTTTGTACTTACATAACGATAAGCAACGTCCGGCAAAAGGGCTCTAATCTCCTCTACCCTATTCCGCACATAAACTGGCAGAGACTTCGTGCTATGTACCCAGTTGAGTGCGACCTGACTATCGCACCAACGTGAACGATTTCAATATTTAATTCGCTCTCGTATGCTGCGCGTACATGTTGCACCAACGTCCTAATAGCAGCATGGCAGTCAATTCCATTTTAGGGATAGTTACCTTTTTAACCGGGGCTACCTTTGTCCCGGGCTGTAACTATATGTGCCCCTATGAAGTAACAACATATATGGCTACCCCGTATGCCGTGGCGCTAGCATCGCAAAACGTGTGTAACGTAACGTCACCGAACGCCACCACGTTACGAGGTATAGGTTTAGTACATTGGATGGCATATTCATTCAACAACAATGTCCCTGGGTCATTCATGTCCTCGGGCAAACTGTCATCCCACCCGATTTTTACGTCTCCAAACGCCTGCATTAGAATCCTAGCTCTTATGGTAACAGTTAATGCTAGACCCAAAGGATAAAAAAATTGCGAAACTTTGCTCAACAGACTTCTTTTGGTGTGCGCTCCTGTCTGCTGAGGAAAAGACCTTGTTTGAAAAGTTAGTATGTCATGTTTAGGTTGACAGATCATCCCCAAATTTCTGGACTTTTCCTGGTTAAGAGATGCTGTACCGTCCACCTGTATCAAACTCTGAAGATCTTCACTATTAGTGACCCACTCGCGGAGAAATAGATGTGCATCCGCAAACAATCTGCGTGCTTGCCAGTATGTATATAACATATCAATCTGACTATCGCTAGATCTCCGCAAATTGCCTATATATAATCACGAGATAGTTTACTTGTGTCCTCATGAGTGTCAGCTAGATGTTTTCTGATTGTGGCATTTAACAAAAACTGTGAGCACGTGGCCCCAAGAGTACAACCCGAAAACGGTATATTATGATTGGGACTTTCAGAGTCGCTAATGTCGCTGAACCAAAGAAAGCGGGTAACATCTCTATCTTCCTCCTTTAGCTTGAACCATCAAGAATGCGTTCTCGATGTCACTGGTATAGGCGTACTTCCCAGCCTAAACCGCAATAGATGTTTGGACAGGTCCGACACCATGGACGGACCTGTCAACAGGCAGTCCCTTAGACTGGGTTGTTTGACCTTGGTGGGCAGAGCAGTCATACACCACCCGTATCGGTGTGGTGACGCTGTCTTTCCTTACCCCATGATGGGCCAGATAGTGACCCTACCCTTCTTAAACGGGTCCTTGACATCGACCCTCTCTATAAAGCCCCTAGCGTCATGACTCCAAAATACATCGTCATACGCCTGGCGCGTGCTCGGTTCGTTAGACAATTTATGCTGTAATGCGCGCAGAGCGAACTAATGCCAAACCATAGTTGGTAGGCAGGCTTTTCTCACTGTTCTTCCAGGGTAAACTAACTTTATTGCTTGTCTGAGGCACAGTAGCTCACTGACTCGTAAAACCTTTGTAGCGCAACTTCCGAG
>CM064547.1:5967863-6143146 GCA_032716605.1 Paralithodes platypus | reverse complement strand
AGTTAGGCTATCACCGCTGGTGGCCTATTTCTGCGTACCGGTATTTCATAATTTTTGTTTTCGGTTAGGATAGGCTATAACCCCTGGTGGCCTATTTCTGTTTAAATAAACATAAAATTGTTTTTTGTTCGGCTACCACTGCGTATTCAAATTTAATTTTGTTTTGTTTTAATTTTCGGTTAAGCTATCACCGCTGATAACCTATTTGTGTGTATTTCAACATTTTTGTTTTCGGTTAGGCCTATTTAAGTAAGTGAAGCGACCTGAAGGGAGTGAAGTGTTTTTAAAGTGGGTTTAGTGTTTTTAAAGTGAGTTAGTGTTTTTAAGTGAGTGAAGTGATCTGAAGAAAGTGATCGTCACCATGCCTCGTGCCTGTACGAACTGCGCCGGTAGGTTTGGTGCTTCCATGTTTGCTCCTGCCGATCCACAAGTCTGCCGACTCTGCCAGCAACGAGAGGATTTGACAGCAAAATTGGATTAAGCCCGCAACAAGATCAACACCCTCACCAGGAACTGGAATCACTCCAAGAGTTTGTAACACTCAACGTTGGAGTATCACTAACTCCAATTGTTTCAACTCCAGCATCCACCACCGCCCCAACGTCATCTGCCAACAATCCAACACCTGCAGTAGACACTGCAGTATATGCTTCTGACGAACCTGAGCCGACATCAAACCAGGACAGCCGCCCTGTTCACCTTAGTCTCTCCCCCACTCCTCGTGCAAGAAGCCTGCTAGCACGAACAGTACCAACCCCTCACCCCCGTTCTAACCACTCTCTCCCCGACCTTTACGTAATTACCGCCACCACAGGATTCCGGATTTACACCAGTGAGGAACGGTGCACGGCCAACGCAGAAAAGGTCTCATCTACCAGTCACAATGTCAAACAGATTTGAGATATTGGTAAAGATGGAAGACGAACCAGAAGAGACCAGGCTCGTTGGGGATTCCATCCTACGAGGACAGGTCAAAGGAGTACAAAGGAGTACAAAGGAAATCAAGCAACAACATATCTAGTGACCCTTCTAGGTTGCTTGTCCTCCAAAACACTGAGGATCAAGTGTCCAAACAGTGGTTTAGAGTGGGTAAGGGAACATTGGAAAGGGAAATACTGCCCTGGAACTAATGTCCGTGGCAGGATTAGGAAGTTAGTAGGGGACAGATGGGTTAGTAACTGAGGGTGGGATAAAATAAAGTTATTCATTTACAAACGCAGTCAGTCGCGGGTTTGAAGCGAGATATTTGTCTAGGCGGAGTTTAAATGAATCAACGGTGATGCAGTCTATAACGTTTCGGGGAAGCCCATTCCACAAGTTGACAACTCGATTGAAGAAGAAATTCTTAGATTCGTGTGAGTTAAAAGATTTACCAATAATTTTGCAACCGTTTCCCCGTGTGTAATTAGATTGGTCGATAGTGAAGTACTTACTACAGTTCATATTGTCGATGCCTTTGATGATTTTGAACACTTGAATTAAGTCACCTCTTAATCTGCGCTGGGTTAAAGGAAATAGATTTAATTCTCTAAGACGCTCTTCGTATTGTTTGTTCTTTAGGCTAGGTATCATTTTGGTAACTCTACGTTGAACTCGTTCTAGCTTGTTTATATCTTTTTGGTAATAAGGCACCATGATTGAACGCAGTATTCCAGAAGAGGGCGGACTAAGGAATTGTAAAGGGTTAGGATAACTTCTTTGGATTTATGCTCAAATGACCTGCCTATAAAGCCAATTATTTTGTTTGCCTTCTTAACAACTTCTGAACATTGGTGACTCGGTTTTAGGTTACTCGATATTGTTACTCCCAGATCGGTTTCTCTGTTTACATTCTTAAGCTGGGTGCCATTCATCGAATAGTTTGCTTTCTCATTTAGGTATCCGATATGTAGTACTTTACATTAACCGCATTGAAACTCATTTGCCAAATTGGGGCCCAACATGACAATTTATCTAGATTGTGTTGCATATCGTCAACTTGTTCTTTTGAGAGTACGCTATTTGCAATTTTTGTATCGTCAGCAAATTTTGAGATTGTATAGGTGAGGCCCTCATCTATGTCGTTGATGTAAATTAGAAAGAGAATTGGTCCTAGTACCGATCCCTGGGGTACCCCGCTACTTACATTGGTCCATTTAGATGCCTTACCGTTTATGACTACTCTTTGCTTTCTGTCGCTGAGCCAATTTTCTATCCATTTCAACACACCGTCTTGTATTCCATGCGCTTTTAGGGTTAATATACAGGAGACGCAACAATGTGTTTTTCAGGTATTTTTTTTGGTATTTTGATTTTGTTTTTGGTGTTTTAGTCGTATCTAGTGATGACATTGAATGGGAATTAAGCATTTACCCATTATCCATCAATCTAAAGACACGCCCCCCGATAGTGGGGATGGCTATGAATATCAGGGAAATTGAGGGGTAAAAAGCGTATAGAACACGATAATACACATTTGTAACCCAAATTTGGCTCGGGTTTGTTCAATTTCCAGACCCATAAAACCCGATTTTTTGAAAACCCGAGGCAAGGTTTGGCGGAACTTGGCTCGGGTTTAACAAATGTAAAAATGAAAAAACACAGTAACCTTGGTAAATTATTGGCTCGGGTTTTGTCAATTTCCAGACCCATAAAACCCGACTTTTTGAAAACCCGAGCCAAGTTTTAAGACATAGAATAACATAAGATAGAACATAGACAGGTGACGGCTCGGATTTAACTAATTTAAAAATGAAAATAACACAGTAACCTTATTAACATGTTGGCTCGGGTTTTGTAAATTTCCATACCCATATAACCCGACATTTAGAAAACACGAGCCAAGTTTTGACGAAACTTGGCTCGGATTTTACTAATGTTCATGTTAAAATTACACAGTAACCCTAATAAAATCTTTGTTTGGGTTTTCATAAGGTTAACATTAGCCTAACCTAACGAAGTAAAAATGGGGTTAACATTAGCCTAACCTAACAACCTTACCTAACCTAACCTAGTAAGAATGGGGTTAACATTAGCCTAACCTAACAACCTTACCTAACCTAACCTAGTAAGAATGGGGTTAACATTAGCCTAACCTTACAACCTTACCTAAGCTAACCTAGTATTATTGGTGGGGGCTGCCGCCCCCACACCTCCGCTGGTTGGGTACTGGCTGAAAAACTTATTGTTTTACAGTAGGCCTATGTATTTTATTTTTTTTTTGTTCTCCCTTATAATACATTTCAGCTCTTAATGACATATATAGCAATGATGTATAGCCAATGCTCTACCGGACCTATTAGGCCTAAAAAGATCGATGGGCTAACTGTCGGTCCAAAACATCAGTATGGTAACCACTAGCCCTTGCATGCCAGTTTAATCCTATGCGAAAAAATCTTTTACTTTGTTCTTTTGCGATGACCCATTAAGATTCCCTAGCTAGCTGTGGTCCGGCTCCTTTATGTTGTCCCAACCAACCAACTAACCTTAATGAACAGAGGAGGTACTGGGCTGCCTGGCTGGCCGCTGGAGGCTCGATCACCACTCATCTTGGTCAACAGCTGGTGGATTTTTGTTTCGAATTTTTCCATGTAAAACAAGTGTATGTGCATTTCAAAACCACTGTATTTGGAACACTGGTTATTGCACTTTGGACAGTTTACACTTATTGGAAGGCGAAAAGGTCTTAAGCAGCCTCAGTGTTTTTAAAGACGGTGGAAAAAGCTTTGATCGGCTCACACCCTCTACACAAGCTGGCCAGAGTCAAACTGACAGCTTATATCCTGGGCCACCTGTTTTCCAAATCATGGCATCACCTGATTGGTCGATAGACATCACGTGTCAGTGAACTCGAGTACTCTTGGCATGAATTAGGTAGGGTGATTACTTTGGCTATGACGCCACCAGTATAGTTCATTGCATTCGCCACCAGATGTCTCAGTTGTTGACTGACAGTCACGAAAAAGAAGTCTCCCAGATGAAGACGAAAAAGAAAAGTGTAAACAAACCCTTAACACGTAAATATCCATATAATATGTATTATGTTAGTTTCCCGGGAATGACACCTACATCAACAATTTGGAGAAAAATCGCTTAATCACATGCTATTGAGCTTAATTTTTTACCAATATTGTAGCGCCTCCTGTATATTGACCGCTTTTAGTTTTAGCAGTAAAAGTGGGGCACTTTGTCAAAGGCCTTTTTGAAATCAAGGTATAATAATCTACATTTACTCTCATCGTAGGTTGAGGATATCGTGGAAGAAGTCTAAGAGGTTTGTTAACCCTTAATAGCGGAGCAACATAAGTGAGTTAAAGCTGGACTAGTGGCGGCGCTCGACATAACTCGAGTTTCAGCACGTAATGTGGCTGAGAGAGAGACAAGTGGTGGAAGACTAGCGAGCGTATGACTGCTCCAGACCACCGCGGCGAACCTACTGACACAATCTCAGCTCCCTCCTCCCTCTCATGCTACATACTCAATTATGTACTGAAGTACCGATTACCTGCTTTTTGCACTCGCGTTGCACGGTTTGCAAGAAAACTATCCATCATACAAGGATCGTTATGGTGTTTATTCGAAAGCTCTGTTTATGCCCTTTCAGGATAGGTACTTGTTTTACGTCTGGTCTTTTTAAGCATAATGATCACGTAAACAGCCCTATTTTGGCTTAAAAACATGTACGGTACACATAAAAAACCGCATACCTCGTAAGTGTTAAACAGGAACGTTTTTTACGAAAGCCGTGTGTGAGTCCTTTAAGTATGTTATTTCCTCTAAGTGATTTACGAGTCTGTCTCGTATGACCGTTTCTAGCATTTTACATACAACTGAGGTTAAGCTATTGGACGATTAGTTACTGGTAGGGATTTGCTGCCTTTTTTGAATATCGGTGTTACGTTGGCTAGCTTCCACTGATCAGCATAGTTCCAGACTGCAAGGATTTATTGACTAGTAATGTCAGTGGTTTGGAGAGCTCATCCTTAGCTTCCTTCAGAACTCTAGGCGAGATTGTATCAGGTCCAGGCGTTTTCTTACCTTGAGTTTATCTAAACATTCAATACTTCTCTCTCTGTAACGGTGATATTGCTTAGAACATCTGAATTATCAATCTGAATCGGCGCTGGTGTAGGATATCACTGAGGTCTTCTGTTGTAAAAACTGATGCAAAGAAGGTATTGAGGGCATTACACATTTGTACTTCGTCCTTTGGTGTATTCTCCATTTTCATCGACTAACGTCCAACAGTTGAAGTGACTACTTTTTTTCTTTCTGATAAACTAGAATTCTTTCGGGTTTGTTTTACTTTGATTCGCAATATGTAACTCTAAGGTCTTTTTACTTTGCTTAATTAACTTTTTGGCTTTGCGTCGTAGCTCTACAAATTTCACCCGTTCTTCGTCATTTTGTGAGGATTTTAATCTATCATTAGCAAATTTTTAGCAAGCAGGCAGTTTGAATATCTTTATTCCACCATTTGGGCTTATTATTATGGCCTGGACGCCGTATTGTCGATGGTATGCAGTCTTGCCTGCTTTAGGTAAGTGGTTTCGAATAACTTCCAAGATGTATTTATGTCATTATTGTTAATTAAAAAGCTCCAGTCAGTTTCTTTAAACATAGCTCTAAGTTTATGGAAGTTTGCTTTCTTGAAATTAGGGACTTTTTCGATGCTACTATTTGGTTCGTTACTAATAAACTTTAAAGTGAAAGTTATCGTACAATGGTCGCTGTTACTGAATTCATCACCAACATTCAAATTCTCTATTAATTCTTCTTTTGTTGCAAGTACAATGTCAAGAACGTTATTACCACGGGTCGGCGTTCCAACAAATTGATAAAGCGAACTCTCTTGCAAGTTCGTATACAAGTCATGTCCGGAGTGTGAAGTAAGAGTATCGCCCCTCTTGGTCACAGGTAAATTAAAGTCGCCAAAAAAGGTCGAAGAGTTCTGCGACAGAGTCCCAAATCAACGAAAAAGATTTTGCACCCCAGGAGCTGGACTGGACGACATTGTGGAAGCCTTCGAAGATACCACAAAGGATGCAAATGAAAATACCCTTTTTGTCATCCATGCTGGTTCAAATGACGTCATGCGCACCAGATCCGAAGAGTTGATGGAGAAATATCGCAAGATGATCCAAAACTACAAAAACAAGTCAAGGAATATCATCATCTCAGGCATTCTCCCCAAGATCGACGCACCTGACAAATTCTACGACAAGGCCTTCAGCACAAATAGCCGACTAAAATATTTGTGTGAGGGAAGAAGTTGAATTCATCAACCTCTGGGACAAATTCTACAACCAGCCTACTCTGTTCCGCAAGGATAGCACTCATCTAAACCCTGTGGGTTCAGCACGCATGGGTCGTCTCCTACACGAAGCAGTCCGCAGCCATGGATCAAAAAACGCCATCCGAGAAGAAGCAGCAGTGACATAAATCATCCAACGCCAAGAAAAAAACAGAGGCAACCGAGGACCACCAGCGATAAGGACCGAAGACAGCGAGGACTGAGGACAGCCATGAACATAAATGTAGATCCGACAAGAACCAAAAATATTATTAAAGAGCGTTCTGTGAGTTCTAAAATAACAAATTTAAAGGTTTTCTATGCAAACGCTCATAGCATATGCAATAAATTTTCAGATTTAGAGGAGCTAGTGTTTACAGAAAATTATGGTGTGATTGGCATAACAGAATATTGGCTCAATACAGAAGATAGAGACTTTTTAGCAGAGTATTCACTTCCCGGTTATGTAATGTTTGAGAAAAGCCGAATAAATCGAAATGGAGGTGGCGTTTTACTTTATATCAAAGAAAGTCTTAACCCTACCCTCTTGTCAAAACCTCAAATTGTGAACGTCGACGCATCTTTTGTGCTGATAAAGAATAATAAAGGTACAAAAATAATACTGCATTAATATACAGACCTCCAGCTCAATCAGTGCAAACTGACCGAGAAATTTACGAACAAATTGCAGATGTAAGTAACTCACAAGATACCGTAATTTTTGGCGACTTTAATTTACCTGTGACCAAGTGGGGCGATACTCTTACTTCACACTCCGGACATGACTTGTATACGAACTTGCAAGAGAGTTCGCTTTATCAATTTGTTGGAACGCCGACCCGTGGTAATAACGTTCTTGACATTGTACTTGCAACAAAAGAAGAATTAATAGAGAATTTGAATGTTGGTGATGAATTCAGTAACAGCGACCATCGTACGATAACTTTCACTTTAAAGTTTACTAGTGACGAACCAAATAGTAGCATCGAAAAAGTCCCTAATTTCAAGAAAGCAAACTTCCATAAACTTAGAGCTATGTTTAAAGAAACTGACTGGAGCTTTTTAATTCACAATAACGACATAAATACATCTTGGAAGTTATTCGAAGCCACTTACCTAAAAGCAGTGCAAGACTGCATACCATCGAAAATACGGCGTCCAGGCCATAATAATAAGCCCAAATGGTGGAATAAAGATATTTCAAACTGCCTGCTTGCTAAAAAATTTGCTAATGATAGATTAAAATCCTCTCAAAATGACGAAGAACGGCTGAAATTTGTAGAGCTACGACGCAAAGCCAAAAAGTTAATTAAGCAAAGTAAAAAGACCTTAGAGTTACATATTGCGAATCAAAGTAAAATAAACCCGAAAAAATTCTATAGTTATATCAGAAAGAAAAAATGTAGTTACTTCAAGTGTTGGACTGTTAGTCGATGAAAATGGAGAATACACCAAAGACGAAGTACAAATGAGTAATGCCCTCAATACCTTCTTTGCATCAGTTTTTACAACAGAAGACCTCAGTGATATCCCTACACCATCGCCGATTCAGATTGATAATTCAGATGTTCTAAGCAATATCACCGTTACAGAGAGAGAAGTATTGAATTGTTTAGATAAACTCAAGGTAAATAAAACGCCTGGACCTGATACAATCTCGCCTAGAGTTCTAAAGGAAGCTAAGGATGAGCTCTCCAAACCACTGACATTACTATTCAATAAATCCTTGCAGTCTGGAACTATGCCCGATCAGTGGAAGCTAAGCCAACGTAACACCGATATTCAAAAAGAGGCAGCAAATCCCTACCCAGTAACTATCGTCCAATTAGCTTAACCTCAGTTGTATGTAAAATGCTAGAAACGGTCATACGAGACAGACTCGTAAATCACTTAGAGGAAAATAACATACTTAAAGATACTCAACACGGCTTTCGTAAAAAACGTTCCTGTTTAACAAACCTCTTAGACTTCTTCCACGATATCCTCAACCTCTATGAGAGTAAAGCTGTAGAAATTATTATATACCTTGATTTTTCAAAAGGCCTTTGACAAAGTTCCCCACAAACGTTTACTGCTAAAACTAAAAGCGCATGGAATACAAGACGGTGTGTTGAAATGGATAGAAAATTGGCTCAGCGACAGAAAGCAAAGAGTAGTCATAAACGGTAAGGCATCTAAATGGATCAATGTAAGTAGTGGGGTACCCCAGGGATCGGTACTAGGACCAATTCTCTTTCTAATTTACATCAACGACATAAATGAGGGTCTCACCTGTACAATCTAAAAATTTGCTGACGATACAAAAATTGCAAATAGCGTACTCTCAAAAGAACAAGTTGACGATATGCAACACAATCTAGATAAATTGTCATGTTGGGCCCAAATTTGGCAAATGAGTTTCAATGCGGATAAATGTAAAGTATTGCAAATCGGATACCTAAATGAGAAAGCAAACTATTCGATGAATGGCACTCAGCTTAAGAATGTAAACAGAGAAACCGATCTGGGAGTAACAATATCGAGTAACCTAAAACCGAGTCAACAATGTTCAGAAGTTGTTAAGAAGGCAAACAAAACAATTGGCTTTATAGGCAGGTCATTTGAGCATAAATCCAAAGAAGTTATCCTAACCCGTTACAATTCCTTAGTCCGCCCTCTTCTGGAATACTGCGTTCAATCCTGGTGCCCTTATTACCAAAAAGATATAAACAAGCTAGAACGAGTTCAACGTAGAGTTACCAAAATGATACCTAGCCTACAGAACAAACCATATGAAGAGCGTCTTAGAGAATTAAATCTATTTCCTTTAACCCCAGCGCAGATTAAGAGGTGACTTAATTCAAGTGTTCAAAATCATCAAACGCATCGACAATATGAACTGTAGTAAGTACTTCACTATCGACCAATCTAATTACACGCGGGGAAACGGTTGCAAAATTATTGGTAAATCTTTTAACTCACACGAATCTAAGAATTTCTTCTTCAATCGAGTTGTCAACTTGTGGAATGGGCTTCCTCGAAACGTTATAGACTGCATCACCGTTGATTCATTTAAACTCCGCCTAGACAAATATCTCGCATCAAACCCGCGACTGACTGCGTTTGTATATGAATAACTTTATTTTATCCCCCCTCCGTTACTAACCCATCTGTCCCCTACTAACTTCCTAATCCTGCCACGGACATTAGTTCCAGGGCAGTAATTCCCTTTCCAATGTTCCCTTACCCACTCTAAACCACTGTTTGGACACTTGATCCTCAGTGTTTTGGAGGACAAGCAACCTAGAAGGGTCACTAGATCTGTTGTTGCTTGATTTCCTTTGTACTTTGTACTACAGTTAAAGGTTAAGTACTTGACTAAGATTAAATATTAATTTATCGAATACTGGATTTCAATCTAACCCATATGCGCACTGAATTGCCTAATGTTTTAAGTGAAAGGAAAACACATTTTATGGGGCACAGATATCGAAGGACCGGCTTCCTATCAAATGTACCTGAACTTTAATCTTATTTATTTATCTTACTCCCAACACCAAACGCCACCCAATTAAATTAATGAAAGCATGTGATCCACCCGGGATTCGAACCTGGGTTACCATATACAGATCTTAAAACATTCAAACCATTACACTATCAAGACAGTTAAAGGTTACGTACATTCCTACGGTTTTATATCAATTTATCGAATACTGGATATCAATCTAATCATGTATTCAAACCCAACTGCACACTTAATTGCCTAATGTTTTAAATGCAAGGAAAGGGCATTTTATGGGGCACAGATCTCCAAGGATCGACCTCGCTATCAAAATGTTTTATGTACATGAACCTTTAGGAATAATTAATTAATTTATCTCACTCCCAACACCACAGAGAGAGAGAGAGAGAGAGAGCTACATAGAGCTACATAGATACACAGACCACACAGACCTCAAGGTCCTTACTAGGCAGTCTGGCCTTACAAACTATATATATATATATATATATATATATATATATATATATATATATATATATATATATATATATATACACACATATACATACATACATACATACATACATACATATATATACATACTGTACAGTGCACACACATACACATACATACATACATACTTGTTTTTTTTTTTTTTTTTTCATATCACCCCAGCCCTCTGTAGATAGAGGTCAAGCCTTCCCTTGAAAGCGTTTATTTTGTCGCTCTCCACCACTCTCGCTGGTAGTTTATTCCACTCTGTCGCCACACTGTAGGTGAAGAAACTCTTTGTGACCTCTAGGTTTGCCTTTTGGGTTTTTAATTTCATTCCATTTCCGCGAGTTTGATTAGTATTGTTTAATGTGAATAGTGCATTTACATCGATTTTGTCGAAACCTTTTAGTATCTTAAAGCACTCAATAAGCTGACCCCTCAACCTCCTCTTTTTTTAATGAGAACAGGCTCAATCGTTTAAGTCTTTCTTCATATGATTTATTTCTTAATGAGGGTATCATCTTCGTCGCTCTATGCTGTACTGACTCGAGTCTTACAATGTCCTTGATCAGATAAGGTGACCAGAACTGCACACCATATTCAAGGTGGGGCCTCACCATACTTTTGAACAGTGGCACTATTGCGTTCTCATGTTTATATGTAAATTTTCGTTTAAATAAGCCCAATACTATGTTTGCCTTATTTGCAGCTGCTATTTATTGGTCGGAAGTTTTTAGGTTTTCAGATATTAGTACCCCTAGGTCTTTTACTACCGTTGCGGTTTTTATTTGTTTGCCATTCATTTCGTATTTGTATTTCATATTTCTGCTACCAACCTGCAGCACCTGACATTTATCGACATTGAAGGGCATCTGCCATTTTTTCGACCACTCTGATATCTTGTTTAAATCAGATTGCAACGCATTTCTATCATCTTCGTTCAGGACTGTATTTCCTATTTTTGTATCGTCGGCGAATTTGGAAATGGTGTTGTTTACCTCTACATCAATATCGTTAATGTAAATGAGAAACAGGACCGGTCCAAGGACTGAACCCTGTGGAACTCCACTAGTGACAGGCTCCCACTCCGATTCCACTCAATTTATCACCACTCTCTGTCTTCTGTCTGTAAGCCAATTTGTTATCCAAGAATGAATTTCACCTTTGATACCTATCCTCTCCAGTTTAGCCAATAGTTTTCGGTGTGGCACCTTGTCGAAAGCTTTTTGCAAGTCCAAGAAGATTATATCTAGTGATTTCGTCATGTCGTTATATGTGAATAGTTTGTTATAAAATTCAATCAAATTTGTTAGGCATGACTTATTTGATCTAAAGCCGTGTTGACTATTTTTGATTAGGTTGTTTGATTCGAGGTAATCTACTATCTAAAGATTTTTTCCATGATTTTTCCTACAATTGAAGTTAGACTAATTGGTCTGTAATTACTCGCTTTGGCCTTGCTACCCTTCTTGTATATCGGCGTAATGTTCGCAACTTTCCAATCACTCCGTACAATCCCCTGTAGTAATGATAAGTTAAATAGTTGTGTCAGGCGTTTTGCTATATCGTCCTTAACATTCTTAATTATTTTCGGGTGGAGCATGTCGGGTCCCGGGGTCTTATTTACATTTAAATTACTCAATTTGCTTTGTACTTTGCTAACACTGATTGGTGAAATCTCCTATCACATGAGTTGAAGTGTTATTTTCAGGGGTATGATCGATAACTTCTGTAAAAACTGAGCCAAAATATTTGTTGAGCATATTTGCCGTGTTTGTGTCACCTGTTATTGTCTGACCATCTTCTATTAGCGGTCCGATTCCGCTTTTGATCTGTTTATTTTTATTTACGTAACTGTAGAATTGTTGGGGTTTTGTGGCACTCTCTCTGGAAATAGTCATTTCGTAATTTTGTTTGTTCGCCCTAATTATTTTTTTCACTTCCCTTCTACTATTTGTGTACACGTTTTTAATTACTTCAGTGTTTGTGTTATTTTGTACAAGTTTGTGGAGTTCATTCCTTTTCCTTATCGCCTTGCCAATGTCTCTACTGTACCAAGGGGGCATACTTGATTTCGTATTACGTTTTGGTTTCATGGGTACAAATTGTTTATGCGCTTCTGTAATTGTAGACTTAAAATGTCCCCATAGTTCATTTACTTCGTTTATATTTATGAGGTTTGAGTGTATGTTTGATAGCGATTCCTTAAGTCCGTCATAATTTGCGTTTTTAAAGTCCGAAACCATTCCTGTTGTTTTTTACTGTGGAATATTTGCTTATAACGTTGATTCTTAAGATTTTATGATCGGACGTTGCCAGATGTTCACCTACATCCAGGTTTGATAATAGATTTTCTTGGGTAGTGATTACGAGGTCTAATATATTCCTGTCTCGCGTCTGCTGTTTTACGTGTTGAGTCAAAAAATTGTCCTGAATGAAGCTTGTTATTAGGCGTGACTCAGCATTTTTTCCGGTCAGGGTATTCCAGTCAATTAGGGGGAGGTTATAGTCACCTAGTAAAACTGTTTCGTCGGAATTAAGGGTTTTCTCTAGTATTTCATAAAAAATGGTATCATCGGCAACAATTAGTCTCGGTGGTCGGTACGCTGTAGTGATATTTAAGTTCATGTTTTTTGTATTTATTTTGACGCACACTATTTCTGCATTACTTTCGGGGAGAGTCACCTCAACTGGGTTTATGTAGGTTGCAACGTTCATTGCAACCCCCACTCTTTGTTTTCCATTGTTATGGTCTTTATGAACAAATTTATATGGCTCTATGTGGTATTCATGAAGTAGATCTTTATTTTTAAGGTTCAGATGTGTTTCCGTTATACAAATAACGTCAACTTTCTCATTTGAGAGAGATAGAGAGAGAGATAACGATAACGAGAAATAAATGGGAAACGGGTGAGAACAAAGCAGAATAAAAAGCCGTACAAACAAGATATATTGCAGTTACTGTGTCTATATTTACACGCAATATTTCCCTTGTAATTTTCAGTCATATTTATTCCAACTTCATACTGCATTACCCCAATTAAACCTTTAAGTACCAGCGACGTGTGGTGGAGATAGTTTGAAGCCACATTATTGCTATAGGTCCTTCCTAAACTGAACTGAATCTATTCATAGTAGCCAAAATAACATACAAAGGATGTCGACGGTGCTGAATGGGTTAAACACATGCCCTTACTATGTTTGATTTAATATTCCAGTGGCTTATGATATATCGCCACGTATTTGATATGGTAGAATAAGCTATGAATTTGCCATACACCACATATATAATAAGTTCTGGACAATTTCAATAAAAAAAAAAACACGATTTTTATTTCAAATGCATAACGTTGAATTAATTTGATTTCCTAATTTAATATTAGTGTAAGTATAAACACAAATATAACTGCCATGGAGGTGTTCCAGCACTGGTGTTTGATCCAATATAAAATTATTTATGTGCTACATTACTTTTATATCTATTAAACGTTTTCGATATGTAATTGCTATATATATATATCTTTCTATTTCTATATATATACTCAGGCCCAATCCTCACTTGTCCTATTTGTTTTTCTGTTCTTTGTTTCCCTCTTTACTTTTCTTTTTTTTAGGAGGGGGGGGGGGGGAAGGCTCAAGACAGAGCAAGAACAGGGAAAACACAACACACAACATAAAACAACGAACACACACAGACAAAACACAAATTCACACACATCTAGGTCACCCAGGAGAAGACTCAGAGACCAGGTCACCAAGGTCCCTCCAGCACTCCCCCGGCCCCCGACCACTCTGAGAGGTTCCGATCTCGGCAGGCAGACATGCATGCTATATATATAAATATATACATTCCACAACTATTCTCCAAATTCTTCCCTTACGTAGTCGTTTGTTAGCTGTCAATACATTTCTCCTGCCTTGTACTGTAACATTGTAAAGTTACTGGTAAAGGTTGAACGGCTTCCTTTCACATAAATATCGGGCTAAAACAGTCAGGCCAAGTAATGTTTACATTCCAAAGGCTAACAGAAATTGGGTACAAACCT
The DNA here is from genome assembly GCA_032716605.1 of Paralithodes platypus. Lineage (NCBI taxonomy): Eukaryota > Metazoa > Arthropoda > Malacostraca > Decapoda > Lithodidae > Paralithodes > Paralithodes platypus. Next base: position 6,128,853 of record CM064547.1, on the reverse strand, counting down.
TTAAGGAACTATATTGATATTATATTTACTGGAATTATATTATATATAATTGAATACAATTTATGTGACTTGTGAGAAAACACATACCGGTATGTTCTGTTTTATTTGCAACAATTATATCATCCCACGAGTTAAGAGTATAATCTGCGTTTTCTGTTGGTATAATGTATGAGTGTTGACGGAGGAACTTTATGATATATAGATCCCAGGGGTAGGGTACATGGGGTAATGAGTTACATATAATTACATAGATACATATGGCTCATGCACGGCAGTCCGGCATTATTCTGAAAGTTGGTACTGTTGAGTAGGAGAGAGAGAGGGGGGGGGGGGGGGGTCAGCATCAGTGTCTTTATTTTATATATTATATACAATTATTTATCAGACATTTTAATAAAACATTAACATTTGGATTTGTCAATAATTTTATATAATTTTATTACTCCCAACCATTAACATTAATGTCACCACCATCACCATTAACACAATTATCAATACCTCTAACACAACGAATATCAATACAAGCCTCACCACCACTACCATTATCACCAACAACAACAACCTTACAAGTACCAATACAACCACCTCAACTACCATAACCATTACCAACAACAACCATACACATTCCAATACAACCACCCCACCACCACCAACAATCATACAATTCCCAATACAACCACCACCACTACTACCGTCATCACCACAACAACCGTACACATACCAATACAACCACCACCACTACCATCACCACAACAACCGTACAAATACCAATACAACCACCACCACTACCATCACCACCACCAACAACCATACAAATACCAATACAACCACCACCACTCCACCATACACCAACAAGCCATACAAATACCAATACAACCACCACCACTACCATCACCACCACCACCAACCACCATACAAATACCAATACAACCACCACCACTACCATCACCACAACACCGTACAAATACCATATAACCACCACTACCATGCACCACCAACAACCATACAATACCAATACAACCACCACTACCATCACCACCAACAACCATACAAATACCAATACACCACCACTACCATCATCACCACAACCATACAAATACCAATACAACACCACCACTACCATCACCACCAACAACCATACAATACCAATACAACCACCACCAACCATCACCACCAACAACCATACAAATACCCAACCACCACTACCATCACCACCAACAACCATACAAATACCAATACAACCACCACAACCATCACCACCAACAACCCAAATACCAATACACCACCACTACCATCACCACCAACAAACATACAAATACCAATACAACCACCACCACTACCATCACCACCAACAACCATACAATACCAATACAACCACCACTACCATCACCACCACCAACAACCATACAAATACCAATACAACCACCACCACTACCATCACCACCAACAACCATACAATACCAATACAACCACCACCACTACCATCACCACCACAACCATACAAATACCAATACAACCACCACCACTACCATCACCACCAACAACCATACAAATACCAATACAACCACCACCACTACCATCACCACCACCAACAACCATACAAATACATATACAACCACCACCACTACCATCACCAACAAAATACAAATACCAATACAACCACCACCACTACCATCACCACCACCAACAACCATACAAATACCAATACAACCACCACCACTACCATCACCACCAACAACCGTACAAATACCAATATAACCACCACCACTACCATCACCACCACCAACAACCATACAAATACCAATACAACCACCACCACTACCATCACCACCAACAACCATACAAAACCAATACAACACCACAACTACCATCACACCACACTACAAATACCAATACAACCACCACCACTACCATCACCACCACCAACAACCATACAAATACCAATACAACCACCACCACTACCATCACCACCAACAACCATACAAATACCAATACAACCACCACCACTACCATCACCACCAACACCATACAAATACCATACAACCACCACTACCATCACAATACAACAACCATACAAATACCAATCCAACCACCACACTACCATCACCACCAACAACCATACAAATACCAATACAACCACCACCACTACCATCACCACCACAACCATACAAATACCAATACAACCACCACCACTACCATCACCACCACCAACAACCATACAAATACATATACAACCACCACCACTACCATCACCACCAACAACCATACAAATACCAATACAACCACCACCACTACCATCACCACCAACAACCATACAAATACCAATACAACCACCACCACTACCATCACCACCACCACCAACCACCATACAAATACCAATACAACCACCACCACTACCATCACCACAACAACCGTACAAATACCAATATAACCACCACCACTACCATCACCACCACCAACAACCATACAAATACCAATACAACCACCACCACTACCATCACCACCAACAACCATACAAATACCAATACAACCACCACTACCATCACCACCACAAAACATACAATACCAATACAACCACCACCACTACCATCACCACCACCAACAACCATACAAATACCAATACAACCACCACCACTACCATCACCACCAACAACCATACAAATACCAATACAACCACCACCACTACCATCACCACCAACAACCATACAAATACCAATACAACCACCACCACCACTACCATCACCACCACCAACAACCATACAAATACCAATACAACCACCACTACCATCACCACCAACAAACAACAAATACAATACACCACCACCACTACCATCACCACAAACACCATACAAATACCAATACAACACCACCACTACCATCACCACCACCAACAACCATACAAATACCATACAACCACCACCACTACCATCACCACCAACAACCATACAAATACCAATACAACCACCACCACTACCATCACCACCAACCACCATACCAATACAACACCACCACTACCATCACCACCACACATACAAATACCAATACAACCACACCACTACCATCACCACCACCAACAACCATACAATACCAATACAACCACCACCATACCACACCACAACACCATACAATACCAATACAACCACCACACTACATCACCACCACCAACAACCATACAAATACCAATACAACCACCACCACTACCATCACCACCACCAACAACCATACAAATACCAATACAACCACCACCACTACCATCACCACCAACAACCGTACAAATACCAATATAACCACCACCACTACCCAAATACCAATACAACCACCACCACTACCATCACCACCAACAACCATACAAATACCAATACAACCACCACCACTACCATCACCACCAACAACCATAAAATACCAATACAACCACCACCACTACCATCCCACCACCAACAACACAACTACCACTACACCACCACCACTACCATCACCACCAACAACCATACAAATACCAATACAACCACCACCACTACCATCACCACCAACAACCATACAAATACCAATACAACCACCACCACTACCATCAACACCACCAACAACCATACAAATACCAACAACCACCACTACCATCACCACCAACAACCATACAAATACCAATACAACCACCACCACTACCATCACCACCACAACCATACAAATACCAATACAACCACCACCACTACCATCACCACCACCAACAACCATACAAATACAAATACAACCACCACCACTACCATCACCACCAACAACCAAATACATACAAAACACCACTACCATCACCACCAACAACCATACAAATACCAATACAACCACCACCACTACCATCACCACCAACAACCATACAAATACCAATACAACCACCACCACTACCATCACCACCACCAACAACCATACAAATACCAATACAACCACCACCACTACCATCACCACCAACAACCATACAAATACCAATACAACCACCACCACTATCATCACCACCAACAACCATACAAATACCAATACAACCACCACCACTACCATCACCACCACCAACAACCATACAAATACCAATACAACCACCACCACTACCACCACCACCAATAACAACCATACAAATACCAATACAACCACCACCACTACCATCACCACCAACAACCATACAAATACCAATACAACCACCACCACTACCATCACCACCACCAACAACCATACAAATACCAATACAACCACCACCACCACCAACCAACCATACAAATACCAATACAACACCACCACTACCATCACCACCACCAACAACCATACAAATACCAATACAACCACCACCACTACCACCACCACCAACAACAACCATACAAATACCAATACAACCACCACCACTACCATCACCACCAACAACCATACAAATACCAATACAACCACCACCACTACCATCACCACCAAAAATAACCATACAAATACCAATACAACCACCACCACTACCACCACCATCAACAACCATACAAATACCAATACAACCACCACCACTACCACCACCACCACCAACAACCATACAAATACCAATACAACCACCACCACTACCATCACCACCAACAACCATACAAATACCAATACAACCACCACCACTACCATCACCACCACCAACAACCATACAAATACCAATACAACAACCACCTCTACCACCACCACCACCAACAACCATACAAATACCAATACAACCACCACCACTACCATCACCACCACCAACAACCATACAAATACCAATACAACAACCACCTCTACCACCACCACCACCACCAACAACCATACAAATACCAATACAACCACCACCACTACCATCACCAACACCAACAACCATACAAATACACCAACAACAACACACCACCACCACAACAACCATACAAACCCATGGGCTGGTCTATCAGAGTGAGAACTGAGCGATCTCTGCCATACCCATAGCTTAATCTGACTGTTCCTTTTACTTATATATTTTCTAAATCTCAAGTGACGGCGTCTCTTCCGTGGATTGATCTCCCAATCTACCAAGATTGGAAGCCAAAGTGTCACATTTATCCTTTGCCCCTCAACTTTCTCTTCATAATTGCTGAGGGGCACAGGGCCCTGGGTGGGGCTTTGGTTTCCCGGGCGTTTCCGCACCCTCCTCAGCTCCCCGCCATGGAGTGGCTTCAGTCACCCAACAGGTAGGCACCACAGCCCCACTGTTCCCAGCCTGGGGAACAGCAACAACAACAACAACCATACAAATACCAATACAACCACCACCACTACCACCACCACCACCAACAACCATACAAATACCAATACAACCACCACCACTACCACCACCACCAACAACCATACAAATACCAATACAACCACCACCACTACCACAACCACCAACAACCATACAAATACCAATACAACCACCACCACTACCACCAACAACCAAATACCAATACAACCACCACCACTACCACAACCACCAACAACCATACAAATACCAATACAACCACCACCACTACCACCACCAACAACCATACAAATACCAATACAACCACCACCAACAACCATACAAATACCAATACAACCACCACCACTACCATCACCACCACCACCAACCCACCACCACTACCACAACCAACACAAGAGCCAGAGCAACAACAAGAATCATGGGCGCGATAAAGTGTTCAGAACTACCACCACCAATATATAAACAAAACACCAACAACACAGCCATAGCTACTGTAACACAAACACCCCCACCACCAACACCACAACCATAGCTACTGTACTACCAATAATACAAACACCACCACTACCACTACCACCAACACCACAACCATAGCTACTGTACTACCATTAACACAAACACCCCCACCACCACTACCACCAACACCACAACCATAGCTACTGTACTACCACTAACACAAACACCACCACTACCACTACCACCAACACCACAACCATAGCTACTGTACTACCATTAACACAAACACCCCCACCACCACTACCACCAACACCACAACCATAGCTACTGTACTACCACTAACACAAACACCCCTATTACCACTACCACCAACACCACAACCATAGCTACTATACTACCACTAACACAAACACCCCCACTACCACTACCACCAACACCACAGCCATAGCTACTGTACTACAGCTAACACAAACACCCCCACCACCACTACCACCAACACCACAACTATAGCTACTGTACTCCCACTAACACAAACACCACCACTACCACTACCACCAACACCATAACCATAGCTACTGTACTACTACTAACACAAACACACCCGCTACCACTACCACCAACACCACAACCATAGCTACTGTACTACCACTAACACAAACACCCCCACTACCACTACCACCAACACCACAACCATAGCTACTGTACTACCACTAACACAAACACTCCCACCACCACTACCACCAACACCACAACCATAGCTACTGTACAACCACTAACACAAACACCACCACTACCACTACCACCAACACCACAACCATAGCTACTGTACTACCACTAACACAAACACCACCACTACCACTACCACTAACACCACAACCATAGCTACTGTACTACCACTAACACAAACACCCCCACCACCACTATCACCAACACCACAACCATAGCTACTGTACTACCACTAACACAAACACCCCCACTACCACTACCACCAACACCACAACCATAGCTACTGTACTACCACTAACACAAACACCCCCACTACCACCAACACCACAACCATAGCTACTGTACTACCACTAACACAAACACCCCCACCACCACTACCACCAACACCACAACCATAGCTACTGTACTACCACTAACACAAACACCCCCACTACCACTACCACCAACACCACAACCATAGCTATTGTACTACCACTAACACAAACACCACCAATACCACTACCACCAACACCACAACCATTGTGGTTAACTATCAAATGAAGTTAAATATTACTAAGTTATAATGAATAAAACAAATAAATCTAAATGAAAACTACTCCATATCTAAATTGAATTCATTCTGAAACAAGCTAAGTTATATCCAAAGGTCTCACATAATACATTTATATATAGGGTAAGGTTATAAGGTTTAATATTAGCCAGGAATTAACTCACCAATAGTTCCACGTGGCAATGAGGCAAGGGAGAACGTTTTACCCAATATGGCAGTGGACAATGGGGAACGAGACTTCGGTCCGGAGACATGAGTCAAGTTAAAGAAAGAATAAATGATTACATGGGAATGGACATGAATATTATGCTTATCTGTCAGTCAGTCATGGCGTCGATGAGAGCGTCGTGATGGTGTAGCTGTGTGTATTGCTGTATGTGTATTGTGATTAGAGGCACAAAAGCACGATCAACTGAGGACGGAAAATTAGATGTTAACTGGTTGGTGTTCGTGAAGGCTCTGCCATTCCTCAAAGGCACTCCTTGCTGCCTTGGCAAAACGCCAGGAGCCCAAATTATCGTACCGCATCTATGTTGCTCTATACGATAAATTATATTAATATATGCGATACATTCATATATACTACATAAGACCATGGCAATATTGCTTAATAGCATATTAGGCCTTTTATAACTTAACTTATTTACAATCTTATAATATACGATCTACTCATCCTACGTCGTGCTGTAGGAGCGATCGTGACGTCACAGAGACATACGAGATCACAAAAGAGTCATAGCCTATCGTATTTACGATACACTCCCCCCCAAAAAAAAGTCCTGAACCCCACCTTAAACCTAAAGTTGCCCAGAGGCTATCTTCTGATGCCACAAGTCAACGGCGCCAGCAGCAGCGCGTCTGGGACGCGTCCCAGTCTGAGAATGATCACCATCAGTAAGAGGTGAGTCGTTCCTTTGAGAATCCTCGGACCCAGCAATAACAGGTGGATCATCAGATTGCAATGCGGAATCGAGCTCCAAAGCGTACAAACGTGCGATAGGACGAACAGTAATTCCAGTGGTTGTCTTCAATAGCACCACCCGCTCTACAGAGTCTGCCCCCTTGTATACCTCCAACATGCGGCCCAATTTCCAGTATAAACGAGGACTATCTTCTTTAATTAAAACAACTTCACCAACTGTAGGTGCCGTTGGTCTACCAGAGGGAGTAACACTCCTCTCCCTCAATGCTAGCAGATATTCACTAATCCACCGTTTCTTAAAATCCTCGATTATCCTGGATATATATTGGTATCTCTTAGACACCGCTACCTCAGAGTACAACGAGGGATCCTCTAACTCTACTATGGATTGGAAATCAGATGGAAATGCAGTCCATGGTTTTCCATATAGCAAGTGAGTTGGCGTTAATGGTAGTGGTTCCTGCATGTCGGTGTACACATATGTAAGTGGGCGATCATTCACGACTGCCTCTATCTCTGTGAGGACTGTCGTCAACTCACTCTTCTTTAATAGAGCACGTCCTACTACCGCTCTGAGTCCTGAATTTACTATGCCGACACATCGTTCCCACATTCCACTAAACCAAGGTGCCTTAACTGGAATGAACCTCCATTCGCACTTCTTCTCTCCCAAAAAAGTGATGATAGTAGGATCACTACTCATATCCTTTAGATATTTTGATGCTTGAACATAAGTGGGAGCATTGTCACTAAGAATGAGTTGAGGGAATGAACGACGGGCACAAAACCGTCTAAACGCCAGCATAAATTCTTCACTAGACATATTATCACATAGTTCTAGGTGTACCGCTCGAGACGTCGCACAGGCAAACAATAATATATAAACCTTCTCATGCTCCCTCGTCTTCAATGCCCCAGTGTAATCTAATCCTACCACTTGGAAAGGTTCTACGTGCTTTACACGGCATGCAGGTAGAGGTGAAGCTGGTCCAGTTGCATATGGTTTACCTTTTTGTCTCTGGCATATTACACACTTTCTTACTACGCGTCGAGCTACTTGTCGAACTCTGGGTATCCACCATGTGAGACGTAAATTTGATATAATATGACATACCCCGTAGTGTTTTACTTCCCTATGTGCACATATGATCAATAGATCAGTAACGTGATGTCTTGTTGGCATAAGTATAGGGCGGTTTGTGCCGTCTGGTACACCCGAACACTTCAGGCGACCTTCACACCTGATGAAGCAATTGTCTAGGTGCAACCTTAGTTGACACACTATATTAGGCATTAATGTCTTATTCGAGCTTTTCAAGGATTCTAATTCATTGGAATAGGTTTGTACTTGAACCCATTTGATCAAAGTTACTTCAGCTGCTTTAAATTCACGAGCATCAATGTTGTGACCCCTGTTGCAGAGTTGGCCCGTTACTTTAAGCTTGATATTGGATACGTATCGCAATACCCAAGCTACAACTCTGACTAGTTTATTATAGTCACCGAATCTTGCCCACTCTGTGATTGGACCCGTTGGCTCATTTGGTTGGGCTGTAACTGCCACTGTTTCCAGTGGCAGAGGTCCCTCACCAACAGCATGCCAAATCGTCCATTCACTTTCATAGAGCAGCCACCTTGGACCATGACACCACAATTCGGACTTCACTAGCTGGCTAGCCGTTATACCACCTAGTTATGAGATCACTAGGGTTTTCTTTTGTATTTACATAATGATAAGCAACGTTTGGCAAAAGGGCTCTAATCTCATCTACCTTATTCCGCACATAAACTGGCAGAGACTTCTTGCTATGTACCCAGTTGATTGCGACCTGACTATCACACCAAACATGAACGATTTCAATATTTAATTCGCTCTCGTATGCTGCGCGTACATGTTGCACCAGACGTGCTAATAGCAGCATGGCAGTCAATTCCATTTTAGGGATAGTTACCTTTTTAACCGGGGCTACCTTTGCCCGGGCTGTAACTAAATGTGCCCCTAATGAAGTAACAACATATATGGCTACCCCGTATGCCGTGGCGCTAGCATCGCAAAACGTGTGTAACGTAACGTCACCGAACGCCGCCACTTTACGAGGTATAGGTTTAGTACATAGGATGGCATATTCATTCAACAACAATGTTCCTTGGTCATTCAGGTCCTCGGGCAAACTGTCATCCCACCCGATTTTACGTCTCCAAACTTCCTGCATTAGAATCCTAGCTCTTATGGTAACAGTTAATGCTAGACCCAAAGGATCAAAAAATTGCGCAACTTTGCTCAACAGACTTCTTTTGGTGTGCGCTCCTGTCTGCTGAGCAAAAGACCTTGTTTGAAAAGTTAGTATGTTATGTTTAGGTTGACAGATCATCCCCAAATTTCTGGACTTTTCCTGGTTAAGAGATGCCGTACCGTCCACCTGTATCAATCTCTGAAGATCTTCACTATTAGTAACCCACTCGCGGAGAAATAGATGTGCATCCGCAAACAATCTGCGTGCTTGCCAGTATGTATATAACAAATCACCCTGACTATCGCTAGAACCCTGCAAATTGTCTATATATAATCCACGAGATAGTTTACTTGTGTCCTCATGAGTGTCAGCTAGATGTTTTCTGATTGTGGCATTTAACAAAAACTGTGAGCACGTGGCCCCAAAGAGTACAACCCGAAAACGGTATATTATGATTGGACTTTCAGAGTCGCTAATGTCGCTGAACCAAAGAAAGCGGGTAACATCTCTATCTTCCTCCTTTAGCTTGACCATCATGAATGCTTTCTCGATGTCACTGGTATAGGCGTACTTCCCCAGCCTAAACCGCAATAGATGTTGGGACAGGTCCGACACCATGGACGGACCTGTCAACAGGCAGTCATTTAGACTGGGTTGTTGACCTTGGTGGGCAGAGCAGTCATACACCACCCGTATCGGTGTGGTGACGCTGTCTTTCCTAACCCCATGATGGGCGAGATAGTGACCCTACCCTTCTTAAACGGTTCCTTGACATCGACTCTCTCAATAAAGCCCCTATCTTCATAACTCCGAAATACATCATCATACGCCTGGCGCGTGCTCGGTTCGTTAGACAATTTACGCTGTAATGCGCGCAAGCGACCTAATGCCAAACCATAGTTGGTAGGCAGGCTTATCTCACTGTTCTTCCAGGGTAAACTAACTTTATATTGCTTGTCTGAGGCACAGTAGCTCACAGACTCGTCAAACCTTTGTAGCGCAACTTCCGAGTCATAATCAGACTCCATAGGATTGATGCCTATGTGATCCAATCTCCACAGTCGTTCCTGGTCGAACTCGGCAGCCATCTTAGGGTCACTAGGTTGGGAATCCTCCCTTCCCAACTCCTCTGCCGCAGTTACATTGACTCTATATATCGAGACCGTGTTGACCAGGACCTTTGACTGTGTAGCATGCACCTTTCCGCTCATGCAATATCCAAATTTAGTGGGGATTAAAATTACACAACACATCTTTTTAAATCCAGGGTATACTACATCATAATAATGATCCACACCAAGTAGAACATGCACCTCACTCTGATTTCCCATGGGATCTGACAAGTTAACCCCTATGCTACGTAATGCGTGTTCCACCTTCTTCACACCTACAGATACATATTCTTGTAGGGTGTCTACTACGATACAGGTCATAAAGTACCGGTTTTTACAGTAGAAATATTAAATCTCCGCTATCTCGTAGTCTTGCTTATCAGTAACCCCTGTGAAGCCCTGTAATCGAAGATTCTCAGCCCCTACGATTCGGTGCTTCAGTCCCAATAGTACGGACCTCTTTATAAAGGAACGTTGAGACCCTTGATCTAGAAGTACCCGACAAACTTTGTTACTGTCATTACCTTCCATGGGAATCTGTATTGTGGGCAATATAGTGGTGTCTTGCGTGCTACCTAGTGTCGCAGTTGTAGTACCCTCTGTTTTGATGTCTTTGACTTTATCTGCTGTAGGACACAACTTATCAAAGTGATGTCCTTTGCAGTGGCGACAGGGCCTTAAATATGTAGCAGTACATTGTCCCTGCTTACCATGTTCCCCACTTAGACAACCCACACATAGCTTCAATCTTTTCGCCTGTGCTAGTTTTGTCTCATTTGTTGCGTATTTTACGCAGAAACTCCATTTATGTTTGTTGTTACATAGCTTACATAGAATCTGAGCAGGTTTCTTATATGCACCATCTTTCTTTTCTTTAGTCCCCACTGTCATGCTTACTGTTCCCCTCTTCTCCACATTCTCACTCCCTCCCGACACATACATTCTCCCTTTGTTCAACTGTAGATTATTGATTTCCTTACTGAACTGAGTTTTGAACTCCTCCAGCTCAAATGATCTAACCTTGTCAAGTATTGCCATAGGAAGCTTCTGACGCAAGATAAAGACTATCATTTCCTGCGTGGTAAGCCCTAGGGTGTATAGCGATCAAGTATGGCACTCCATATTTGCCCTGAAGTTTGTCAACTCCTCAACCTTATATTGTGGTTCTGCGAGCCTTAACAAGGCAACGACATGGCCCATCTTCAACTGCTCTTTATCCCCGTATGTGGACTCTAATAAGTGTACTGCCTCAAGATAACTACCACCCACTACCGCAAAACCCTCTATCAAATGTAAGGCCTCTCCTTCCATTTGTCCCTTCAGATAGTGAAACTTGCGGACAATATCCAAAGAGGATTCATGAACCATAGACCGAAATACGTCCCAAAAAGCTAACCACTCAGTCAACTTGCCCCCAAATGTAGGAAGATTGAGCTTTGGGAGGTGTACAGTATGTTTTGGGTCAGCCCTTCTATGGGCCTCATTATCGCCTCCCTTCTTACTCGCGACAGCACGCTGTAATATGTACTTCGCTCTAAAGACAGGTTCATCATAGCGGGCGCGATTATCACACTCTGTAATTATCTCTTCCTCCTCTGTCATGTCAGCCACAATCACCTCACTCAGAGCCGTTATACGACCGTGGGTAGCTTGGACGTTTTCTAATCTAGCCTCCAATTCCTCTAGTTCAGCAGTAGTAATGAAAGTGTTGACGTCCACAATTAGCCTATTTAATACTCCCCGAAGGCCAGCCCTTTGATTTTTAGGGGCCTTGATCAGCACCCCACTAGACGGTTTCTCTTCATTGTCTTTATTCAATTTGCATGTGAGCCTATAGGCAATGTATCTAAATGTTACGTTACAAAGACAACGGCCAAATAATAGTCTCATTAACTCCTTCAGACATATTATGCTCCAGTAAGTCCACAGAGGCGGGCACCCGGTATCATTGCCACTGCACCACACAACTGTCAAAACCACACTGCTGGCCGTTAGAATTGTCGGAGGAACCTGGGGTTGCCACCAACCGACAGATCTTCATCTAACTTACCGGACTTACTGAGCTCATATGACGCACAATCGCGTCATAAACTTATTGGAGAGGCTTGTAGTCCTGCATCCCACCCATCATCTTTCCCCAATAATTTTTTTTCCGTTTCAGACTTCCTGTGACATATGACCTGACCTAACATTTTTTCTTGTTCAATATGATCCATTAGTAGGTATTGCTATTTAGTGTACTATTTTTTCTCCATAACATAGAAGTCCGCCGGTCGGCGTCTCTTAATCTCTGAAGTGCGCATGGGGGTAATTGGAAACGTCCCCCTGTACTGACGTATTTGAGGTGTTTCCGTCACTAAAATATTCATTGTGCCATTAATAGCATTAATACTTATCCATATGTGCCTATTATGGGTTGATTATAAAGGTATTAACCTGAAACAACAATAAAACGAGTGAAAACAGCGTTTGGATGGTCAAAATCGGAGATATAGCCCGCGAGTTGTATAATGTATGGGTGAGGCAAGCTGCTTTCCCGCCAATTTCCCCCAAGGCCACTGAGACACAGTCGATCGATACTCTCTCTCTCTCTCTTGCACTCGCTTGCCATCAGTGATGACAACACCCTGCTTGCAACTCGCTAATGTTAGCACAAAAATATACCTCAGAATAAGGGAATAACAGGGAAAATAGGTGATAACTGAAGGAGAGGAGGAAAGTGGGGAAGGAGGGGAGGTAGAGGACTGAGATTTTGCATGGCCCAGGGGCCAAAACAAAATAAAAAAATAAAAAAATAAAAATAATTTTTTATTTTTTTTCGATGTCAAAAGTTGATTTTTTTTTCACTCACTCTTAAGAGTCTCCCCGCAGTCCGCCGGGGGAACTCTTAAGAGTCTCCCAGCAGTTCCCGGGTTAACTCCTTGCGACATATATGACGCGATCGCGCCATATGAGTTTTTGGTCATAAGTTCCATATGACGTTATCGCGTCATATATGTCGCAAGGAGTTAAGAGACGCCGACCGGCGGACTTCTATGTTATGGAGAAAAAATAGTACACTAAATAGCAATACCTACTAATGGATCATATTGAACAAGATTTTTTTTTAGGTCAGGTCATATGTCACAGGAAGTCTGAAACGGAAAACAAATTATTGGTGAAAGATGATGGGTGGGATGCAGGACTTCGGCAGGCGCAACGATACAACCCCGGCGTCCCTCTCTAGACAACGCTTCGTTAGCCCTACAATCTTATCATACAGGACTTGATTGGTGTCTAAATCGAGGTGGACACCATCCTGGTCGAGGTCCCGGATGCTGAGAGTGAGTGATACAAAGCGGTGCCTCGTCTCTACTAACCGACACCTCAGGGCGCGGTTAACAGAGTTTTTAATGGCTTTGTACTCCGCCGCTGACAACCCTCGGACTCTCGTCCGGCTCTCAATTGCCACAATCCTACAGCTCCCCCCGGACTCACGCTCCAGATCCAGCGCCACCTCTTTGAAAGCTTCAGCTAACTCGCGGGGTACTGTACCGGGGCGTATATCATTGCCGCCCAAAAACAAAAAGATCATATGCGGCCTAAACTGGACCACCTGCCCCCACTGTGGGGAGGCTCTCAGGGTGTCAACGGTTGCTCCCGGTACCCCGAAGTAGGACAGCATGAATGTCCTATCCCCCTCCGACACCCGATACGACTCAGTTCCTCCGTCGGCTGCCCTTAGCCTAGTGGCATATGAATGCCCTACTATGGCTATTCGCTGAGGTACTGGCGCCCGAGGTACAGGAAGATAGCCAAGCTCCACCCCTCTGGGGTCCTTGCTCCTGCATCCCTGGGCTAATCCCTTGCTCATTGCCTAAGAAAATCCACTACTGGTAGCTAAATCCCGGGTCTGGGCACCAATGTGGTAAACTATCAATGGATGTTAAATATTACTAAGCTATAATGAATCAAATTAATCAATCTAAATGAAAACTACTCCATATCTAAATTGAATTCAATCTGAAACAAGCTAAGTTATATCCAAAGGTCTCACATAATAAATTTATATATAGGGTAAGGATATAAGGGTTAATATTAGCCAGGAATTAACTCACCAATAGTTCCACGTGGCAATGAGGCAAGGGAGAACGTTTTACCCAATATGGCGGTGGACAATGGGGAACGAGACTTCGGTCCCGAAACACGAGTCAAGTTAAAGAAAGAATAAATGATTACATGGGAATGGACATGAATATTATGCTTATCTGTCAGTCAGTCATGGCGTCGATGAGAGCGTCGTGATGGTGTAGCTGTGTGTATTGCTGTATGTGTATTGTGATTAGAGGCACAAAAGCACGATCAACTGAGGGCGGAAAATTAGATGTTAACTGGTTGGTGTTCGTGAAGGCTCTGCCCTTCCTCGAAGGCACACCTTGCTGCCTTGGCAAAACGCCAGGAGCCCAAATTATCGTACCGCATCTATGTTGCTCTATACGATAAATTATATTAATATATGCGATAAATTCATATATACTACATAAGACCATGGCAATATTGCCTAATAGCATATTAGGCCTTTTATAACTTAACTTATTTACAATCTTATAATATACGATCTACTCGTCCTACGGTCGTGCTGTAGGAGCGATCGTGACGTCACAGAGACATACGAGATCACAAAAGAGTCATAGCCTATCGTATTTACGATAACCATAGCTACTGTACTACCACTAACACCCCCTCCACCACTACCACCAACACCACAACCATAGCTACTGTACTACCACTAACACAAACACCACCACTACCACTACCACCAACACCACAACCATAGCTACTGTACTACCACTAACACAAACACTCCCACCACCACTACCACCAACACCACAACCATAGCTACTGTACTACCACTAACACAAACACCCCACCTACCACTACCACTACCACCAACACCACAACCATAGCTACTGTACTACCACTAACACAAACACCAACACTACCACAGGGAAAGGTGTGCCTGTGAGCCAGGAGAGGCAGCAGCGTAGCTTTCCCTCATCCCGAGTCACCAGGATGAGTACAGTTGCCGTGACTAAGGGTGTCAGGCACACCTTTATAGACGGGAGTGCCAGGGCACCCCCTTCATTAACACAACGAAGCAGTACCTCCTCAGTAGATGAAGGGTGGAAACAGGTCAAGAATGGTAACAGGAAGAGGAAGGTAAATACTGGAGTATGAGGTTTAAAGAAATGCGAAGGGTCGACACTCAAAGCTGCTATTAGAATGATTGATGTGTACATTGGAAGAGTTGATAATAATGTAACAGGTCAGGAATTAAAGGTATATATAAAGGATGTCTTTGGTATGGATATTACAGCTATAAGTAAATTAATAATCAGGACTAATGAACACCAAGCCTTCAAAGTAACTGTAAAACTTGCCGAGAGAGAACAACTTTTTAATCCAGAACTATGGCCTGAAGATATCGTAGTTAATAAGTTTTTTAGCAGACCTGGTGAATCTAATAAGTAGTTTTTCTCCTGGTCTTAATAGTTATATATTTATATTTTTTACCTTTTAATCTTTTGGATAATGGCTTCTGATTGTATCAAGATATGTACTTATAACTGCTGCTCTCTAAAGAAAAACATTGATTTGGTGAGACAGCTTACATCATCTGGCAATGATCTAATATTTTTACAGGAAACGTTTTTGACTGATGATAAACTTGCAATTTTAAACTTTGTTGACGAAGAGTACGATTGTGTTGCTGTAGGAGCCACGTTGTCTGATAAATCTTTAATTAGTATGGCCGGTAGACCTGAGGGAGGTATGGCTGTTTTATGGAAAACAAATACACAGTTAAAAATAAATAATATTACATTGGAAAAAAATTACATGGTTTTTAATATAGACATAAATGGGTTTAATGCTGTTTTTATCAATATATATTTGAACAGCGATATTTGGAAAGCTGAAACTTTAAACAAATATTTGGAAACACTTTCATTATTGGAAAATTTAATGAACAATTTACTTGGTGATGATATTTTTATCATAGGGGATTTTAATGCTGACCCTCACTCAGGTAGAGCCTGGAGAAGTTTATCAGACTTCATGGAGAGAAACTCTTTGCAATGCTATGACGTAAATATATTGAGTAATGATTCTTACACTTTTGTTGGTTATGGAGACTCGGTTACTAGGTGGCTTGATCATGTTGTAGGCAAGGAAGACAACAACATTACTGTGAAAAACATAAAAATACTTTACAGTGTTGTGGGATCTGATCATTTTCCAGTGGAAGTATCTCTGAAATTTACTGGGGTAAGACCGACAAGATCATTTGCTCCGATTATTGAAGAAAATAGAGCCTATATTAACTGGAATAAGCTAAAGGCGAATGATTTTAATGATATAAATAATAGGGTTGATGACCTCTTACAAGATATGTGTTCCTTGCCTATTCGTGACTGTCATAAGTTAGGCTGCAGGGATCCCAATCACTGGAAGATGATTGATAAATTGTACAAACATATCACGACCAGCATTCAGACTTCTAGTAGAGATTACGAACTTCATAGCATCAGGAAAAATAAATATAAGGTAATACCAGGGTGGAACCGATGTATTAGAGCTAAACACAGTGTTGCCAGGGAGACATTTTTACTATGGGTGAGACAAGGTAGACTGAGAGGAACGGATATACATCGCCAGATGTTAGAGGCCAGAAAGGAGTTTAAAACAACACTCAATGACTGTAAACGTAACGAACAAAGAGAAGTTTGCAATTCAATCATGGAAAAATTTCATTATAAAAACATCAGAATTTTGGGTGAAGTTAAAAGAAAACGGGGATTTAAGAAATCGGCAAGTGTTATTAATGGTCAAAGTGACAATTCTAATATTACTCAAGTATTTGCAGATCAATTTTTACCTAGTCTAATTTCGGATAACAATGAGGCAGAAGAAAATTTCTGCAACGAACTGAAACAAGCTTGGGCTGGTGGTAGAAAAATGTATCTAACAATATCTAGTCACACTCTTAAAAATTTCATACCTCGTCTTAATTCGGGCCAAGGTCATAACCTCATCCATGCAACTTTTTTAAAGAATGCTTCACAATTATTCTTAGAAAACCTTGATTGCTTCTTGAATACGTGTTTTACCCACTGTTATCTCCCTGAAGACTTATTAAAGGGTACTATTACTCCAATTATTAAGGACATTAGACAAAATGTAACAGAGGCAGATAACTACCGGCCTGTAATGCAGTCCTCATGCATTTTAACACCTTAAGAGCGGCCTATGCGGTTTATTTATATGTACCGCCCAGCGGGGTGTTTTTAGCCAAAATAGGGCTGTTTACGTGATCATTTTCATGCCTAAATAAGACCCAGAACGTAAAACAAGTATCTATCCCTGAAAGGGCATAAACAGAGCTTTCGAATGACACCATAACGATCCTTTTATGATGGCTAGTTTTCTTGCAATAACCGTGCAACGCGAGTGCAAAAAGCATGTAATTAGCCACTTTCCCGATACAATTCCTTATATAGCGAGTGAGAGAGGGAGGAGGGAGCTGGGATTCGTGTCAGTATGTTCGCCGCGGTGGTCTGGAGCAGTCATACGTTCGCTACTCTCCTGCCACCACTTGTCTCTCTCTCTCAGCAACATTACGTGCTGAAATTGCCACTCGACCTATGTCGAGCGCCGCCACATAGTCCAGCTTTATTAAATACGACTTATGTGGTGAGCCGCTAATTAAGGGTTAAAACTCTTTGAACTATTTATGTTAGATATATTGTCTGAAAAACTTATTATTAATTATAGACAATTTGGATTTAAAGCTGGTTCTTCAACAACAGATACATGCTGTGTCCTGAAAGAGGTTATGAAAAAGTATACAAACTGTAAGAAAACTGGTATTGCAACATTTATTGATCTAAGCAAAGCTTTTGATAGGTTAGATAATTTTATTCTAGGTAAGAAATTGTTAAAATCTTCTGTACCAGTAGATATTACCCTTATTATCCTTCATTATTTAAGAAATCAAAAAGCTAACATTAAATGGCAAGACTTCTATAGTAACTATCAGTATATTGAAAAGGGAGTAAGACAAGGGGGAGTTCTCTCCCCCTTTTTTATTTATTTTTTCATTAACGAAATTATACTTGATGTGGTAAGAACCAATGTTGGATGCAGATATGGTGACGTAAGAAGCAACATTTTAGCTTACGCAGATGATTTGGTTTTACTTGCAGATTCTATTTCGAATATGGATGTATTATATACTAAATTATGTTCTTCTATTGACGCACATTTACTTACAATTAATAAGGGTAAATCTAAAAGTATGATTTTTTCTACAAAACCAGATCAGAAAGTACAAAGCATCGAACTGAATGGTGATAGACTGGAGGTTGTGAAGGCGTTCAAGTACCTTGGGCATAACATCCTTTTTAATTTCAAAGATACGGATGACATAAGTTTTAGAATAAACAAATGTTATGCCTCCTTTAACAGCATGTTTAGAAATGTTAAACAGGTGAATACAGATACTTTTATATTTCTTTTTAACTCATACTGTCTACCAGACTATGGTATTCCCCTCTGGAATCATAATTCTTCTTTTAAATCTAATATTTTTAAAACTTTTAAAATAGCTTTTAATAAATCACTTAAGCGCATATGTCAGGTGCCAGCCTATGCCAGCAGTCATATCACGGCAGCTCGATGCACCCAGTTTCTTCTTGACCATCATACAGCATTGGTTCAAGCTCGCTATTGTAGGAGAATACTAAGGTCACAAAACCCTATCATTAAGTTCAATATATCTATTATTAAGGAAGGGTTCATGATGCAGCATGTAATAAATCTCTTTAGAAATGTATACAATGTTAATATACTGGGAGAAGAGGTAGATGTACTGAAAGCCAGGATAGAGTGGGTTCAAAGGCATGAGGACAGACGAGGCCCTTGCATATATTATGGGTACTAGTTCTTACAAGTTGTCATAGGTTCTACTGTTTAGGTTTTATTTCATGTCATATTTATATTAATTTACTTATACACTGTTTTTCAAATTTCTAACAATATTCAGATATACTTTTAGCTTGATAAGCTAATAAGCTGATGTGATATATTACTTTTATTGTTGGAGTTTGCTTTTAATTTAAGGAGTAAACATATGTTTTTCTGTACAGTAATACAGTATCAGCTATACAATATTAGGTATATATTTTGTTTTGTTTTATTATGTATATTTTACTTTCGACTAAATGAAAGGTACTGTAACAATGCGTAAATACTGTATTAAGTTAATATTATCGCAAATTAATTTATTGAGAAGTACCAGAATTGAGTTAAACAATTATTTTTAGTATTACAAATTATATATTATGAGGGACAAATTATTATTGGATGTACCGGATCACACCTTTAAAGATTGATCTATTTCTAATGTATATGTAATGTATATAAGTTTATGTATATTGTGACGTTAACCACTCCGTTAGAACCGCATGGCTTGTCCTGCAGTGACTCGCTAGGATCGCCAGGGCAGTGGATGTGGCTACAGTTGATGTACTAGTGTGTGCTTTATTTCATATGAAAGCTTGTGTCATGGGCAGTCCAGAAAGGCTCTTTGTTTTCGCCCATGTCAAGGCTTTATATATTTAATTGCAAAGTATAT
This sequence comes from Paralithodes platypus, assembly GCA_032716605.1. Lineage (NCBI taxonomy): Eukaryota > Metazoa > Arthropoda > Malacostraca > Decapoda > Lithodidae > Paralithodes > Paralithodes platypus. The sequence continues at coordinate 6,107,929 of CM064547.1, read as the reverse complement.
GTTTTATCATTAAGTAGTAATGATAGGATTTGAGAGAGAGAGAGAGAGAGAGAGAGAGAGAGAGAGAGAGAGTAGAACAGAGTGAGAGGAGGCACACAGTGTTTTTTTACCATGCTTGGTGACGTCATGTTTGGCTGGCTTCTTTGTCATTGGCTGAAGGAATTGTTACCGCTTTGCCACACGGTGCGAGCTAGTGCTAGTATATATACAGCTTTCTTGCCACTCTCTCCCTCAGATATAGTTTCTAGAACGCATTCCTCTTATCCCTTTGATAGCTGTCCTCCTCTCCGCACCTGAGAACCTTTTCCTCCGCCTATCTCTCTCATTTTCCATATCTTTCACCACCTTTTATTAATATTATACCCCCTCTGGTTAACTCTCCATAATCAGCTTCATGCTGGCCAGTTGTATTGTGTGTTAAGGTCTTATAATTATAACCCATGTATGTTAGTTGTTAAGATAAGTTGATCACGAATCAATGGTTGGCATTCATATTGTTCAGTACCGCTTCATATAATTATTAGTGTTCTGCTGGATTAGATAATGCTAGACTAGGAGTCTGATACTATAAGGTATTGTTTCCGATGGGTGCTGGCTTTAGTTAAAAGCTGCACGACATACCTGAGAACTGGAGTTGATTGGGTAAATTCTAGTCTGTGTGCCATTGAGAATAGAGCATGCACGAATGAGGGCTTTTTGCCCATACCATTCTGCACTGTTCTAAGCTCGTTGTTTGTCTTTGAGGTACGCCAGGAGAACGCTTAATACTTCGGTATTAAGGTTTCTCAAGAGAGCTACCCTTCCTTATAACGTAATACTTGACGCACAGACTTGAGATTTGCACTAGGCTATGCGGCATGCCATGCGCACCAGTATCTCGTATCATTGACTCCAGCTAGACTTTATCAGTCACAGTAGACATTAAGTATATTAAACCAATTACTCTTTTTATGCATACCCGTTTATGATTACACAAGCATTTCGCAGCCTAGTTTGATGTATTGAGACACAAACGACTTGGGCTCTTTTTGTTGATAGGAATACTGCATTGTCGTGGCGATTATTATTATTGTTGTGGCGTTTAGGATATTCTTGGCTCCGACTGCATTATATCTCCTGCCTTTTTGTGTGCATAGCCTGCACGAGCATTGTTCCGCTGCCTGCCTCTTTGGGTTCCATTTCCGATTCGAGCATATTAATAGCATCTAACATTTAAAGAAGATTCCATGTTGGTGTTGAAGGACTTTAGTGCACTTTCTTTCATGCAGGAGTGCCTGATATTTATTGAATAAAGTAACGTAAGCTGTAACTTCTCTTACCACCTTACTTTGCATACCATAACCAAGCACCTTCGGTTATAGGTAGTAATAGGCTGTTTTCACATAACATTAATCCTAGAGTAGACGCACATTTATTGAGAGTTTAATAACCTATTATTGCAAATAGAACTCTGGAGAGTATTTGTGTTCTTTGTTCACTGGGAATATACATCAGAGGTTGGATCTAGCGCTTTCCGTTGTAGCATTTATGCCATTACTAGTCCAATGAATAAGAGCCCTGATATATTTAAACCTCAGTCGTAACAAATGGTGACCTTACCTAGGATTTGGTGAACCTACATTTATTAGCAGGGAACATTTGTTGTTTTGGGGAATATTTTGCGGGGATCAGCAAGAATATTTTTTTTTTGCAACATCGTATAGCCCTTGAGTATTTCCGAGAATTTGTGTGTGTATATTGAGGTATAAGAGTTTGGGGTGCTTCTTTTCTGAATATTGAGGTGGAAATTTTTTGTGAGCATCATGTCTTATACCGGATCAGAGGAGAATGGAGACACAGTACGTAATGTCGAAACTGAGGAACAACAGTATGATGAAATGGTTAATCAGGTGAACTGTGAGGAGGATGCTAGGATATTTTTGCAATGGCCTGTTACTGCCGAGCGGTTGGAGGGTATGGATCGGTACGGTCTTCAATGCCTGGCCACAGCTATCGGTCATGCGGGTACTAGCAGCATGACCAGGGATATCTTGATAACGTGTGTACTGGGCAGGGTGACTGGTGAGCGAGATGGGTTGAGTGCTCAGAGCCCTTCGACCATGCTTCCCCATACACTCGACTACTAGCCATCCCAGTGGGTTGCCGACCCCGAGTACGCGTCCACAGTTGGGTGGTGACTGGCAGGGTGGGTTGCCCCAGGGGGGACCACCGGTAATTTCAAACATTGTAGCACCTTCACCTCCTCAAGGGTTATCTCCAGAATTATTGCTTCAGCTCGAATTAGCTAAGATCGAAGAGAGAAAGGCTATCAGGGCAGGTGAGCAGCAAATAGAGCTAGCAAAAATCCAAGCTGAGTCGACTAGGTACTGTGCCGACAGGGATGTAGAGAAGTCGCGAGTATAGACAACGGGACAGCGATTTGGGGCTGGTAACCGTGCTCCTGATCAATCTCTCTCGCACTTATTGAAACTGGTTCCGGTGTTTGATGAGAGTGGGGTAGCAGAATTTTTCGCACGCTTTGAGAAGAAGTGCCAGGAACACCAGTGGCCAGAGAATATATGGGCAGCACTTGTATCCTCTAGATTAATAGACAAGGGTCTTAAAGCCTACGATGCGTTACCTTTGGAGTCATGAATTGTGTATGAGGATCTCAAGGAGGCTGTCCTGAGGGCTTACGAACTGCAACCAGAAACGTACCGTTTGAAGTTCTGGGGTGTAACTAAGGGAAGAGATAGCACCTTTTTGGAACACGCCCGGGACTTGTCCGATGCTACGGGGAACTGGCTCCGATCTGAGAAGCTAACAACGTTTGATGGAGTTAAGCAGTTGATGATGTTGGAGCAGTTCTTTAAGAGCACGGGCGGTGATCTAACTTTGAACTTAAAGGAGAAAAACCCAAGAACTCTAGGTGAAGCAGCAGAAATGGCTGATCGACGGCTGTCGTTGATTCGGGGTTGCGGGTCCTCACAGAAGTACGATGTAAGTCCTAAGGACCGTTATCCTCCCCCTCCCCGTAGCAATGACACATTTAAACAAAAGAGCCATGAAACTAAAACTGAATCCAAACCTTACACCACACCGTATAAGAAAAGTCAGGGGCCTTTTACATCACAGTATAAGCCGAAACCGAAATTTATGTGTTTTAGTTGCCACCAGGAGGGTCATAAAGCAAATGAGTGCCCTAGTCGACCTCCTCCGGCAGCCGTGTCTTTTGCTCACGGCATTGGAGTGTTCAAGAGGACATCAGAGTTTGTTAGAGGCAATTCTTCCGAAGTAAATACACTGCCAGTGCAGAAGGATCCGGAAGGCTTATTCCCTGTCCGTGATGCCTTTAGTGACCACAGGGGACTCGGTTGTGTGGAGTTGGGGGGTAGAAGACATGAGGTGAGAATTTTGCGTGACACTGGGGCATCGCAAACATTGTTGAGGAATTTCACTGGTAAACCTGTAAATACGGCGTGGGTGGTTGTGGTTCAGGGAGTTAATGCAACAAGGTCATACCCGCTTGTAAGAATGAAGATGGAAGTTGATGGTGTGACTCGTGACCTGGATGTAGGAATTGTGGAGAAGTTGCCTGTTGGGGGCGTCGACCTCCTTCTCGGCAACGACTTTGCGGGGCCTACTTCTGAGGCTCCACCCTTAGTCGTTGCCGAGAAGCCGGCCGACGTGAGTAGGGAGGAGCAGGAGGGGGTTGAGAAGTGTCAGGTGCAACCTATGGCGTGTGTTGTCACCAGATCTCTTGCATCCAGGGAGTCGCATTCTGGTCAACAGTCTTTAGACAAGAGGGGGAAAGGTACCGAGAAGGGGTTGAAAGTTGATGCGGTTGAGAGTTTAGTATCAACGGACTTTCTCGGGGACTCTTTATTAGGACCGATTTTCGAGTCTGGAGAAGACCCATTAACTGTTACTAAGAAGGCAGAGGATGGGCTTAAAAAGACGAAGAGACAGCAACGATACACAGAGAGAGAGCAACGGGAGGCTAAATTCAATGTAGAAGGGGGGCATGAGTTGTTTCGCAAACACTTAGATAGGCTTGCTTCTTCGGACATTCGTAAATTGTAATTGGAAGACCCGGAGGTTCTTGAATGTGGTACCGGTGCTGTCGAGTTGAAGGAGGACAGTGATGCTCAGTCGGGAGATTTTTACAAGTATCCCCTGACCATCATGGAGGTAGCAACAAGGTACCCTGACGCGTACCCTATGAGAAATGGGTCAGCGAAGACTGTGGTCCGAAACTTGCTAGTATATTTTTCCCGGTATGGTTACCCGCAGGGGATTCAGTCAGGCCAAGGATCCAACTTCACTTCTAGCCTCTTTGTTCAAGCAGTGCCGCAGCATGGGATTGTTACGGTTGTGTCATCTGCGTATCATCCGGAGAGCCAGGGTGTGTTAGAGCGATGGCACTCAGCCTTGGAATCTGTGCTTCGTTGTTGTTGCTTTGAGAGTGGGAAAGGTTGGGATCTTGGCCTGCCATATGTTTTATTTGCTGCACGGGAGGTACCTGGGGAAAGTTTGGGATTCAACCCTAATGAGCTCGTCTTTGGACACCGTGTCAGAGGGCCTCTCCGTATGGTTGAAGAAATATGGGAGAGCGCAGAAAAACCTTGTTCTACGCTCAAGTATGTCCTCGACAGTCGGGAGCGGATGTTGCGCAGTCTGGAGTTGGCTGGCCGTAATTTGACTAGCTCTCAGGCCCTCATGAAGGACAGGTACGACCTCAAGGTTAAACTCAGGCAGTTTCACGTGGGTCAGGAGGTGTTGATTCTACTGCCCCTTGTAGGTCATCCCTTATCCGCGAAGTACGCTGGTCCTTATAGGGTGGTTGAGAGGCTATCGGACCTGGATTGCTTGGTAGCCACTCCAGACAGACGTAAGCGCCACCAGTTATGTCATGTTAATCTCATGAAGGAGTATGTGAGGCACCTCCCTGAGCCTCTCACTGTGCCTGTGATGACGTTTAGCAGTCAAGGTGGAGAAGGAGAACGGGACAGTCAAGCTCAGGGGGAGGATAACTGGAAGGATAAGAAAGTCAAATGGGCGCCTGAGTGTGAGAAGGCGTTTAGAGTAGTAAAACACCTGTTGTGCACTCACCCGATCCTCAGGGCCCCTGACTTTAGCCTACCTTTCCAACTAGCAACGGATGCTAGTGGTGTGGGGGCTGGTGCCGTCCTTATGAAAATGGACGATGATGGGCTGGAGCATCCTGTTAGTTTCTGCTCGGAGAAGTTCAATTCAGCCCAGGGGAGCTGCTCTGTTGTCGAGAAGGAGCTACTGGCTGTTGTGCTTGGGCATTTCGAGGTCTATGTTCCAGCCTATGGTCCGGTCGTTGTAGTTTACACAGATCATCACCCTCTCAAGTTCTTGGACCAGTTTCACAATCGGAATATGAGGCTGACCAGGTGGTCACTAAGGTTATTGGTATATAACCTGGACATACGCCATATTGCCGGTTGTGACAACGTGGTTGCAGATTGTCTTTCAAGGGTATATGATCCTGGGTAGATTGACACACGGGTAGCCTCCTGCTTTAGTTTGAATAGTATTTTGCGCTTGGTGCTTGTTGGCTCGCGGTTGTAGCCCAGCGTATTGGGTCGTAAAGCAGGAGTTGAGCGTTTGGTATAGAAGAAAAAACTAGGCTTGCCCCTATAGTGCAGCCGAAATAAACAAATTAAAAACATAAAAATCAAATAAAAACTCTTTCTTTGATACCGGTAGTTGATTTTTTTCAGTATGTTATAGCAGTAATTCTGAGTTGCACTCCTCTCAGAATGCTGGGCTAGAGAAGCTCGCTCTTGAGGAGCATAACTACATAATGATTTAACATATTGTATTGGGGAGGGTTATAATTTTGTAAAATGTTTTGTTGAAGAACTGTGCCAGATATTTTACTGCCGCTGGGTGATGGGAAGTAGAGATATAGCATGGGTTCTAACCATCAGATTTTTTTTTAGCTTTGGGCCTCTGCGAAAAATCTTGGGGGGGGGTTGTGACGTTAACCACTCCGTTTAGAACCGCATGGCTTGTCCTACAGTGACTCGCTAGGATCGCCAGGGCAGTGGATGTGGCTACAGTTGATGTATTATTGTGTGCTTTATTTCATATGAAAGCTCGTGTCATGGGCAGTCCAGAAAGGCTCTTTGTTTTCGCCCATGTCAAGGCTTTATATATTTAATTTCAAAATATATGTTTTATCATTAAGAAGTAATGATTGGATTTGAGAGAGAGAGAGAGAGAGTAGAACAGAGTGAGAGGAGGCAAGCAGTGTTATTTACCATGCTTGGTGACGTCATGTTTGGCTGGCTTCTTTGTCATTGGCCGAAGGAATTGTTACCGCTTTGCCACGCGGTGCGAGCTAGTGCTAGTATATATGCAGCTTTCTTGCCACTCTCTCCCTCAGATCTGGTTTCTAGAACGCATCCCTCTTATCCGTTTGATATCTGTCTCCCTCACCGCACCTGAGAACCTTTTCCTCCGCCTATCTCTCTCATTTTCCATATCTTTCACCACCTTTTATTAATATTATACCCCCTCTGGTTAACTCTGCATAATCAGCTTCATGCTGGCCAGTTGTATTGTGCGTTAAGGTCTGATATAACCCATGTATGTTAGTTGTTAAGATAAGTTGATCACGAAGCATTGGTTGGCATTCATATTGTTCAGTACCGCTTCCTATAATTATTAGTGTTCTGCTGGATTAGATAATGCTAGACTAGGAGTCTGATACTATAAGGTATTGTTTCCGATGGGTGCTGGCTTTAGTTAAAAGCTGCACGACATACCTGAGAACTGGAGTTGATTGGGTAAATTCTAGTCTGTGTGCCATTGAGAGTAGAGCATGCACGAATGAGGGCTTTTTGCCTATACCATTCTGCACTGTTCTAAGCTCGTTGTTTGTCTTTGAGGTACGCCAGGAGAACGCTTAATACTTCGGTATTAAGGTTTCTCAAGAGAGCTACCCTTCCTTATAACGTAATACTTGACGCACAGACTTGAGATTTGCACTAGGCTATGCGGCATGCCATGCGCACCAGTATCTTGTATCATTGACTCTAGCTAGACTTTATCAGTCACAGTAGACATTAAGTATATTAAACCAATTACTATTTTTATGCATACCCGTTTATGACTACACAAGCATTTAGCAGCCTAGTTTGATATATTGAGACACAAACGACTTAGGCTCTTTTTGTTGATAGGAATACTGCATTGTCGTGGCGATTATTATTATTGTTGTGGCGTTTACGATATTCTTGGCTCCGACTGCATTATATCTCCTGCCTTTTTGTGTGCATAGCCTGCACGAGCATTGTTCCGCTGCCTGCCTTTTTGGGTTCCATTTCCGATTCGAGCATCTTAATAGCATCTAACATTTAAAGAAGATTCCTTGTTGGTGTTGAAGGACTTTAGTGCATTTTCTTTCATGCAGGAGTGCCTGACATTTATTGATTAAAGTAACGTAAGCTGTAACTTCTCTTACCACCTTACTTTGCATACCATAACCAAGCACTTTCGGTTATAGGTAGTAATAGGCTGTTTTCACGTAACATTAAGCCTAGAGTAGACGCACATTTATTGAGAGTTTAATAACCTATTATTGCAAATAGAACTCTGGAGAGTATTTGTGTTCTTTGTTCACTGGGAATATACATCAGAGGTTGGATCTAGCGCTTTCCGTTGTAGCATTTATGCCATTACTAGTCCAATGAATAAGAGCCCTGATATATTTAAACCTCAGTCGTAACAATATTACGAAATAAAGTTATTGAATTGAATTGAATTGAACTACCACCAACACCACAACCATAGCTACTGTACTACCACTAAAACAAACACCACCACTACTACTAACACCACAGCCATAGCTACTGTACTACCACTAAAACAAACACCACCAATACCACTACCCCCACCAACACACGTGCAACTACTACCACCACTAACACCAGCACCAACCCGATCATTACCACAAATACACCGAAGCAGCAACCATATAATTATCAGTCAAAACTTGGCACAACTACCACCATTACCATCACAAAATAATAAACAAACACAAACACAGACATAGCTACCACGATAACCAGCACCACTACAATAACAAGTTTCCCTCGGCTAATGGAACTTACAGTACATGTAGAAATAACACTGCATATTATTGCAGTACATGTGGAAATAACACTGCATATTATTGCAGTACATGTAGAAATAACACTGCATATTATTGCCGAGGAAAATCTATTTATATAACTTATCAAGGCTAGAAATTAAATCCCCTATCAGTTGATTTCTTGACATTTGATGGCAGAAAGAGAATCTTACTGTATATCGGTACATGACAACAATATCCTACTTTCGTCTGTATGTGTCCACCAACCTTTAACTGTCTTCGTGGTGCGATGTATAAGGTGTTGATTTTCGGTGTGAGCATCCTGGGTTCGAGTCCACGGACTGCCACATGTGTTTGTAAATTTCATTAATCGATTTTAGGAGTATGGTTGGTTGTTGGAAGGAACATAATAATTATTATACAAATCTAGTCTCATGTCAGGCATCAAGATGAAAGCATGGCAATTTCGGGCGATATTACGAAAGGCATATAGGCCAATCTTAGCTTGAAAGTATGGCATTAAGCAGCAGTACTCATTAAGACTCACTTTCTTGGACATTATGCGTTTTCTTTTTCTGTGCTGATGGTCAAAAAATTCTTCGCGGAAAATGGGATTACCAAATAAAAGCGGGCACCGGAAAAACCCATAGTTGTTTGGCTAATTTCAAGTTTCCACTAAAACCGTCGGAATAGGAATTTACTAAGAGACATTCTCTCTGTCAGCTATTTTCGGGACAAATCAGTGTGTGTTTTTTTGTTTTTCTTTGTCTATGTAAATAAGGGAGATAAAAGGCACAGCTGTCTGTGACGAGTGCCTCCCCCAGAGTTGAAAGAGTGACAAGGCCAAAATCAAGGAATGTTCGAGCCAAAATGTCTGGACACACGGAATTTGAAACAATTAATTTAAGTCACAGATGAGGGAAAGATTGATTCAGGGAGAGAGTTCCAGAGCTCAGCTGTTGAATAGAAGAAAGATTGGGAGTATCACTTCACCCTTGGGTTGGAGAGTTTTACAGAATAGGAGTGGGATTGTGTAGCAAGATGGGTAGTACGTATACTACGTAAAGGAGGTGGTATGCACTGAGAGAGCTCTGAGGAACACTGATTATTGTAGTCGCGATAGAATAGCAAGACATAATATGCAACAACGGAAACGCTAGATCCAACCCCTGATATATAATCCCGTCGAACAAAGAACACATATACCCTCCAGAGTTATATCTGCGATAGCGGGGTATCTTAACTCTCAGTATCTATGTGCTTCTACTATAGGCTGATGTTCTCTGAAACAGCCTATTACCTATAACGGTTGCTTAGTTATGGTACACAAGGAAAAGATAGTTAACTTAATTAAATCACAAGAGTGATCTAATGCAAACAAGAAGAAGGTTTACTTAACGTTACTTTAATCAATAATATCTGTCACTCCTTTATGAAAGAAAGTGTTGTAAAGTCCTCAAGCACCGAACAAGGAATCTTCTGAATAATGTCGGATGCTACTAAGAAGAACGTATCGGAAATGGAACCACAAAATAGCAGGAGGCAGGATAATGCACATGTAGGCTAAATACACAAAAAGGCTGGACCTATAATGTTATTGGACACAAGAATATTATAAGCGGTGCAACAGTAATAATGCTCGCCACGAAAAAGTAGTACTCCTATTAACAAAACCGGTCTATGCTGGTTGTGTCTCTCTACAGCAACCTAGACCTCAAAATGCTTGTGTAGAAATAATGGGTATGCATAAAAGAGTATATGATCTAATCCAGCTAATGTCTACCCGGGTTAATAAAGTCTAGCTGGGATGCGCAAAGGTACAGAATTCTGGTGGAGCAAGGCAGCTCCTAGCCTAGTGTGGACCTTGGGTCTGTGCGGCCTGATTACATTAATATGAAGGGGTGCTCTCTTGAGGATTCTCGATCACAAGTATCGAGTATCCTCCTGGCGACCCTCAAAAGTAAAAGCAAATAGAGTTAGAACAGTGTTGGGTGGATTAGGCAAGCAGCCCTCACGCACTACACAGTCTAAACTCCAAGGTACACAGACAAAAGATCCACCCAGGTAACCCACAGAATCCGTAGTGTCGTCTAGCTCAAAAGTAGCCTACACACAGTGAAAACACCAACAGCAAGGTACCTGATCCCTAGTCTAGCATTATTTAACCCTGTAGTAACATTAGTGATTGATGGAGACAGTCCGAGCAATACAATCTCCCAAAAAGACTATGACTATCTTCAACCTTAGCCTAGTACATAAGAAATGTGAGATCCAGCATATAATACAGTCTGGCCACCAATTCAAGGTGTGGATACAGGGAACCAGAGGGGAATTGATATTAATAAAAGGTGAGGAAGTAGTGGAAATGATAGAGGCAGTAGGAGAGAAAGATTCTAAGACAAGAGTGTGGAACAGTTCAAGGGAGATGCTTAGAGTATGCTGTCTGGGACGGATCTGACCAGGATATTTCCAGGGACCGCATGGGTGGAGTCCCAGTTCGCAGGAATGGCACGAGGGCGCGCGACAGTCGCCCAGTAAGCAGCCGCCTAGTAGGCCGTGTTAGGCAGGAGGCAACGAATCCCGCGAGGCCTATGTAAGGGGGCCGGCCACGCGCCACACTCACCACCAAGTCACACCACCTGGTCTCTCTCTCTCTCTCTCTCCCGCTCATCTTCCCATCATTCAACTATTTAACACAATACTTTCAATTGACTAAATAAAATAGAAAGGATTGTGACAGACGAAAACAAAGAACAGTTTGAACTGTCTGCAACACAAGCTTTCTCGAGAAGGAAAGTATACAATGATAGGTAGACTGTAGCTACATTCTCTGCCCTGGCGAGTCCTAGCGAGTAAGCCATGCGGTTCTGGGGGAAGCGGTGAGCGTCACAATAGCCATATTCAGGGTACATACGAGGCAATACAGCTTTATTTATTAGTGGCCCCTCCATCATTGACGAACATGCCTATTACATAAGGCATCCTCTTCAAACACTAATCCGCCGTAGTTTGAATCTACCGCGCAGAGCATTTAAAATCTGAGGAGCCTTCATCATGAGCGTAAAAAATAAAAACAAAAAGAAAATAAGAATAACTATCCAATAAGCTTTCCATCATATCGTGGATGTACTTGTGTGGATCTTTGACCAGACGCTGATTCAGGCGTCATTCTTCCTTCTCTGCTCTGCGCTCAGCCTGCCCGGACGTGTCTCCCCACGCTCCGCTGGTTCCGCATTTGCTGCGTCCCTAGTGAGTTTTTTCTCATTTGTTTACTCCGGGATGTATCGAGTAAGGTTAGGATATGCGTAGCAGGAGTGTCCTGGGCTGGTTGCCCGCAGTGCAGTGTATTTTGGGTCGTGTGTTTGGGGCATCTATTTCGGATGTACCCTCGTGGTCCTGTTGTGGACATGTGATCTTTTCACAGTTGAGTTAGCTTGTGATGCAGGCGGCTTTCATTACGCGTTTTTTATGCTGCCTTTTATCTTTCTGATGAGGTAAGCGTTGCTTACTGACGTTCCCAGCGTATTTTTCTTGACTTAGTGAAGTTTTTTCTGGGTCCCGAGTCAGTCTTCCCTTTGTCGGAAGTATTTGCTACAGTGGTGTGTTGGCGGTGGTTCCTGTTGTTATATTTCCAGTGTTTTTGTTTATATTTCAACATTTCTTATGCCGTCTACTTAGGCCTAGCCAGCCGCTCGTAGCTTTGCCACATGTACAAGTGTTATTGTTTATTTTATAAATATGTCCTACTGTGTCATGTGTATCCGGGTTTAGTTGTGTATTGGCTAATTCCACGGACTATGTATGTTTCCTGGATTAGTTGTGTATTAGCTAATTCCACGGATTATTGTGTGGACCCTAGGCTAGTCGTGCTTGGCTTTCTCTCGGGTCCTCTGTGCGTTCAGATGGTTTCTGAACGGGGTGGGTTACTTTCCGGCGGGTTTTTCTCGGTTACACCATCAAAAATCCCGGCCGAGAGCCGTGTTGGGCCACGCGTGCTTTCAACACAGGCTTGTGTCCCCGGCGATGAGGTGTCTGTGGCTCTCCAGGACTGGGTCTCTGTGTTGGTGCCTGTTTCAGGCTCCCTAAGATTCCCGGCAGATTGGCTGTACCCCTCTAACATTGTTCATGCGGACATAATTATGTTATGAAGTTTTTCTGCCCGGTTTTACAAACCAAAGGAAAAGCCTAGCTGTTGTTGAGGGCTTCCTCCCCGGCGATCTTTTACAAAGAAGTGGGGACAGGAACTTATGGGGTTAACGTTTTTACATCTCACCCGGCGGGTGCACCTTAGTAGGGTGGGATGAACGACTTGGTCATTCAGTTGGTTAACCGATCCATTTTAGTGATACTATATGTATCGCCGCCTTCACACTTACGGCGATCGAAGGTTCAATTAGGGTTAACATCTTTTTCACAAATTTTCACACCCGGCGGGTGCTCCTGGGAGGAGGAAATAAGGAATTTACAATTCAATTTCGTTAACCAGTTAATTGAGAGATACGTTATTGTATCGCCGCCTTCAAACTTACGGCGATCTTTCGTGACAATTCGTTAGAAATCAGATCTCGTATCAGCCTGCCCTATGTTATTCTGCTAAATAATTCAGGTGACGGCGTCTTTGTGGGGGGTTGTTTTCCAAAATTGAATCTTGAAACAGTCACCACCGGAAAGACTATAAACGCCATTCTGGTCCTTTATATTATCTTAGAGCGTATTCTTAACTTTCTTAAGACATGTTTAGATATTCTGAAATCTTTATAGAATCCCGCCGCGTAGCGAGCTGTGATCGTTGTGACATTACGTCTCATTACCCGGCGGGTTATTAACACGTGTGTGCGAACATGTTGGGTTAACCTTATGAGCATTAATTCCTGGAAATTTTCTTTTTTCCAGAGCTGGGCTCCGGCGGACCAATACAGACCCTGCAGTAGTTTTCCCCACCAGTCTCTGTCATGGCTACCTTTGCCCCAGTTTTTGCTTTATGCATTACCCCTACCTGTGTCGATATCCCTATTTTTGCGCACACTCTTTGCATCAAGTGTGTTAAATATCTAGACCGTTCAAGGGGTCTGTGGGTGATGCGCAACTGTTCCTTTTGCTCCCAATTGAGTGTCAATGTCCTCCGCGACAATGATAAGACCGCAGCGGTCGCCTTACGAGAGATTAGTCAACAGATGTCAGCGTATACTACGATTGTGGCTCATAAGTCACTTCAATGTGACAACGTCCCTCTTTGGGATAGGCTTCTTTTCGAGCACCCTCCCCCTAAACGTTCCTCTCGAGTAACTAGTCGTAAGCCGGCGGAGACTGGTCAGGGTTCTGTGTCTTCTGCTGCTACTACGAAACATCAAAGAGAGCCTACACCCCCGGTGGCAGCTTCCTCGTCTCGGGAGAGATCTCGGTCTAGGTCACCTCTCAGACACCAGCCACCTAGTCTTGCCTCTTCACCATCGAGTAAGAAGAGTAAGACGGAAAGTTCCACCAGTGGTCACGGCGATAAATCCTCCAAATCGAAGAGTAGTTCACGGTCACACCGCAGCCATCTATCTATCTATCTATATGCTCAGGCCCAATCCCCATTTTGGGGGTAGCCGACTCAAGACAGAGCAAGAACAGGGAAAACACAAAAACAACATAAAACAAAAAATAAACACAGATAAAAAACACAAACTCACACACTTCCAGGTCACCCAGGAGAAGACCCAGAGACCAGGGTTACCAAGGTCGCTCCAGCACTACCCCGGCCCCTGACCACCCGGAGAGGTTCCGGTCTCGGCAGGCAGACATGCAGCGGAGCCAAAGCCACAAGCCCTCCCACCACACTTCCAGGCACACCCTTCATATTAATCGTCCCCCCGGGCCAGGCGCCTGATGGACTATTATCTAGTCGAACTTGCGCCCGACCCCTTACTCCAAAATCTCACCGCAGCCATAAATCTTCAAAAAAGGATTCCCATGATAGAAAGGCCTCCCGACATTCGCCAGTTTCTAGTGCTTCTCATCGTACCTCTACCCCAGACAGAGTTTGTGTTCGGTCTCAAGGGTCCAGTATAGTGCCTGTACCTAAAGATGATTTACCCATTAACATTTTAACCCTAGAATTGGAGAGTTCAGGGGGCTCAGTGATTGAGTGTTTCAGACTCCCAAGGGAGTGTAGCCCAAGGCCTCGGTGTTTGGCGATATTCTCGGCCAGGGTCTGACCACCCACTTCCGGCTCAAACTATTCACACAGTGGCTGACGTCCACCGGGACGCGGCGATCCCATCCTCTATTCCTGACTTATCTTGGCAACAAGGTACCCCAGCTTTGGCGGGATCTTCTCAGGAGGAACAGGATGATAAAGACGAGTTTTCAATGATATCGGATATGGAAGGGCAAGAGTCAGGTTCAGGCTTTGACGCCGTGCAGGATATTAATGATTCACCAGTGAGTACATCATCAAGTCAATTTGTCACTGCACAGGAAATTGATGGGCTACTTAGTAATGCTTTATCTAAAATTTTTGGCCAACAACAGGAAACTCCCACAGTGGACTTGGGAGCTCCCACGACGAGCTCTACGGTACGGCCTCTGATGACTTCTATTGCTTTGACTCAGATCCCTCACCCTCCCCCTCTGTCACCATCAGTGGTTACTAGGCCTGCTACGGCGGCATTGACCACTTCGAATGTAAGGGTTATAACGGATGTCAATCCACCCCCTTTAGACAAAGCGCCTCTCAGAAAGGTAGCTATGTCCTTGCTTTACGGACCAGACGAGTCATGGGTCCTTTTGACCCCCACTAAACCAGAGATCGCCCAACCTACCTTGTCAGGGGAACTCCCGGTACCGCGTGAGTGGGTCATCCAGGGCAATAAATCTAAGAAATTAAGGGCCTTGGATACTTTGGGAAATGTACTAGATGTCAATATAAAGGCTATACCTAGTTATTATCACCAGGACTATTTTGTTTATGCTTCTAAGCCGGCTTTACCCCCTGCCTCAGCTTCAAAAAAAATTTCAGACTGGTCTAAGCTTGATGGGTTTAATGACATTAAGACTCTGTCAGCTCTCACTCCAGAACTTTATTTGCAAACCGTCACAGACGCAGCAGCTAATCCAGTCTTGAAGGTGGGGCAGTTGGGTCCAGGACCTTGGGTGGAATGGGAGACAGAGGCTCAAAACTTTGCGACCACATTTACTTCCAAAACTTCCCACCAGATCCCTCAAGATACTCATTCTTGGTTCTCCATGCCAGTGTGTTCTGCCAGCGGAGTCCCTTCAGCTTTGTTTGCTTTCTTAGCTGCCCCTAAAATTAATCTTTGTGAGCTAAAAGACCCTTTCACTACCCCTACCCCAACTCACCTAGACCGAGAATTTAGGCTAAGGGGGAAAGCTTTTCGCCTGTTCTCTCAATATATAGTGTCTCAACAGGTAGCAAAGTCTTTGCTCCGGTCCACTCAGGCAATCGCAGACGCGGATGCCAGACGATCGGTTGAATTGTCCCGGCGACTGCTTCTTCAGTCGTCGATCCAATCTTTGGGTGACATCCGCACCGCCTTGTTTGAGGCGTCATTTCACCAGTGCTCACTCCCTCTTTAATGTCCCCTGACGTGTGGCGAACGGTGTTTAATATGGCTCAGGCCTTTAAACACAGTCCCACCCCTTCTAAGAAACCTGCCTTTAACTTCCCCAAACCCAGGCCAGTCGCTAAGGCTCAGCCGGGGGGATCTAAACCCTTTCTTCCACCTAAGTCCTCCTCCTCCCCTCAAGGTCAGTACAGGCATAGACAGAGTAGGTTTTCAGGTCAGAGAGGACGCGGCCATAATAAGCCAGGTCAGGGCCTGTCTTCGGCCAACGCCAGCCAGCCGGCGAAGCGTCCACCACCACCAACTCCACCACCATCAAAAAACTAAAGTCTCTCTCACTCCCGGTGCCAGTCTTAAGGCCGGCGGATCCGAGGGTAGTACAGCCGGCGAACCCTTGTCTGCTAACTGGGTCGTTCCGAACGTGTCACCAAGCATGGCCGTTAAACACTTGGGCACGGATGGTAGCACGCAAAGGCATCACTTGACAGTGGCTCCGGCGACCTCGCTTACGTCAGCCGACAACGGCGAATTTTGTTTCTTTAGAGGTGGAGTCACTGGTCCAGGAAATGATTGCCAAGAATGTCATCATCCCGGTCCACCCAAATTACCCTGTATTCACGTCCAAGCTATTTTTGGTTCCCAAAAGGGACAGTGTTTAGATGAGACCGGTCGTAGACCTGTCTTATCTGAACCTTCACATTCACAACGAGTCATTCCGAATGTTAACAGTACACCAAATCAGGCTAACACTTCCGCCGGGAGGTTGGATGTGTTCCCTAGACCTGACAGACGCCTATTGGCACGTATCGGTCAACAAAAGATTTCAAAGGTTTCTGGCCTTACGGATCAGGCACCAAAATTTTGTTTTTCAAAGGATGCCATTCGGTTTGAACCTGGCACCTCGATTATTCACGAAATTAGTCCGGCAAGCCCTGATGCCGTTGTTAAAGCAAGGAATCAGAGTGTTGTGGTACCTAGACGACTGGCTGGTGGTGACAGAGACAGAGCAATTATGCATCAAACATGTCAACATAATTTTAAATCATGTCAAAACTCTAGGGTTCAAGGTAAATCTGGTAAAGTCAAACCTTGTTCCCTCACGAGTAATTCAGTGGATAGGGTTGGTCTGGGACACGGCTGCTCTCACTCTGAGTCAGAGTGTGGACAATCGCAACAGGTTTCGCAGGAAACTGTTCATGTTTCTTCACAGTCTGACTACGACGTGGAGGGTCTGGGAGTCTCTGGTCGGCTCTCTCAACTGGATTCAACTAACTGTTATGTTGGGCCGGTTGAAAGTAAAACGTTTAATATTGGAAGGCAACAAATATTTCCCACTCTTACCGGCGGGAAAGTTATGGCCCATCCCGAAATTAATCCACGCCTTACTAGCGGTCTGGGCGAAGAGGGAAACGTTGCACTCAATAATGTCATGGACCTCTCCTCTGCCAACGGTATGGGTAGACACAGATGCGTCAGGCACAATAGGTTGGGGATTTCAGTCAAATCAGGGGCACCAGGGTCAGGGGCTTTGGTCCCACTTAGAAATCTCCCACATCAATGTCAAAGAATTACTAGTCCCCTTGTATTTCCTTCAGGCTCACGGCCCTGCTATACGGGGCAAGTCGGTGGCCTTCAGAATGGACAATCTGAACGCAGTTCATTGTATTCAGAAACAGGGGTCAACGAGGTCAAGGAAGTTGCTAAACGTGTCGGAAGAGATTTTTACTCTAGCCAACAGACTAGACATTTATCTTCACACATCTTATCTCCCAGGCGTAGCAAACGTCTGGGCAGACGCTCTGTCCCGGAGACAGAGCACGACAGTAGAATGGGAGCTCAAGCAACCCATTTTCAACCAAATGATTGCAGAGCTCTCCCATCCACAAGTGGATCTGTTTGCGCCCGGGGAGACTCACAAACTCCCTCTATACCTCACCCGCCGGACGAAAACGCCGGCAGGGCGGCCAGACGCCCTAGTGACAGACTGGAACAGATGGAGCTCCATCTATCTGTTTCCGCCGCCAGACGCGTCACTAATGTGCCACGTAGTGAACAAACTACGAGATTATCGAGGCTTAGTCTCGCTAGTCGCGCCCCTGTGGCCGGCGCAGTTGTGGTACCAGCAATTAAAGACGTGGTGCCCGCACCCGGTGTCGCTCCCGGTCGGGTATTTCCACTTAGACACGATTGGCAACCTAGCGACCTCGTTGACTTTTGCATTATGGACATTCAGGAGGCCAAGTGGCTATCACCATACGGTAGAGATGTGACCAATAAATTATTAAATAAATATACTCAGTCTACGAAACGACAGTATCAATCACATTGGCAAGCCTTTACTTCTTGGATCATTAGACCAGAACAGACTGTGCCCTCAGTAGCATTAGTTTTCTATCTATCTATCTATCTATTGCCTGACGCCGTGATCCCCGAAGGGGTGGCCACGAACGAACCGCCCCCATGCACCTCTGTCCCCAGTCAGTCGACGCCCCTCCCCCCAACCAGCACCACTTTCGTTCATGTACTTCCTCACTCCATCCTTCCACCTCATATTCGGTCTACCTCTCCCCCTCTGTCCCTCCACCTCGCTCTCATACACCCTCTTAGTCATTAGTTTTCAATTATTTAAATTATCTGTTTGAGCAGAAACATTTATCTGTGGTAACGTAAAAAATCACTTAACTGCAATTAGAGTGCCCTTTTTAGACCTTACAGGTCTCTCCATACCGGTGGCGGAGGAAACAGGTTTTATGAGGGCATGTTTTAAACTCCGCCCACCTCCCCGTCAGCTCATGCCTACTTGGTCTCTGGACAAGGCATTGTCTTTATTTCACTCTCGTCTGTAGTTGTGGGCGTCTAATTGACTAGATACTTGTCAGTTGCTCTAGACAAACCTTCCTTACCATGTATAGCTTTAAGGCAGAGGGTCTAGGTGGCCCTTCAGTCACTTTTGTTTACTTTCAAGGAAAGGGGGGGGGGGGGGGTGCAGTCAGTGTAACATAGGACACCCTAGATCCCGCCGGAGTGTAAGAGCTGTGATACAATTTATGGCTAATGTGATATGAAAATTTCTCTGCGAGAAATTGTGCTAGTACAATGTTAGTACAAAACAACGGGGTTGTTATAGTAGTTTTAGCTGTGAAAGCAATTTAGTATTAAACAGTGGAGATCTTTTGCAAATTATCTCCACGATTATTTTGGGGTTTATTATGTGCACATGTAAACTTATAACTTGTTATTTTTGTCACCACTCGTTGAGTGGGGTGCCTTTGTAACTACAGATCTGTTCACAGAATCTTCAGAGTTACCCTTTTTTGTCAAGCAGGCTTCTTTGAAGCACGCACCTGCCTGAACCCCTTTCTTGTATATATATGGGCTGCGCCGTATTTAAGAGTCAGAGAAAAAAAAAAATCAACTTTTGACATCGATTTTTTTTTTTTTTTTTTTATTTATTTATTTATTTATTTTTTTTTTTGGCCCCTGGGCCATGCAAAATCTCAGTCCTCTACCTCCCCTCCTTCCCTCCTTCCCACTTTCCTCCTCTCCTTCAGTTATCACCTATTTTCCCTGTTATTCCCTTATTCTGAGCTATATTTTCGTGCTAACATTAGAAATCCAGTTACAGGGTGTGGTCATCACTGATAGCAAGCGAATGCAAGAGAGAGAGAGAGAGAGAGTATCGATCGACTGTGTCTCAGTGGCCTTGGGGGAAATTGTCGGGAAAGCAGCTTGCCTCACCCATACATTATACAACTCGCGGGCTATATCTCCGATTTTGACCATCCAAACGCTGCTTTCACTCGTTTTATTGTTGTTTCAGGTTAATACCTTTATAATCAACCCATAATAGGCGCATATGGATAAGTATTAATGCTATTAATGGCACAATGAATATTTTAGTGACGGAAACACCTCAAATACGTCAGCACAGGGGGACGTTTCCAATTAAGAACATAAGAACATAAGAAAATGGGAGTCTGCAGAAAGCCGATTGGCCTAAGCAAGGCAGATCCCTGTCCCACACAACCCCAAATCAATTACAAAGCCCAATTATAGGCTCAACACTCTAATACCCTGAGGATCATCTTACCAAAACGGTTAGAGATTAACGCAGGATTATGGGGGTCTGCAGAGCGCTGATTGGCCCAACCCGGCTGATCCCCCTTCACACCCAACCCTTCTCGTCCATATGCTTATCCAATTTTATCTTAAAGCTCCCTACAGTTTTAGATCCCACTATAGCACTTGGTAGTCCATTCCACCCATCTACAACTCTGTTACCAAACCAATATTTGCCTATATCTTTTCTGAAACGAAATTTATCTAATTTGAAACCATTGGTACGAGTTCTTTCGCTATCACTGAGCTTTAGTACATTCGTCATGTCCCCTTTGTTAATCCCACTTGAACACCTCTATCATATCCCCTCTAACTCTGCGTCTCTCTAACGAATGTAAACCTAATTTCTTCAACCTTTCTTCATACGGAAGATTTCTAATATTATTGATCATTTTTGTCATTCTACGCTGTACTCTCTCCAATGAATCTATGTCCATTCTGTAATAAGGACACCAAAATTGCGCACTTGTTAGGTTAATATAATGAGTACCTGGTGTACCATAGCCGGTACAGTGTACCCATATGTCAATATTGTGACCTCCATACCGGTCAGACCTCATATAGCATGCTAATGATATTGTGGCTCCTGACCTAATCCACAACCCTCAACACAATTCACTATTAATATCACGTGTACCTGTTGTACAATAGCCGGTACAGTGTACCCCTATGTCAATATTGTGACCTCCATACCGGGCAGACATCATATAGCAAGCTAATGATATTGTGGCTCCAGACCCTATCCCGTCCATAGTTCAAAGTTGAACTTAGCTAGTTCCAATCTCCATAGGTTAGTAGTGACGTTATTGGAGAGAAAGATCTCCCACGCAACCAAATGTGGTGAAAATTCGAACCTGAGCAGTGTTGAATCAAGTTGATAGGTAAAATATGAAAATTAAAATAGATTATAATAATAATAACTATATAAATACTATATTATACAGGTATACGTAGCCTGGAAAGTTCGTTATTTTCCTAGAGTGCCTTATATTCCGTTAAACAGTCGACCGAAAACGGGAAAAGTGGTTAGGGCAGTGAGAATCTTGTTTCATAAGATAATTATTGAAAGTGTTACTTAAAGTTACTTAAAGTTTAAACATAACGAGTGTAAACGAGTGGCACTCCCCCCCCCCCCCCCACACACACAAACACACACACACACTCCCCACAAACCGCGTAACAAACACCTCCTTGTCCTCCAAGCCCCCCCCCCCCCTCTCTCTCTCTCTCTCTTCTCAAATGTGGTGAACATTCGAACCTGAGCAGTGTTGAATCAAGTTGATAGGTAAAATATGAAAATTATTATAGATACTATATATACTGTAGGTAGCCAGGAAAGTTCGTTATTTTCCTAGAGTGCCGTATATTCCGTTAAACAGTCGACCAAAAACGGGAAAAGTGGTTAGGGCAGTGAGAATTCTGTTTCATAAGATAATTATTGAAAGTGTTACTTAAAGTTGCTTAAAGTTTAAACATAACGAGGGTAAACGAGTGGCACTCCCCCCCCCCCCCCCCCCCCCCCACACTCCCACAAACCGCGTAACAAACACCTCCTTGTGCTCCAAGCCCCCCTCCCCCCCCCCTCTCTCTCTCTCTCTCTCTCTCCCCCATGTAAGGGTGGGTGGAAAAAAAAAAAAAAAAAAATGTTTACCAGAGACAACTGTACGAGTTGTAAGATGAATATACACATCCATGAAGGCACCGCATGTCGGATATGCAAGCAACCATATCACTGCATTTGCATAGGATTGACACCAATAAATGAGGCGTACAATACAAGAGGGAAGAACCTCCATTTCTGCGATAGTTGTTTCGATATCACATGGCAAGTCATACAGACTGTAGAAAATACAGAAGTACAAGATAGACGGAAATATAGCCAAGACATAGCTACCTTTCACAGAAAATGGGGAACTATTGGGGCCTCAGGGCCCATACAAATATCACAACCCACACACGCACACCTTCCCATGATAATGCCCACATTGCCTCCTGCACATCAACACACATCGCCTGCCGAACAACAACCTTTCACACCCTACATATACACAAACCCTGTCGCACATCTCCCTACACCTCCCCAGACCCAGAAAACACCCACATTAATCCCATCTATGGCCATTGACCACCCTACTGCTGTTGATCAAATAAAATTGCAGGATGAACGTAGGATGCAACAAGCCCCCATATCAGGCTCCCCTTCCACATCATCTCCCCCCTCACCACTGCCACCTGCCCACCTACAACCGACCGACCCGTAACTCCACCCCCCTGCAGGCCTCACCCACCCATACACCAAGCCCACTATCACCCACAACCACACTTAGCTCACCTTGCAGCCCCAGCCACACCTACTGGGGTTGTCTACACCAGTGTGCAGATATTATCTGGAAAGAAGGTGCTACTTTGGTCAAAAGGGCGAATATAATGGGAATTCATGTAGATTTGCTCATCCCAAAATTTGCAACAACATAACCAGTCATGGAAAATGTAGATTTGGAAAAACCTGCAAATATCACCACCCATCCCTTTGCAAGACATCACTTGAGAACAAGACCTGCTACAATATGAAATGCCCAGCTTTTCATATTAAAGGGACTTGGAGATATGCTAGACCTAACACGAATGGTAGCCCAAAAAACTCTCTAGCTATGCGAGGACGAGACAGAGGAAAAAGGCAAGGAGGGAAAGGGCAGATGAAGATGAAGAGACTGAGGGAGATGGAAGAGCACATAGAACACCTCGAGCACCTCCTGGCCTCCCAAGAGTGGCGAATACATCCCGAAGACTATTAGGTACACATAGTACTCCAAACAATCCCTCCCCAATCTTGTTTGCAAATATCCAAGGCCTAAAAAATAGAACCACGAACAAAGTACCATTTATTAGGGGCCTGCTAGAAGAAGGAAACGCTATATTTGCGGCTCTCACAGAAACTCACATTAAAGATCAGGAAGATAGTGAGGTATGGATTCCTGGTTACAACCTACATAGGGCGGACAGAACGCATAGATCACATGGAGGTGTAGCCTTGTACATACATGACTCACTGATATGTACTGAATTCCTAAATAACAATAATGAAGTGGTGGAAATACTTGGAGTTAAAATAGAATCCCTAAATTTAGCAGTTATTGTTACATACAGGCCTCCAGACTCATCCCGAGAAGAATTCAAAACCCAGCTCAACAAAATAAAATCAGAAGTGGAAACCCTGGGGAACCCAACACCAAATATTATATGGCTAGGAGACTTTAACCTACCAAACATTAAATGGAGACAACTAGGAAACCAGTTAGTGGCAAATAACACTGGAGAAGCAAATACTAATACGAGAGAGCTTTTTGAACTTTGTGATTTTTTTAGTCTTACCCAACATATTGCTGAACCCACACGGGAAAACAATATCTTAGACCTGGTCTTCACTAACAATGACTCTCTAGTACACAGCATTAACATATCGGACACAACATACTCAGATCATAAATTAATTGAGATCAAAACAACCTTAGAAAGTGTACAGACAACCTCAGAATCGAGAACAAAAACCGGCCCCTTCAGTAAATTTAACTTCAATAACAAAAACATTAGGTGGGAAGAGGTACATCAAGAAATGAAGGAAATAGACTGGGAAGATTTAATGGATAACCTGACACCAGCAGAATGTCTAGTCTTAATAACAGAAACCATGACCCAAATCTGTAGCCACCATATACCTGCAAGACAAACAAAACGAAGAAGCAAACAAGATCGGGAAAGGAGGAGGCTGTACAGAAGAAGAAAATTACTCACACAAAAACGCACACATCAAAATCTACAGGATAGGCAAAAGGTCGAAATAGATAGAGAAATTGTGGAAATTGAACAAAGGCTAAGAATATCATATGAACTACAACATATGGAAGAGGAGAGGAAAGCTATTGCAGGTATAAAGGAAAATTCCAAATACTTCTTTTCATACGCCAAACAAAAGGCTAAAACAACATCAAACATCGGCCCACTGAGCAAAGGGGACGGCTCTTTCACAGGGGACAAAAAGGAAATGAGCGAACTCTTAAGCAGGCAATATGAAATGGCATTCAGTGAGCCTGATGAAACAAAAGTCATCAGAGACCAAAATATATTTTTCATGGAAACCTCCCCCACGGAAACCCCTCAGATGCTGGATATTGATTTCGGTCCAAAAGACATAGAAGAGGCCATTTCCAACATGCCATCCCACTCGGCACCAGGCCCGGACTCATGGAATTCGATCCTAATGAAGAAATGTAAGGAAAACCTCTCAAAACCCCTGGCTATAATGTGGAGAAGGAGTCTAGACACTGGTGACATACCAGATAGCTTGAAACACGCAATAATTGCCCCACTGCATAAAGGAGGGAGTAAAGCACTACCAAAAAACTACCGCCCGGTAGCTCTAACCTCTCACATCATTAAAGTTTTCGAGCGAGTCCTGCGAAGCAAAATTTCAACATTCATGGAGACAAATGAACTACACAACACCGGTCAACATGGGTTCAGAGCGGGAAGATCATGTCTCTCACAACTTTTGGAACACTATGACAAAATTCTTAAAGCGCTAGAAGAAAAGAAAAACGTGGATGTCATTTACACCGATTTTGCTAAGGCATTTGATAAATGTGACCATGGTATAATAGCCCACAAACTGAAAGCAAAAGGTATAACTGGGAAAATCGGACGGTGGATATACAATTTCCTCGTAAACCGAAAACAATCGGTAGCAGTAAACCAAGTCACTTCTGAGCCTTCGGATGTCAAAAGCTCAGTGCCCCAAGGAACAGTGCTAGCGCCCCTTCTATTCCTCATACTAATTTGCGACATAGATACCAACACCAGACACAGTACGGTGTTATCTTTTGCTGATGACACAAAATTAAACAAGATAGTAAACACACAAGAGGACACGGGCCGACTGCAGGAAGACATGAATGTAGTGTTCCAGTGGACCAGGGAAAACAACATGCAATTCAATGAGGAAAAATTCCAATTAATACGGTACGGAGATAATAATGGTGTTAAAGAAATTACAAATTACTTAACAGAATCTAACCACATAATAGAACGGAAAGACAGTGTGAAAGACCTTGGGGTATTAATGTCTGAAAATATGGGTTTCAAAGTACATAACCAGGTCAAAGTGGTGGCTGCAAAACGTCTAACGGGTTGGATTCTGCGTACTTTTAAAACACGCGGTGAATTGCCTATGATAACGCTCTTCAAATCTCTAGTGCTACCGCGGCTTGAATACTGTAGCGTATTAACATCCCCCATACAAAGCAGGTGAAATAAATGACGTAGAGAGTGTACAAAGAAATTTCACTTCGCATATAAGTTCGATAAAACATCTACACTATTGGGAGCGTTTAAGAGCACTGACTCTGTACTCACTGGAACGTAGAAGAGAACGTTACCTAATAATATACACGTGGAAAATCGCAGAGGGTTTAGTACCAAACCTACATACTCCGATAGTCATGAATTTCAGTGATAGGAGAGGCTGGGAATGCGAAATCCCCCGGATGAATAACAGGGGTGCAATGGGCTCTCTGCGAGAGGGCTGGTTATCACACAGAGGCCCACGTCTCTTCAACAAACTCCCACGGCGAGTAAGAGACATGAGGGACATCTTGTTAGACAACTTCAAGAGGCCCTAGATGTCGAACTGCAAAAAGTGCCAGACGAGCCCATCCTCGCAAGGGAGCGAGCTGTCACTTCAAACAGTCTACTGCACCAAATCACCACCCATAACGAGGGGCATCGCGCTCCTTGGTGCCGCTAGAAGAGCGGCGAACACATCAAAAGGTACATGTGGTGGTCTTGGTTGTGTGGTGGACATGGTGGGCAGTGGTAGTAAGGGGAGGGAGGGGGGGCACATATGTGGTGGTCTTGGTTGTGTGGTGGATATAGAGGGCAGTGGTAGTGAAGGGAGGGGGGGAGACATGTGGTGGTCTTGGTTGTGTGGTGGACATAGAGGGCAGTGGTAGTGAAGGGAGGGGGGGACATAAGTGCTGGTCTTGGTTGTGTGGTGGTGATGGAGGGCAGTGGTAGTGGGGTGGGGGGACATAATTATGTGGTGGTCTTGGTTGTGGTGGACATGGAGGGCAGTGGTTAGTGAGGGGGTGGGGACATAATTATGTGGTGGTCTTGGTTGTGTGGTGGACATGGAGGGCAGTGGTAGTGAGGGGGGGGGGACATAATTATGTGGTGGTCTTGGTTGTGTGGTGGGCATGGAGGGCAGTGGTAGTGAGGGGGGGGGACATAATATTATGTGGTGGCCTTGGTTGTGTGGTGGACATGGAGGGCAGTGGTACGGAGGGGGGGGGGGGGGGGGGGGGGCATATGTGGTGGTCTTGGTTGTGTGGTGGACATGGTGGGAGTACAAAGGAAGGAAGGAAGGAAATCAAGCAACATCATATCTAGTGACCCTTCTAGGCTGCTTGTCCTCCAAAACACTGAGGATCAAGTGTCCAAACAGTGGTTTAGAGTGGGTAAGGGAACATTGGAAAGGGAACTACTGCCCTGCCACTAACGTGGCAGGACTAGGAAGTTAGTAGGGGACATATGGGTTAGTAACTGAGGGGAGGATTAAATAAAGTTATTCATTTACAAACGCAGTCAGTCGCGGGTTTGATGCAAAATATTTGTCTAGGCGGAATTTAAATGAATCAACGGTTCTGCAGTCTATAACGTCTCGGGGAAGCCCATTCCACAAGTTGACAACTCGATTGAAGAAGAAATTCTTAGATTTGTGTGAGTTAAAAGATTTACCAATAATTTTGCAACAGTTTCCCCGCGTGTAATTAGATTGGTCGATAGTGAAGTACTAACTACAGTTCATATTGTCGATGCCTTTGATGATTTTGAACACTTGAATTAAGTCACCTCTTAATCTGCGCTGGGTTAAAGGAAATAGATTTAATTCTCTAAGACGCTCTTCGTATGGTTTGTTCTTTAGGCTAGGTATCATTTTGGTAACTCTACGTTGAACTCGTTCTAGCTTGTTTATGTCTTTTTGGTAATAAGGGCACCAGCATTGAACGCAGTATTCCAGAAGAGGGCGGACTAAGGAATTGTAAAGGATTAGGATTACGTCTTTGGATTTATGCTCAAATGATCTGCCTATAAAGCCAATTATTTTGTTTGCCTTCTTAACAACTTCTGAACATTGTTGACTCGGTTTTAGGTTACTCGATATAGTTACTCCCAGATCAGTTTCTCTGTTTACATTCTTATGCTGAGTGCCATTCATCGAATAGTTTGCTTTCTCATTTAGGTATCCGATATGTAGTACTTTACATTTATCCGCATTGAAACTCATTTGCCAAATTTGGGCCCAATGTGATAATTTATGTGTAAGGCCGACAAACTAATGCTAAACATTAGTGAGAAGGGGGTCCAGAAAAACCAACTACCTCCCCCTTTAACTATAGACCCATTACTGCAGAGAAGGGGGTCCAGAAAACCAACTACCTCCCCCTTTAACTATAGACCCATTACTGCAGAGAAGGGGGTCCAGAAACACCAACTACCTCCCCCTTTAACTATAGACCCATTACTGCACCTCATTCTGCAGTGTAAGGCCGACATTGTGTGACGTTTTAAGGGGAGGTATGTTGTTTTTCTGGATTCCCTTTTCCCTCATGTTTAGCCACATTAGTTTTAATATTTTAAGATGTTAGCCCCATTATTATGTCGATTTTAAGAGCTTTCATCCCATTTCTTCGTCAATTCAAAGACCTTTTGTCCTATTTAGGTTTTGATGTTTTCCTGGCGAGTGATAGCAAGCCTGTAATTTAAGAGGAACTGACCTGCGACCAGGAAATTTTGCTACCGAAAAATGTACACATTTATCTTGGGGGTGTTTTTTTAAGCTTGTTAGAGGTCTAGGGAGCAAACAAAAAATACTCGTTTAAGTTGGGGACCAGTCAATTTTTCGCTAGCTTAAAAATAAAATATAAAATAAAACAAATAAAACACACACACACACACAGGTTATAGTCCCTTAATTTACTGTGATCCTTTACTTGCTCCTTTCATTTGGTTCTTTTGTTCTTCTCTTTGTAAACTCTCCCTTGGATTAACCTTGAACACAGCTTACGTTATCTCTCATGTTTGATTTTATTGTCATAGTGTGGGTCGCTATTCCTAACAGTACTGGTTCAATTGACCACTTGTGAGTTTCTGGCTATAAGGAAGTTGGAGCCTTAATTTAAGGAGAGGCTGACCTTTAACCACCCCATTCACACAGTATAAGAGATTGTGTTTCTGGTATGATACCATTTTAATACCAATGGAAATACTAAGACTCGCTGTAGAATTCATTATTCTACGTGAGCGCGCACGCAAATTTTCGCATTATATTAAAACAAAATTATAGATTCATTCAAATTTGGCGATTTTTTGTTATGGCGTATCCTACAATCAACACCTACAACTTACCGTGCTCGCTTTCCCATATTGAATGAGACAAGGTGCTGAAAAATATAAATAATATATATATATATATATACTGTATATAGCCTACTGTATAATTATATATAAGTTTTGAAGCAATATTCAAAATTAAATATTTCGAGACAGCCAAAATATCCGAGTATCAGCCATTTTGAGCACACTAGTATACTCCAGTATACTCCCACATATAGTGTATGCAAGGGGTACGAAGCTGAACAATATATAAATTACTAGATACACTTTGAAGTAGTACTGTGGGAAGTTACATCTGAAATATTTGTGTGATCACAAGGTGACCTATGAAATCTTCCATAGTTACCCGTTTTAGGCCCGTGCAAGTGCATTTTCTCTGTCTTAGTGCAAGGAAAACAATGTTTTGGCTTATATTTGATGGAAGACTATGATTTTTCTTTCCAGATATACACACATATATCGGATTGGAGGGGGGGGGGAGGGTTAGGGATGTCCTATGGGTTTTTATGCCCTCCTATGCTAGGATCCTATGTTTAGAGAAGCATTTTAGACCATTTTAGAAAACAAAAATTGCCAAACAGAGGTCAGCCTCCCCACACCGAAACTTAGCAACAATAAAACAGTAATGCCAGTTTGTGTTGGATAAAAAGTATGCTGAATTTGGTTTTATGTATTTATATATGTACTTCGACTGTATTTTAACTTGTAATTCTGCTAAAATATCGATCTCTACAGCTCTAACTTCCTTATAGCCTGAAACTCGCAAGTCGTCAATGGGCACTGATTGAGAGCTACAGGTTATAACGGATTACTAGTTGAGTTGCTCAGGCATCTTTATTACTTTATTTAAGGGGGTATGGTTAACTTTTTGGTAGATTTGTTCATGTATTTATTATTGTTCTAGTTTCCTTCCTAGATCTCCATCAAACTTATTAAACATCCATTAGATCCCCCTTCTAGATTAATTTGTGCATTTTCCGGTAGAAAAATGTCCCTTCCAAAGTCCTGTTTTTCCAAAATTTAAAAAAATAGGCACATAAATAGCACAAAAGGTCTTAATATTGACAACGAAAAATGGTGAAAAGTATTAAAATCGACAAACTAACGGGGTAAACATCTTAAAATCTGAAAACTAACGGGGCTAAACATGAAGGAGAAGGGGATCTAGAAAAACGACCAATCTCCCCTTAATAGTATGTATGGTATATACAGTATATATACTCAGGCATATACCCCATTGCTATGGATGGCCGACTCTAGACAGAGCCTGAACAGAAACCTTTAAAGTTCCAATTCTTATTGTCCGGGACCACTTTTGCGTTCCTTCGTCCCTTTTTCTGTCTCGCTGAGTAGGACCATTTTTATGATTA
The DNA here is from genome assembly GCA_032716605.1 of Paralithodes platypus. Lineage (NCBI taxonomy): Eukaryota > Metazoa > Arthropoda > Malacostraca > Decapoda > Lithodidae > Paralithodes > Paralithodes platypus. The sequence goes on along the minus strand of CM064547.1, from coordinate 6,078,317 downwards.
CACTAATGTGCATACTACTGACACACGTAGATCCCTCCTTTTCATAAAATAATCGTCTAGTAATAGCCAGAATATACTGTCAAAAAACGTCATAATCCTCAATGGGGTTAATCATCTCTCTCCAGCTGGCATTACCATTATTCACATCTATGCCTGTGCACCCTCTACTGCAAGTCATTCAATAAGGTTAGTTTCTTTACACTTCGGTCCCCCTTTGATCTTGTGTCTGCCTTTGTTTTCTTCTCACTCTCCCCTTTTCCTCCAGTCTCTTTTATAATTAAATTCAATATCCATATATAGTTTTCTCTACCAAGCTGTATTCTTGACCTCTTGTCCCCCCATCCGTCCTTGTCCAATCTATCGCACCAGTTATCTTGCTCTCATTCTCTTCTTGACACATTATTACTTGATTATTTTCCCAAGCTACCTTTCTTCCTGTTATGTGACGCTATTATTTAACGTGCTTTATAGTGATTGCATTGTCCACATTAGGAAACTACATCAATCTACAACTCTATCACTGGGAGATAACAAACTTCAGTTTTATATTTTTCACAACAATGATAATCAATGGACACAAAATACACAGTCAAGTTTCACCATTGTATTCACTTAATAGCTAGGGTACAATTCAGTAATGATGGAATCAAAATAAAGATCGATCCTCATACTGTATATATTGATAAGGCTTACGATCAATCATAGAATAAATTATACAAAGATTATATTATGTTCACTAGGATAATAATGCTCTAGCTGAAACATACAACATAAGGTTGCTAATAGAACATATAAATAACTAAGATGTTACTATCAGAACAAAGAAATAATCATACACAGAGATGTTCAAACACAATAAATAGTGTCTTGATAGAAAACAAGGAAATGCGAGGTAAGTTTCCACCTAGAGTAAATATTAGTTACTGCGATAGCATACACTCGGCACTGAAGGTATGTAAAATAAGACACTGTTTGATCTTCGAATAAACTATACGTTAATTCAACTTAGACAGGAGATTAAACTTGAATAACTCAAAGAGTAATGATTATGAAGATAAATTCATGAACGGGTTAGAGATAGAATTTAGTCATATTTGCGTGACTGATATTTTTCGTCGAATGATAAGTTAATCCTACGTGAATAACAGAGTTAAAGTAACTCAAATAATACACAAAATTAATTATATTTCATAAAGCGTGATAATAATAATAGTCAAATTAACCCTTTCACGCATTTATGACGCAGAGGTTTTCAGATTAGCAATAAGAAATAGAGTTCTCTCACTCTTATAATTACCTCTCCAAAATTAGTTTTCTGCCGGCCACAGCTAACTCAAAGACAACTGCCGTGGTTGAAGTAACTAAACTAAAGGTTTCTATATACCCCTGATGGTAACAAAGGCTTTAAAGTATCCCTAATAGGCTCAAAACCGCGTCATATGTCGGAGAGGGGTAAGAGACTGATTGAGAAAACACTCTGTGAACAACCTATCTATGGTTTATGTACCCAATTGATAATGTTACACAAAATAAGATCTGAATAAGTGTTCACTTGTTTTGATGTGTAAATATGCATGTATTTATTCCCGGACAAACATATGTATATATCTCCATAAAAAATATAGGAGCCTATATTCGAAGAGGTATATATATCAGTGGTTGATGGAGATAGGTTACCCAGGCCACCCAGGTGACAGGGAATGAATGAAAGGATTGAGGAAAATGAAGTGAAAGAAGCAGTGAAACAAATGAGAGTGGGATAAGCAGAAGGTCTGGGTGGTATTGCTGTGGAGTGTATAAAGAAGGGTGGAGATGTGATCATAGATTGGCTGGTGAGACTATTCTATGTGTGCTTTGTTGTGTCAATGGTACCAATAGACTGGAGGAGTGCATGTATTGTGCCGTTGTACAAGGGGAAGGGAGATTGGTAGGAGTGTTCAAGTTATAGAGGTATTAGTTTATTATCGGTGGATGGAGAGCTGTATGGCAGGGTGTTGATAGAGAGGATAATAAAGTGTACAGAAGTTGCAATAGGAGAAGCACAGTGCGGTTTTAGGAGGGGAAGAGGGTGCGTGGATCAGATGTTTGCAGTAAGACAGTTATGCGAGAAATATTTAGAGAAGCATAAGGAGATATTTTGGGCTTTTATGGATTTGGAAAAAGTGTATTATCATATGGATCGTGAAGCAATATTGAAGGTGTTAAGGATTTATGAAATTGGAGGAAATTTGTTAAAAGCAGTTAAGAGTTTTTATGAAGGGAGCAGAGCGTGTGTTAGAGTTGGAAATGGTGAGTTGATTGAATGGTTTCAGGTGAATGTAGGTTTGCGACAGGGTTGTATAATGTCACCATGGCTGTTTAATATGTTTATGAATGGTGTGGTGAGGGAGGTGAAAATGAGAATTATGGGAAGAGGATTGGGTTTAGTAGGAAAGAATGGTAGAGATTGGGAGTTGAATCAGTTGCTGTTCGCTTATGACACAGCGTTGATGGCGTATTCTGAGGAAAAACTGCAGTGGGTAGTCAAAGAGTTTGGTGTGGTTTATGGGAGGAGGAAACTGAAGGTAAACGTCATAAAAGTAAAGTAATGGTGTGTAATAGGGTTGATCGTAGGATGAATCTAGATGTGAGGCTGGATGGGGAAATATTGGAACAAGTAGAGTATTTTAAATATCTAGGAGGAACGATAAGCAGGAGTGGAGGTATGGACATGGAGGTAAAACAGAGAGTGTGTGAAGGAAGGAAGGTTTTCGGAGCAATGGGAAGTATGTGGAAGATGAAAAATCTCTGAATGAAAGTGCAATTGTTACGACCGGCACTACGAAATAAACAAGGGCACTTAATATTGGACTAGAAGATAGGCTATATCTGCAACAACGGTACGCTAATTCCAAACCCTCGAACTATTACGCCGGTGAACAAAACACTTAAACCCTCCAGAGTTAATCTACTGGATAACGGGGTATCAATTAACTGGGTTTTAGTGCACTTCTACAAAGGCTTTCCGGTGACGGCAAAGCCTACTCACAACAGGAGTACTTTACGTTAATAAAATGCTCTCAAGTAATAACAATGCTTAAATTAACTATAACAAGATTTAATAAAGGAGTATATGTTTACGTTAACTTTAGTGTGAGTCTGAACTCAACACTAAACTCTTCAATGCTCTATGAAAACATTTGAAGTCTAGTCCTACAGCAAACAGATATGGAATCTTCTGAAAACGTCTGATGCTCTAAGATGCTCGTCGAATATATATAGAACAGAAATAATGCAGGGGCAGGACACAAAAGTGTGTATCTTAAATACACCAACAAGTAGGATACATATATATAAAACAAGGGAGTGCAACACTCTGTGAGAGCACTAATAACAGCCACTCAAAACAGTACTTCCTTAGCCAAAGTAACAGCCATACTGGGTTGTGCACTATGCATCAACCTAGGCTAAAATAATACGTGAATAATTCCTAAAGCATACGCAGTTAAAGTTAATAAACACAATGCTGTCTTTATTACTAATAAAGTCTAGCAGCGGCATAAAAGGTACAAGGAGCCTAGGCAGAGCGCAAGCATGCTCGTAGCCTACCGACTCCCCTTGAACAGATTTCCCTTATGTTACGTTAAGTGACTAGGAGGCTCTCTTGGTAAGTCCAGATCTCAAGTATCTGGTCTTACCCTGGCGCTCCACAAAGGTCAACAAAATGAGGTAGCAAGCATACAAGCAAGAGTAGGCAAAAGCCCTTCGCTTGTATACTGCTACGCTCGCAAAGGAAAAATATGCACAAGGGTTACAGGCTACCTAGCTCCGTCGAAGTCGTACAGGCTCTGACTTGCCATATACATAACTCAGACAACGACCAAAGATACCCTCCACTGTCTAGCATTAAATAGTAACAAAGAACAACTCAATAATTAGAAGCACCCAATAATATGACTCCATGTGACTATGACTCTAATAATCCCTAAAGCTAGTGCAAAACATATATGTGAGAACTGGTGCTGGTAATACGACTGGCTGACTATGGAAGTTGTATGCAGAACCAGAAGGGATAAGTAATTCAATAAAGACAAGAAGTATGAAAAAGAAGAAGTTCAGAGAGAGAAACAGTAGTAAAGAGAGTTAGATTGGGGACAGATTGCAAGGGACGTCTAGGACCAAGCACAACATACCAAGCTCTAAGGAGACACGCGGGTAGGAGCCCCCCAGCACCAAGCCAAGACAGCGGCCCCCAATCACAGACGACTACATCATGAAGAGCAGGCGTCATATGACACGCCAGGCCAGCCGACCAATCACAAGCGTGGGAACCACCGCCCAAGCGAGGAATGCACACGTACATACACACGCACACACTACCACCCCGCTGCTCCTTCTCGCTCTCTCTCCTTGCAATTCACACTACACATCTTATACTCTATCAATGATATAAAATACTTCCAAGTGTCACAGACAAGAATAAAGACATACACTGATCTGTCTGTGACAACATGAATACTAAGAAAGAAAGAACATCGTTCTACGATTATTATAGCCCATTTCACTGCCCTGGCGAGCGCTAGCGAGTACGAGTACATTCTGGCAAGCTGGCCAGCGTAACACCCCGCCCAAGATGTGGGACGTTTTAACCTCAGGTAAACGCCACATCTGACCAGACAGAATGCCCACCAACCCCGCATCACCCAGCTACTCCCCCAAGTTGTGAAAACAAGGCACAATCACAAACATAAAACACTTCATTATATAAACAAAAATCTACACAACAATTCCCCAAAATAATAGTATCACTTAACAATATTACACTCAATGAGCAAGCTTCAACAAGCCTAGCCTACTAAGACAAAAACTCAGAATGTCTTAGATTCTTGCTGTAACATACTGCACTTATATACTATCAAAAAGAAAGAGTTTTTATGTGAGGTTTTTGGTATTTTTTGTAATAGTGTTTTTGGCAGCTTTGCACTACAGGGGCAAGCCTAATTTGTCTCCACTCTCAAACCAACACTGACTGAACGGCGAGGGTGCTCCTTAAAACATACCCTCCCGTGACAAACAATCAGCCAGAACATTATCAGTGCCCTTAACATGCCACACATCCAACTTGTGTTCCGGCAGCAAAACAGCACCTGACACTGATAAACTGCCCAGTCCATCGCAAGACTGGCACTTCTCTTCGCTCTCTCCGGCAACGGGACCTGCCAATAACCTTTCACTATTTCCACCTTAGTGATAAACGAGGCAGCCCCGATGCGGTCTATTGGGTCGTCAACTCTGGATAAGGTATAGGCGTCTGTCAGGGATGATGCACCAACACTCTTGCAATCAACATAAACACGGATCTTGCCACTTAACTCAGGTTGCAAAGTTACTGGCAACGACCACTCACGATATCCCTTATCCCTCAGACCCTTCTTCAACATGTAGTCCAGCTCTGCTTTTACGACAGGCTGTCAAGCAGGATTTATACGGTAGGGAGCCAACTTGAGCCTTGCACTGTCTCCAGCCTCCATGTCGGGTGCCACCCCGTACATCAGGCCTGGAGAATCAACAACCATGCTGATGTACTGCCACAGCCTAGTAAGCAACTTCTCTTGGCGCTTAGGAACAAGAGGTTGCAACTTATCTCGAAGAACAACATGCTCATTGCCCTCCCACAACCCAGCCGGGACCTCAGTTTCTAAACTATAGCCTCCCTCCTTCTCCTCCTCCTTCCCTAAAACAGTCAGGTAATGAGAGGGACAATCTGTACCACCTGTGCAGTCATTCCCACAGTTCATAAGTGCTAATGCTTCCCCGCTGATACCGTACATGCGCACCCCCGCATTCCTTGCGACTACATCTGCCTGCGCAGCATCACCGCCTTCAGCGCCACGGCCAGATACAGTCGGTCTATGGTAGGGCTTTTGCATTTTACTAGGGCAGCATTGGGAGGCTATGCGACGATCAAGCGTATCTACTTCATAGTTAACCTCACCAATCTGCTTAATGGCCTGATACTGACCACCACTCTTAGCAGCCATGGGTCGACCCTGACCTGACAACCATGCCAAGGCCTCGTCGCCCACCTTGAACAACCGAACCAATTTATTAGCAGTTTTTATTACCTCTGTACACTGTTTACTCGGCTTCAGGTCACTTGATATTATAACTCCCAGATCCTTTTCATTATTTGTATTTGATAGTTGAATGTTGTTCATTGAGTAATCTTTTTTAGCGTTGTTACTACCGATGCATAATACTATGCATTTTTCTATGTTGAATTTCATTTGCCATTTTTCTGCCCAGTTTTCTAAAGTGTCTAGGTCACCTTGTAGTTTTTGGCAATGTACTGTTGAGGTTACTTTATTAGTAATTTTTGTATCGTCAGCAAATTTCGAAATTTTGCATTCTATTCCTTCGTCTAAGTCGTTTATGTAAATTATAAAAAGAATAGGACCTAATACCGAACCCTGGGGAACGCCACTATTTACTTTGCACCAATCTGATTCTTCACCATTTATTACAACTCGTTGTTTACGGTCTGAGAGCCAATTTTCGAGTAATTTCAGAGTTTTTCCTGTTATGCCATGAGCTTTTATTTTGTCAATTAGTCTCTTGTGGGGTACGGTATCGAAAGCTTTCTGAAAATCGAGATATATTATATCAACTGCTCTATCCTTATCATATGATTTGTAAACATCATTGAAGAAGTCGAGTAAGTTTGTTAAGCATGAACGTTTATTTCTAAAACCGTGCTGAGAATCTTTTATTAAATTATTTTCTTCCAAATGTTTTACTATTTTGTCCCTTATAATGGTTTCCATTAATTTGCCCGTTACCGATGTTAAGCTAATTGGTCGATAATTGCCGGGAGAGGACTTATTTCCTTTTTTGTATATGGGTGTCACGTTAGCTAGTTTACATTCGTTTGGAACTATCCCAACATTCAATGATTTGTTGAACAGATTTGCGAGTGGGTTTAATAATTCGTGTTTTGTTTCTTTTAGGATCCTTGGGGATATTTTATCAGGGCCTGGGGTTTTATTAACTTTCAAATTGTTGATTGCGAACAGGATATCGTCTTCATAAATCGTAAAGTTTTCGAGCTCAGTGCCATTTGATTGATTCGTAGGGGTAGGTCGGTTACCGGTAGTATCTTCCGACGTGAAAACTGATGCAAAATAGTTATTTAGGATATTCGCCATTTGTACTTTGTTATCTGTATGATCTCCATTTTCCGCAACAAGTGGTCCTATTGTTGAAGTTACCGTTTTTCTGTTTCTTATATAGCTGTAAAATTCTTTCGGATTGGACTTGCTGGAGCTGGCAATATGAAGTTCCAGATTCTTCTTACTTCCTTTGATGAGATTTTTGGTTGTTCGACGCAGTCTATCGTGTTCTAATTTATCGCTATTATTCTGAGTTGCCTTATATTTTTGGTATGCCTGCTTTTTTACTAAGAGGATGTTTTTTATTTCATTATTCCACCATTTTGGCTTATATTTGCCTGCTGGGCGCCGGTTTCGTAGAGGGATGCTTGTATTTATTGCTTTGTTTAGGTTATTAGATAATATGTTCCATAACCGATTTACATCGTGAGTTTCAGTCATTTCACTCCAGTCAGTATTGGCAAGATGCCTTCTAAGTTTGTTAAAGTCGGCCCTTCGATAATCTGGTACTTTTTCCGTGCTCACGTTTTCTTTGTCATTATTTACTTTAATGTTAAAGGACACTATCCTATGGTCACTAGAGCTAAATTCCGGTCCGATTTTAACGCTATTTACCAGTCTTTCATTTGTCGTTAGAATAATATCCAGAATGTTATTTCCCCTCGTTGGGTGTTCTACGTGTTGATAAAGGGCACTTTCCTGAAGATTAGCATATAGATCATGTCCCGCGTGAGCATTTAGTGGTTCGCCCCATGTTGTGACTGGCAGATTGAAATCGCCAAATATTACTGCTTCTTACTGACAACTTATTTCCGCTATTTGATCATAGAGTTTCTCGTCAGTATCGGGTGATTGTGCAGGAGGTCGATAAATTAGGCCAATTATTATCTTGCTTGCTTGATTATTTATTTGAACGTAACTAGTATCAATATTATTTATGGCAGGTTTGGTTACCTCGATTGGGTGAAGATTACTTTTAACATATAGTAGAACCCCACCTCCCATTCTATGGGATCTTTTGCAGCTGAAGGGAGTATAACCTGGTAATGCTTATTCCGCCAAAAAATCACGCTTTTCCGTGTTGATCCAAGATTCTGAAACACCGATTATATCACATTCCTCCATACATGCAAGTACTTCCAGGTCTTCGAATTTATTGCGTAAGCTGCGTGCATTAACGTAGCAGACCGTGATATTATTTTGGATAGAGTTTACATTTGATATGGGGTAGTTTATGTCGCTGCTATTGCCCCTGCTCGGTTGTAGAGAGAAGTGGAAGGAGAGAGAAGTGGAAGGGGAGAGAAGTGGTAGGGTAGAGAAGTGGAAGGGGAGAGAAGTGGAAGGGGAGAGAAGTGGAAGGGTAGAGAAGTGTGAGGGGAGACAAGTGGAAGGGGGGAGAAGTGGAAGGGGGGAGAAGTGGAAGGAGAGAGAAGTGGAAGGAGAGAGAAGTGTGAGAAGTGGAAGGAGAGAGAAGTGGAAGGAGAGAGATGTGAAAGGAGAGAGATGTGAAAGGAGAGAGATGTGAAAGGAGAGAGAAGTGGAAGGAGAGAGAAGTGGAATGAGAGAGAAGTGGAAGGGTAGTGAGATGACGGGGTTGCAAGACAACCAATTAGCAACCCCATCAGATGTTCTCACAAGCTATGGAGAGACGTCACCAATCAAAGCCAGGCTCGCCAATATCAAGGAGAAGGAACGAGTGAAACGAAAGACACAGACGAGAGCAGAAAAGGAAGCAACACAGTCTGTCATCAAAAGCCAACACTCTCTATGGTGTAAAGAAACGGAACAGCAACGCCATCTACAAGTTCCTACGGGAACTGCAGGACTCCTCCAGGACCAATCAACGAGTTCTCGTCCGGGCCAATTGCAAGGCCCGAGAGAGGAGATAAAGGAATATACAACGAAAGAACTCGATTTGAACTACAATGATGGTGATGGGCTGGTCTATCAGAGTGAGAACTGAGCGATCTCCGCCATACCCATAGCTTACTCTGACTGTTCCTTTTACTTATATATTTTCTAGATCTCAAGTGACGGCGTCTCTTCTGTAGATTGACCTCCCAATCTACCAAGATTGGAAGCCAAAGCTTCACATTTTTCCTTTGCCCATCAGCTTACTCTTCATAATCGCTGAGGAGCACAGGGCCCTGGGTGGGGCTTTGGTTTCCCGGGCGTCTCTGCACCCTCCTCAGCTCCCCGCCATGGAGTGGCTTCGGTCACCAAGGCTTTATTGTGGTCGGCAGGGAGGGTTCTGTGGGGGCGCTTGGTTATGGCCTTGGCCTTGCCTGGGGCCTTGGGGGTTGTTCGGTCAGGCAGCTTGGGGAACAACAACAGCAACAACAACTACAATGAAGAAGACTTTATGTTAATTCCTCATCAAGAACCTACATTCTATTTTAACAGTTGTGATCTGAATAACCCAATATACAGTGCAGAAAATGATATATATAAATCATGACAGATCAAAAAAGAATAAGGGAAGCCTTGCATAACACCTGAGGAATAGAGAAAAAGTGTAATTAACGAAAATAAATTATCCTACAACCATGCAAGCTTCCTGAACTATGAGTATTAATATTAAGAAATAAAGAATAACCATATCCATGTATTCCTATGTCAATTGTATTTTTAAGGCAACTATTAACTTCACAATAATTAAAATATCAAAATACCCATGTCTCTACTGTTCCGAAATGTATACATCAAGAAGTAAATTATCCTCTAAATATTATCTGACCGAAATATCTGATCGGTAGGTAAACACAAGGCAATATAATCCACTAGCTCTTATGCGATCGATCGGATGAATAATTACACCTAGGGTTACAGGGAGCAGGGCAGGGTGGTAGAGGAACTAGAAGTGAGATTCCCTAGTTGTGTGTGAGAGCGGCAGTTCCCTTTGGTACCAAACCGAAGAAAGAACTACTAGTCTAGCGTCGACCAGATCCTCTCTCATGGACCTAACTTCTCATCACCTCTTCACATAAGTGTCTCTGTGTTACTTGAGTGTTGATTATTATTGTGAAGGTATATAAGATATGTTAGTGTTCTAAGAGGCCTATTCTGGGTTTTCCTCACGCCATTTTCTCTCGCATTGTGAGAACAAAACACACGTAAGCCAGTTAATTATATATATTATGTCCTGGGTTTAACTGATTTAAATTCCATACTAAACGTTATGTGTATTTTCTAACTAAGATCTATACCCAACCCGACACATAATAATTTGTGAACACCCATAGATCTTATACTTTTGTTTCATTATTTAGTGAGTGTCCAAGTTTGTAGAGAAGTGTAAGAGAGAATAATGTATTTTTTAATACTCAATCAGTGTTCTATCTAATATCATAGTAATTCATTCTTAAATAAAATACTTTCTGTGTTCAAAGTAAAAACCTGTTCCGTCGAGTTTAATTCAAGCTATATTCATTATTGCTTATCTATAATAGTTCTTGTGAATAATTTGATCCACTATGATATATGATCAAGATCTTATTTTCTCACTAGTGGAGGAATTCATATCGTACCTCTCCGTGTAGGCTATCATCAGCCTTTCATTCCGGCTATTATAAGTCACTACGTCGTTCTGTGTCTTTGAGTTAATTTATATTTCATCTGCCTCTATCGGGGTTATTATAATTTGCTACGTATTCTGTGTAGTTTGTTTTAAGTTATTATTCATCGGCCTACTATTTGGCTATTTTTCAGTCACTACTTCGTTCTGTGCAATTATTTTATCTTCAGAGGTTTATTAATATATATATATATATAAACGAGCTATATAATTAGCTACAATTCTAGCTAGATTTATTCACTAGGCATTTTGTGAATCTGAATTCCTCATTACCTGTGATCAAAGCTCATTTACGACTTATTTATTTTTCATAGATCGTGCTAGTGATTATTCCGCAGTATTTTATTATAGTTAATTTGCAAATGAAATCATCTTATCACCAGTGTTAATTATAACTTTATATCTTGTTCGCCTGATTTAACGTTGCACTAAATCAGATATATATATATGGTGACCGCAGTAAACTTGACCTTACCTTCCGCGCGGTACCCCTTTGATAGCTGACCTGGTCAGGCGACCTTTTCTTTCCCCAGCCACGCTTACCCCTATACCACCAAGTCGATTACCTCGGTTGTATATATTTGTTCTTCAATTTCTCTCTGCGTACACTAACACATATATATTGTCATCATATTTTATGTTCTGTTTTGTGTATTATATAATTATGTCTCCTGCTTGATGTTTTGTAAGTAACACCATATTTCACGATCGAGTAAAACATATTTAACTCTTTCCCAGTCACCTTTAAATTGCCATTGGACTTATATTTAACCCGAAAACGGCGAGGGGGGGGGGTTATTGAACTAGCTCCCCATGGGCGAGCATATTGGCTTCATTCAGGCCTATAATAGTCATTTTACGATAAATATCGTTATTATTTATTCAAATGAGCCTATTTTACCTTCACTATGAAGATAGTAACCTGTAACAACAATAAAACAAGTGAAAATATAATTTTTCTGGTCAAAATCGCGAATATAGATGGACCAGCCCATTCATGAATTATGGAGAAAATTGAGGCAACCCCTCCCTCCAAGAGGCCTCAAGCCACACTCTGAGCCTACTCATACACACACTCAGTTATGTAACACACCCGCTAGGCATGTAAGCACATCCTCCACACAGTTTGCTAATGTTAGCACAAAAATATACCAACGAATTAGGGAATAACAGAGAAAATAGGTGATAATTGAAGGGGGAGTGGAAAGGGAGGAAGGAGGGGAGGAAGGAGGGGATGTGGAGGAGTGATATGAGGTATAGGGAAAAAATAAAAAATAAATTAAAAACAAAAACAAAATTTTGTTAGTGCTACTGGGGCTGTTTAAATGTTTTTTTTAGGCCTCCCTCTTAAGAGCTTTGCCGCCGTCGCCCAGTAAAACCTCTTATGAGCTTTGCAGCCGTTTACGGGTTAATGGTTAAGATCCCGATGCGCCCACTTGATGTATTTAGTGATTAAGAAATAAACAGTTATTTGTATTTACTCTGTGTGTTTATTGTATTTGGGGAGTGATTGAGTAAATTAGAAACCTTATTAGTAATGCTAGTTGTGTTCCTGTCGAGCAGGATTATCTGTTAAGTTATCCTAAACAAGGATCTTATGAAAACAAATATTATTGCAAGTTGGTTTGCAAAGTGGCATAACAGGTAGAGAAGTGGAAGGAGAGAGAAGTGGAAGGGGAGATAAGTGGAAGTATAGAGAATGGAAGGGTAGAGAAGTGGAAGGAGAGAGAAGTGGAAGGGTAGAGAAGTGGAAGGGGAGAGAAGTGGAAGGGGAGAGAAATGGAAGGGGAGAGAAGTGGAAGGAAAGAGAAATGGAAGGGTCGGGGGAATATTGTAATGCAAAAATCTAATTAAAATATACCGTACTGTATTACAGAATGTTTGTAGATATCTTTACGAAATAATATACAAAAAACAATAAATGCTCGATTAAATATTAATGTATCTCCTTGACCCTCTAGTATCGGGTCCCGCCTTAAGTCGGTTAGAGAACCAGGGCCTAAAGAGCGGGTTCCGCCTTAAGTCATATGCGATTTTGAGCACATTATCGGCTCTGAGAGAGAGTCCAAGCGGTGGGAGGACCGCAAGCGGGCTCTGACCGTTAAGCGTGGACCTAGTCCCGCCACTGACACCACTACCACATGTCTACACCTCCTTGGTCCCGCGATACAGGGTAAAAACTGAGGAAAATACTATATTTTAGGGTTTTTCCCTTCGTATTGCAACATAGTTGCAAGAGAACCCATGGTTGTACAAGGATGGTTCAGGTGTCATTGGGAAGCTCAATTATCGCCCTTTCACGGATACGTAATTGTATTACGCTCTGGCTCTTCTTTATGCATAAAAAAGAGCATGGAATGAAGCTCGTTTAGGGTAAATCTGCCCGCTTGGCAGGTAGTAGTGTTACAAAACTACCCGATAGTTAGGGGTTAAAAGTTCAAACTCAACACATTAGTCAGAAAGGATATGAGTTATTGAAAGTCAGCTCCACGCATAATTTAATCACTTTTGTACCGGCGACGTATATATTATTTTAGTCTAGCTATAATTATACAATCTGCCGTAGTCGAAAGTGGTAATCAAGAGAGTTCGATTCTTGTTAATTGCTGGATGCCCTTTTTAAACTGAATAAAATAGTCAAATTGTCACCCGTAGAAAATTAAAATAACAGAACTGGTACTGAACGGGTTAAACTGTTAAACGAACAAGAAATGTTCTTGTTACGTTGACTCAAGATTTCCATTTAGATTCCCTTTAGATATCTTCCTACTGCTCTCTCTCTCTCTTCAAGTTGTAATGGTTATACTATGCTTTGATTTATCTTAAGTATATATTGTTTTGTTGCTTAAGGTAATTTACATGTAGCATTACACTATGAAACGTAAATGCAAGTAGATATCATTTTAAGTTTAATATTCGGCTTTGCCACTACATGGAGTATTATCTTTGAGATGACGAGGCTGAAAGAAGATATGCCAAAGGGAATGAAGAACCCGTCCCCGCAACCAGAAGAGCCCGAAATATCAATCTGTAGAATTACGGCCATAACCAACAAGAGAAGAAACAGGAATAAGTCTACCGTCCAAACCAAGATTCACCCGCACCAGTCGCCCCTACAGAACCCAGGTAGAAAACGAGAGTCACATGGACCCTTAGGATACATTTCCAGATACGGTTCACCTCTTCTCGTTTATGACCTCCTGGCGCTAGACAGAAAATGGCCGCCCTTATTAAAGGATCAGAATACCCAACCTGAGCTGGACTTGGATTATGACGTGTCTTGTTTTATGGAATTACGACATCGGCCACCTCCGTTTCCGTCCATCTACCCAGACGGAAATACCTACCATTAACACCGCAAAGAGAAAGAACAGCTACAAACAAAATATTCCAGCTAACAACCAGAACATTGCATAAGAGCCTACAAATATTAGGAACCTGCATAAACTGTAAATAATGTATCATGTACTTATCCAAGCCTTTTACTACTTACTTCTACAATAAATAAATAAAGAATACCATTCCCCAAATAACCATGTATGTACTATATTTTTAAGACTTTATATAACTGAGCAATAATTCCCAAAACTGTAATTCTCATGCCTCTCATGTTCCAAAACGCATCAGCCATGTCACTATCTGAAAAGTGTAATACTACCTGATCAAAAACAGAATATTGTTAGGCAAAGTTGATTCACTGTGTAACACAGGTTTTCTGTGTTGGAGTATACGTGACCAGGTCAGCTCGGAAAATACTTCCGTAGGGGTTAGCCGCTGTCCCTTAAAAAATATCCTGCAAGCTGAGTGTGTTGGTTGTGTTGAGGCCAAGGAGGAGTGTGGTAGGCGAGCTAGAAGTGCCCTTTCTAGTAGTGCGAGTGAAGGATGTGTCCCCCTGGTGCAAACAGGCAGACGGACACCGCACTTAGTCGCCACGTGTGACCAGATCTCTCATGGCCGCTTTCTCCTATACTCCAACCCAAATTAAGTGTTTTTTGTTAGTTCTTATGCGTTCGGTGATTATTGCAAAGGTTAGATAGGATATGTTACGTGTTCAATCTAACTTTAACATCCGAGATTACTTAGTCTCGTCTTCTAGCATCCATTACTTGTATCGAGAGAACATACAATCTCTGTCTTGGGATTGATATATTTACAGTATATTCTTCTTTGTAATATAGATTTCTATATTACATTTAAGGTTTATCGATATATTCGTTCAGAATAAAATACCCGCACACTACATGTAAATGCCTGTGAACACCCTAACAGATCTTATTCTATGTTTAATATTATTAGCAGGGTACATAATTGTGTATAACTGTTCACAGAGAGTGTTAAATAGTTGTCTCTTAATCAGACCTATTTTATTCATGCTTCTTGACTTCAAACTCAGTTTAAGCATCATTTGAGTTAATTATTAAAATTTATTTTATACCTCATCAAGTTAATATATCAATGTCGAGACCTCAGCCTTTCACATGGGCTAATATAAATTAATTTCAGTTCCATGAATTAATATCTACTTTTTTAATTATGAGTTAATGGAGATAAATATCCTCTATAAATCGCTCTAACTTTAAAGTTATTTATCCATCATCTGATATCCTAAATTACATATCTTACCATCACTGAATACGTGTGACCTCAGTACTATTGACCTACCTTGATTCACGCTCTACCCCACGTTTATTTTGACCTCAGGATATCAGCTATTGTTTGAGACTAACTGCTCTGTGTGCATTTATGGTATGTGTGTATAATCATCATCTTACATTTATATGATATTATTATTGATGACGAACAACCTTTATTATTGTTCGCATGTGATATAGGAATAATGATATTTATTCCCTGTATCAAACTGAGCTTATTTCTACATAAGTAAGACTCAGATATTTATTTACTTGTGCTGTGTTACCCTAGCTATTAAATGAAATACAATTTGTGAACCGCAATTGTGTATTCCGTGACATTGGTGGAAATTGAATTGATTAAGATGCATGTGATTAAAGTCAGCTGTGTTCCAGTTGAGTGTTATAGTTCTAAAGCTTTCCTAAAGGTGGAAATAGTGAACTAACTCAACACATGCAGAAATTATAGCACGGCATAACAATCTTTATGTTTTTCAAAGGCTGTATTTGTAACAACCAAGAACGAGAGGTGGCACGCTCCTCAGTGTTACTAATTGGTGTATGGTGATGGGCTGGTCTATCAGAATGAGAACTGAGCGATCTCTGCCATACCCATAGCTTAGTCTCACTGTTCCTTTTACTTATATATTTTCTAGATCTCAAGTGACGGCATCTCTTCCGTGGATTGACCTCCCAATCTACCAAGATTGGAAGCCAAAGTGTCACATTTTTCCTTTGCCCCTCAACTTTCTCTTCATAATTGCTGAGGGGGTACAGGGCCCTGGGTGGGTCTTTGGTTTCCCGGGCATTTCCGCACCCTCCTCAGCTCCCCGCCATGGAGTGGCTTCGGTCACCCGGGCTTTGTTGTGGTCGGCGGGGAGGGTTCTGTGGGGGCGCTCGGTTATGGCCTTGGCCTTGCTCGGGGCCTTGGGGCTGTTCGGCCAGGCAGCTTGGGGAACAACAACAACTAATTGGTGTGAAATATTAACTCGATTACTCTAGTTTTTCTCAAGTTATAAAGGTTAGTGTTCAAAATGTCTGGCCTAATTAATATGAATAGACTATAGATCTATTTGTCTCACACACTGCTTCATCAAGGTTGTTTTAAGGGGAGATGGGACGTTTTTCTGGTCCACCTTCTCCCTCATGGTTAGCCCCAATAGTTTTTAGATTTTAAGATGTTTGTCCCATTAGTTTGTCAATTTAAGACATTTCGCCCCATTTTTTTGTCAATATTAAGACCTTTCGTGCTATTTAGGTGTCGATTTATTTCCTGGTGAATGATAGTGAGCCTGTAATTTTGGAAGAAGTGGCTTTCAACCGGGACATTTTTCCTCTGAAAAAATTTACAAATTAATCTACAAGGGGGATCTAATGGATGTTTGTTTTAAGTTTGATGGAGGTCTAAGGAGGAAACTAGAAAAATAATGAATACATAAAAAAAGCGAGCTACTATTTCTATTCTACCATTTAGGAAGAGTCAGCCAGGGAATAAGTGTGCACATTTTCACACCTTTTACTTGAGCCCATTTTGAGTTACAGAGTCAAGAATTCTGGCACAATTTTAGTGAATAGACTAAAAACAACATTATCCTACTATTGTTGGTTGAAATTATTATGTATCTACTTATTAAGCTTAACATTTTGCAATATTGTTTAAAATGTGTTATTTTTAGATACACTAAAGCTCTGAATATATACGTCTTTGAGTGAAAGGTTGCATGTCTATATTTACATTGTCCATATATTTCTTTGTGGATTTGGGAAATATTCCTAATTAGTCGTCTTTTTCTTACTGTACCGAGGTATTAATAAACTTTATAATTATATGGGCGTTGCACACACACACACACACACACACACACACACACACACACACACACACACACTCTCTCTCTCTCTCTCCATTTTTCCTCGTATCATTCATCCACATCGTCCCAACTCTCACATTTCACACTTTCCTCCGTCATGCTTCTTCAATAATCTGTCTTTACACAATCCCCTTCCTCTGACCTCTTGCCATCCATCAGGTTTTACGTTCCTAGCTTCAGTCTTAGTTCGAGACTCTGAGCTTCACTTTACCATTTTGTTTCAGTCTTCAGTATTTTAACCCCTTCACAGTTTGTTCATGCGGTGCCGTACCATCTTAACCCGTACAGTACCAGTGACGTCTTTTGCATCGTATTCTGGCAACTATTGGACAATTTTATTCAGCTTAAGAAGGACCTCTAGTAATAATATGGCTTCAAACTTTATCAACCAACCCTTTTAACTACCATAGATCCTTCCTAAGCTGCATACTATCATCTAAATATAGCTATAATACAATATAACACACGTCGCTGGTACTCAAAGGGTTAACCTCTAATGAATATGTTTACCATACTGTGAAGTTAAGCCAACAGACTATGGTATACCTTATGGAAAGTGCATTGATCTATTTTTTGTTCATGGCATATAGTTTGTTCAGATGTTTTTTCATGCGATTCATTCGATGTTGACCTTCATTTATCATCATTATTTATCATTTATCATAATTTAAGCTTAACTAACCTAACAACTCATAATTTAGTTTACCTAACTTAACCTAATTTACTCTGTATAATATAACATAACCGTATCTATTATAATTCGGCCCATTAGTTTGGCGATTTTAAGACCTATCGTCACATTTCTTTGTCAATATTCATACTTTTCGTGTCATTTAGGTGTCGATAGCAAGCCTGATATTTATAAGGAACTTGGCCGGCAAACATTTCTACCGAAAAATGTACACATTTATCTTGAAGGAGGGTCTTGGGGTGTTATTTTTGAAAATTTGATGGAGGTCTAGGGAGGAAACTAAAACAAAATACAAAGATAAATTCATAAGCAAATAAATAAGCCCATCCCCCTTCAACAAAACATCAAAGAAGGCCAACATCTCTCTCTTCAACCCTTATTTCCTAAATCAAATAGCTGGTAAGAACATGATTGTACTTGATGACTATAACTCTAAAGCATAATATTATAGCCCATTCTGAATCGCTGGCGTCCTTATAACTTTATTCTGGCTACTATTAGACAATGGTATTCAGTTTAAGAAGGGCCTCTAGCAATTAACATACTTCGAATAATCTTTTCACCCTTTTTACTACAACAGATCCTTCTTAAGCTTCACAGAATCGTCTAAGTATAGCTAGAATAAAATAATTTAGACGTCGCCGGTACATTTATCATATCTGAAGGTATTGTTCTTAAGGTTTCTCCATATGAGGAGGAAACAATTGACAACGATTGGCCACATAGGTGTTCTCAGATCATTATAATGATGCAGCAGCAAGTGCAGAGATTATGCTCCCACTCTCATTATTATACAATACAAATATTGCTTAATACATAAACAATTCCATCCTAAGATAAGTGTTAATGGTATTATTTGTATACAGTAATGAGAACCACAATAGGTTCTTATCTTCTTCCGTATAGGCGCCGTCTCTTTAATTATATTCTTGCTACTATTAGAAGATTGTATTCAGTTGAAAAAGGGCCTCCCCCAACTAACAGGCTTCGAACTATCTCACGTAACCATTTTTACTGTCATAGATCCTTCTTGAGCTGCACAAAATCGTCTAAATATAGCTGGCATCAAGTTAAAAAGACGTCACCGGTACAAAAGGGGTTAACGATTGTAATCAACTGAGAAAGAAGCTCTTGCAAATAAAATGGTAATTACTATCCCAATTAGCCCCCTGACTCTCACAAATGGTAATTACTATCCCAATTAGCCCCCTGACTCTCACAAATGGTAATTACTATCCCAATTAGCCCCCTGACTCTCACAAATTCTCACAAAGCTGAATAAATTTCCTTAAAGACCGCCATAATATAATAGAACATAAGCGTCATCGCACTGAAACGTTTAACAGTGACTAAACCATAACGCCTACACTCTATAAACATATGGGTATGCAAAGGGTATATACAGTGACCATTATAATCTACCAATTTAAAGGTATATTGGTAGTACTTAGCCCACCTTATACCAGTTAGAAGGGTAAAACATGAATAATATACCCAATGAACTCATATACAGTACATGCTTAGTATAATATGATGTTATACACTTGATTTTTTAAAGTGTACACCTTAACCCCTTCAAAATCCTTTTACGCATTTATGTTCTGTTTCTGGCTATTATTAGACGATTTTATTCAGATGAGGACGGGTATATGGACATCATAGGGTTAATTGAGATAGTTTGTACTCTTTTAATTCCCACAGATCCTTCCTAAACTGTTTATAATCGTCTAATGATAGCCAGCATGAACTGTCAGAGCGCGTCATGATCGTCTAAGAGTTACTAAGGGTTGTTGTGTGTTGGGTATGGAGGGAGATCCTGGAGGTAGTGTGAGGTAGTGACAGCAATAGTTACCTGTCCATAATACTGGCGGGGGTGATTCTGAACACCTGAGTAAGGTACAAAGGAGTACAAAGGAAATCAAGCAACAACATATCTAGTGACCCTTCTAGGTTGCTTGTCCTCCAAAACACTGAGGATCAAGTGTCCAAACAGTGGTTTAGAGTGGGTAAGGGAACATTGGAAAGGTAATTACTGCCCTGGAACTAATGTCCGTGGCAGGATTAGGAAGTGAGTAGGGGACAGATGGGTTAGTAACTGAGGGGGGGATAAAATAAAGTTATTCATTTACAAACGCAGTCAGTCGCGGGTTTGATGCGAGATATTTGTCTAGGCGGAGTTTAAATGAATCAACGGTGATGCAGTCTATAACGTTTCGGGGAAGCCCATTCCACAAGTTGACAACTCGATTGAAGAAGAAATTCTTAGATTCGTGTGAGTTAAAAGATTACCAATAATTTTGCAACCGTTTCCCCGCGTGTAATTAGATTGGTCGATAGTGAAGTACTTACTACAGTTCATATTGTCGATGCCTTTGATGATTTTGAACACTTGAATTAAGTCACCTCTTAATCTGCGCTGGGTTAAAGGAAATAGATTTAATTCTCTAAGACGCTCTTCGTATGGTTTGTTCTTTAGCTAGGTATCATTTTGGTAACTCTACGTTGAACTCGTTCTAGCTTGTTTATATCTTTTTGGTAATAAGGGCACCAGGATTGAACGCAGTATTCCAGAAGAGGGCGGACTAAGGAATTGTAAAGGGTTAGGATAACTTCTTTGGATTTATGCTCAAATGACCTGCCTATAAAGCCAATTATTTTGTTTGCCTTCTTAACAACTTCTGAACATTGTTGACTCGGTTTTAGGTTACTCGATATTGTTACTCCCAGATCGGTTTCTCTGTTTACATTCTTAAGCTGAGTGCCATTCATCGAATAGTTTGCTTTCTCATTTAGGTATCCGATATGTAGTACTTTTTTACATTTATCCGCATTGAAACTCATTTGCCAAATTTGGGCCCAACATGACAATTTATCTAGATTATGTTCCATATTGTCAACTTGTTCTTTTGAGAGTACGCTATTTGCAATTTTTGTATCGTCAGCAAATTTTGAGATTGTACAGCTGAGACCCTCATCTATGTCGTTGATGTAAATTAGAAAGAGAATTGGTCCTAGTACCGATCCCTGGGGTACCCCGCTACTTACATTGGTCCATTTAGATGCCTTACCGTTTATGACTACTCTTTGCTTTCTGTCGCTGAGCCAATTTTCTATCCATTTCAACACACCGTCTTGTATTCCATGCGCTTTTAGTTTTAGCAGTAAACGTTTGTGGGGAACTTTGTCAAAGGCCTTTTGAAAATCAAGGTATATAATATCTACAGCTTTACTCTCATCGTAGAGGTTGAGGATATCATGGAAGAAGTCTAAGAGGTTTGTTAAACAGGAACGTTTTTTACGAAAGCCGTGTTGAGTATCTTTAAGTATGTTATTTTCCTCTAAGTGATTTACGAGTCTGTCTCGTAATGACCGTTTCTAGCATTTTACATACAACTGAGGTTAAGCTAATTGGACGATAGTTACTGGGTAGGGATTTGCTGCCTTTTTTTAATATCGGTGTTATGTTGGCTAGCTTCCACTGATCGGGCATAGTTCCAGACTGCAAGGATTTATTGAATAGTAATGTCAGTGGTTTGGAGAGCTCATCCTTAGCTTCCTTTAGAACTCTAGGCGAGATTGCATCAGGTCCAGGCGTTTTATTTACCTTGAGTTTATCTAAACAATTCAATACTTCTCTCTCTGTAACGGTGATATTGCTTAGAACATCTGAATTATCAATCTGAATCGGCGATGGTGTAGGGATATCACTGAGGTCTTCTGTTGTAAAAACTGATGCAAAGAAGTTATTGAGGGCATTACTCATTTGTACTTCGTCTTTGGTGTATTCTCCATTTTCATCGACTAACGGTCCAACAATTGAAGAAACTACTTTTTTCTTTCTGATATAACTATAGAATTCTTTCGGGTTTGTTTTACTTTGATTCGCAATATGTAACTCTAAGGTCTTTTTACTTTGCTTAATTAACTTTTTGGCTTTGCGTCGTAGCTCTACAAATTTCATCCGTTCTTCGTCATTTTGTGAGGATTTTAATCTATCATTAGCAAATTTTTTAGCAAGCAGGCAGTTTGAAATATCTTTATTGCACCATTTGGGCTTATTATTATGGCCTGGACGCTGTATTTTCGATGGTATGCAGTCTTGCACTGCTTTTAGGTAAGTGGCTTCGAATAACTTCCAAGATGTATTTATGTCGTTATTGTGAATTAAAATGCTCCAGTCAGTTTCTTTAAACATAGCTCTAAGTTTATGGAAGTTTGCTTTCTTGAAATTAGGGACTTTTTCGATGCTACTATTTGGTTCGTTACTAGTAAACTTTAAAGTGAAAGTTATCGTACGATGGTCGCTGTTACTGAATTCATCACCAACATTCAAATTCTCTATTAATTCTTCTTTTGTTGCAAGTACAATGTCAAGAACGTTATTACCACGGGTCGGCGTTCGAACAAATTGATAAAGCGAACTCTCTTGCAAGTTCGTATACAAGTCATGTCCGGAGTGTGAAGTAAGAGTATCGCCCCACTTGGTCACAGGTAAATTAAAGTCGCCAAAAATTACGGTATCTTGTGAGTTACTTACATCTGCAATTTGTTCGTAAATTTCTCGGTCAGTTAGCACTGATTGAGCTGGAGGTCTGTATATTAATGCAAGTATTATTTTTGTACCTTTATTATTCTTTATTAGCACAAAAGATGCGTCGACGTTCACAATTTGAGGTTTTGACAGGAGGGTAGGGTTAAGACTTTCTTTGATATAAAGTAAAACGCCACCTCCATTTCGATTTATTCGGCTTTTCTCAAACATTACATAACCGGGAAGTGAATACTCTGCTAAAAAGTCTCTATCTTCTGTATTGATCCAAGGTTCTGTTATGCCAATCATATCATAATTTTCTGTAAACACTAGCTCCTCTAAATCTGAAAATTTATTGTGTATGCTACGAGCGTTTGCATAGAAAACCTTTAAATTTGTTATTTTAGAACTCACGGAACGCTCTTTAATAATATTTTTGGTTCTTGTCGGATCTACATTTATGTTCATGGCTGTCCTCGGTCCTCGCTGTCTTCGGTCCTTATCGCTGGTGGTCCTCGGTTGCCTCTGTTTTTTTCTTGGTGTTGGATGATTTATGTCACTGCTGCTTCTTCTCGGATGGCGTTTTTTGATCCATGGCTGCGGACTGCTTCGTGTAGGAGACGACCCATGCGTGCTGAACCCACAGGGTTTAGATGAGTGCCTTCCTTGCGGAACAGAGTAGGCTGGTTGTAGAAGTTGTCCCAGAGGTTGATGAATTCAACTTCTTCCCTCAGACACAAATATTTTAGTCGGCTATTTGTGCTGAAGGCCTTGTCGTAGAATTTGTCAGGTGCGTCGATCTTGGGGAGAATGCCTGAGATGATGATATTCCTTGACTTGTTTTTGTAGTGCTGGATCATCTTGCGATATTTCTCCATCAACTCTTCGGATCATGTGTGCATGACGTCATTTGAACCAGCATGGATGACAAAAAGGGTATTTTCATTTGCATCCTTTGTGGTATCTTCGAAGGCTTCCACAATGTCGTCCAGTCCAGCTCCTGGGATGCAAAATCTTTTTCGTTGATTTGGGACTCTGTCGCAGAACTCTCCGACCTGTCCTCGAAGGATGGAATCCCCAACGAGCCTGGTCTCTTCTGGTTCGTCTTCCACCTCTACCAATAACTCAAATCTGTTTGACATTGTGACTGGTAGATGAGACCTTTTCTTTGTTGGCCGTGCTCCGTTCCTCACTGGTGTAAATCCGGAAACCTGTGGTGGTGGGACTCTACGTACAGGTCGGGGAGAGGAGTGGTTAGAACGGGGGCGAGGGGTTGGTACTGTTCGTACTAGCATGCTTCTTGCACGAGGAGTGGGGGAGAGACTAAGGTGAACAGGGCGGCTGTCCTGGTTTGATGTCGGCTCAGGTTCGTCAGAAGCATCTGCTGCAGTCTGCTGCAGGTGAGTAGAAAGAGGGAGAATGGAGGAGGAGGAGAAGAGGAGGAAGAGGAACCTTTAGGAATAATCTAATTTATTTATCTCACTTCCAACACCAAACACCTCCCAATTAAATTATAAGAACATAATTATGATCCACCCGGGATTCGAACTTTGGTAACCACATGCATATTTTAAACACTCAAAGCCATTACACCATCACTATATCACCCACCGGCTTTAGCACCGCCAACAGCTCCGCATCGCCACTGAGAAAACTCTATCCTAATTTGAGTATTTCATATCCCAATTCCCTTTATTCATTGCATGAACAGTAGTTATGTGCTTGTTTAACCTCCACATAGTTCTGTAGTTGCCGTGCATGTTATTTCATTGCTTTTCTGACTGATAAACATTGTTGTTTACATTTGTTATCCTAGCTTGTAGCAGACGACGCACGCGCACCTCTAATCGACCTAGCTTTGTATTTTCTTATTAACTCTAGTAGTTATCGTATTCAGTATCCTACTGTAGCTATATATATCTGTAATTTTGATAATTATCCCGAATAGACTCGCAGCATTATTATACATAATTTATTAGGGAAAGTGAAGCTCTATGGAATCCTTATAATATACTCACATAGATTCTGTTGTGGTAGAATAGTTTTGATAAGTTTTGTAACTCTCGATTATGTCGATAAAAATAGAGTCCCGCGCGTAAACAAACTCTTCTTCTTCACTCCCGCAATCTTGAGAGCTCTGCTACGGACGTATTCGCAATGGAGTACACTCGCTACGGTAAAGTGTTATGTTCTACAAAGATGTTACTGTATGTCTAATATACACATTTGCAGTTTACTTTGTGCTTGTATTTATGTTTCATAGTTTTCCCGGTATTTGTTCAATCCTTTCTGGCATTTTTCTTTCCCATTTCCCTTGTAGTTTTAGTATTATTACATATATTTGCTCTTGCGCACGAATCGGCGCATATTGGTGCCATTCCTTCTCTCAGCTGACAGAAACATCAAACAGCCTGGCAGATTTGTAACTGTCATGGCCGCTTGTGCAGGTTGTAGTCTCTCCTGTCAGAAATTGGGGGACATTTTGCGAATCAAGGAAGCTACATGGGATTTTCTTGTTCAGCATAAGTTAGTCTTGGCAACTGGTAAGTAACAGGAATTTAATCAACATGCGACTTTTTAGCAATAGATGTGGACACGGGATAATAAATGTGAGTACTAAGTCCTTAGACTTTCAACTGCAAGAAAAATTACTAAACAATCTAAATATAACTAACTTCACACCACCAAGAACTCTGTATTATCACACTATCCTGGCAAGGTCGCCACTGTTACGAGGGGAGGTTTGGGGAAAGCAGATGCTCCAATAACCTAGCCCACAACACTGTCCAAAGAGAAACGCTGTAGTAAAAAGACAACAATGCTGTATTCCTGCACCCAACAATGCTCACCGTACTACACTAACCCTGCAACAGACACGCTCTTAATATCTGGCTCAAACACCAAGACACGCAGGTTCTCTAGGAAAAAGGTTTATCTTCCTCTTTGCTCTATTAACCTGTACTGTACCGTGGGATACAGTAATAAAAGTCCCCAGCAGTCCCAAGCAATGTGGCAAAAATGGCAGGAGGGACCACCTATCCACCTCCAAAGATGAGGCAACACTGGCTCTGTCACCCTTCAGTGGGTCTCATATAAGCTGAGAAGTGTTGCCAACACGGGAGCAGTGCTCAAAAGGTTGTGGTAACTCGTACAGGGTTGTACAGACAGATACAAGGAAAGCACATTTCTGACAGATATATACGTCGCTGGGACTGGGGAGTTACTTATCTACTGACGTATATATACGGTGCTGGGATTGGAGGGGTTAAGGCAGTAATAAAGGAGATTTAAAAATATCTACTGTCTCAGAGTCGGGGCCTGTCCGACTCGGGGTTGATAGTGATGTTAGTAATTCAGGAGTACTTCTAAGGTTATTCTAAACTGCACAAAAATACCAAAACATAATACTGCTAGACCCCCAGAACAATTCATAGTAAGCCCAAGCGCTCAAGAATTGAGAATAATACAAATAAAAACCAATGGGAAAAGTCCAGTGCACTAGCCTAACACATGAAACACAATGGTTGACATCTCAGAAGGTTGAGGCTGGCTGTTAAAACACTGACCTAATACAAGCCAGTCATCAAACCCCTGTAGATGTCAACCTCAATAATATATAATATAAACATACAAGAATAATTCACAAAGCAGTAGAATAAAGGAAAAGAAATGGAAGAAAAAAGGTGTGAAGTTTACATCCAGAATGCCAAAAACCGGCTGCAGTACTTATGTCTAAGACAAATGAAAACACTCCTAAATGCTAAATATTATTAGTAAGACAAAACTGTAATGCTCAAGATGACTCCAGCCTTTCCCTGCTACGACCCAATAAGGGACAAAATATATATATATGCGGTATTTAAGGAAACAATGAAGCAAGCCTGACAAACACGGAGCAGTGCAAGGTCTGGGACTGGAGTGACTCATGCAGCCACACTACTACCACAGGATTCCTAACTTCCTAAGCCCTCGCGAGAAGGGAGGAGGGGAGAGACAAACACTGCTAGACTATATAAGTCTATATAAGCACTTGGGCTCTCATTAACAACACAAAAGTAATCAAGTAAATATAAAATATCATTGTGCAAACTTATGATAAACTAACATAATCCCACAAGGGCTAAATTAATAAACTAAAGTAATTACACACTTAGCAATGATAATAGCGTTGCACAAAACGGCGTCTCACTGACGACAACAGCTCTCACGTGGGGGCAAAGAAAGAAAGCAAGCACAGAAGGCAGGCCTCCCCAAACTAGGCTACGTGCTAATTCACACAAAACACTTACAACTGAAGCAGCTAGCTCAGTTGGAAGTGACAATGTGATTTAAATGTCAATATATCACACCCTTTACGTCGTTCTTAAATGGGTTTCGCACCAAATTCGGCACTTAAGAATGTCACATCCGTAATCACAGTCCCAACATGAACCTTTTGGCACCAGTTTAGTTGATGTACTCAACAATGTAATTTAAACTGATTTTTGGGGGTACTTCAAGCAGCGCCCCCTACCAAATGCACCAATTGGAAAACTTAAGAATCACCGATTGGGGATCTCCAATAGAATGTCAATGTATTCCAGCACTCAAACCTTTTGTACTCGAGATGTATTACAAATTATTGTTAGCTCCCGCATTATAAGAACTGTAAGTCAAACACACAACCTTATATATACAAATATTTCAGCGAGACTTTAATATATTCCAGTAGTGATCAGCAACAGGTAATTTTGGATGCAAACATGAATAAGCGCAATACAACACGACTGGATCCCACATTGACAGCAAAATACAAGTCAAATATCCAAAATGTTGTAATATCTATATATGGACTCACAACTCCATAGTAGGTGTATGAAAACAATACAAAGGTGATTACAGTAAATAGATCAGTTGGGAGATCAATTCAAATATGGTAGTTGCCAAAATAGACTTACAACAATACTAAAGAAAACAAATTAAAATAATATAGGACATGTGTGTGTGTGTGTGTGTGTGTGCTTCATAAGCCAGGCTATCAAGTAGATCATTTTAACCAGTAACTATCTAAACACATCTGTTTTTCTCTTTCTCCCCTTTTCTCTCTTTCTCTGGCTTGTATCCATTCGGCCCCATCCAGCCTACTGTTTTAAGACGTTTAGGCCTATCCCATCCAGGTGTCAATAGTTTCCTGGCGAGCGGTAGCGAGCCAGCATACATATATTTTGGTTTTGGCAGCGAGCTAAAGTTGTACAATTTTCGATAGAAAAATTTCTCCGGCGAAGCCGGATATCTCCGTACACTGCTGGATCGCTGTCGCTCGCCAGAATGATATCGACACCTGGATGGGGATAAACGTCTTAAAACAGTTGGCTGAAAGGGGCCGAATTGATACAAGCCAGAGAAAGAGAGAAAAGGAGAGCAAGATAAAAAAAGCGGGTGACCTCCCTTAATGTTCAAAGTCATGGAGGTAGTCGTTAATAAGTAGTGTGTCAAAGGTTCCAGAGATGACACAATACAAAAGAAGATAATCTCAGCGAACAACTTTGGTGTCAATGTCGTGGAGACAAGTGTTTGAGAGGAGTAGTGTGTCAATAATTCTAGAGATAACAAAGGTCAATTAAGCAAAACACAGCCCTCTTCCTAGCGGAATCGGAAACAATTAACTTGCTAAATCTCTAAATTAGTTTTGATATGAAAAGGTTTAGTAAGCACTGAAACACCTCACACCTGTTCCACACCTATTCACTGTTCACTTACACAGATATACAGTACAGGTACTGATGTAATTTATATCCAGAATACTTTTTCATTATGTTTAATTATAAAATTATATATATATATATACAGTATATATATATTTTATTTTTTTATTTTTTTTTTTTTTTATTTTTTTTTATATATTCAAACTACTCCCTCTCGGGCATAGGCTGAGAAGCTGCATATGCAACCTCTCAACACTGTGAAGCCCGTGTAGTCTTGTTCCAATCTAGGGAGTGAGACACATGAAGCACTTAGGCCCGAATTCAGAACAGTGGTTTAAACCTCCTCGCTGGTTTAAACCTAAGATTGAAACTCAATCCAGGACTATCGATATTCAGAATAAAATCCTGGGCAGCTTATCCAGTCAATCCGCGAATTACTCGATCCGAGGTTTAAACCTGCGGGAGGGTAGGTTTGAATCTAGATCGAAGTTATAAAAACTTTAAATTACTCATGATTGCTTACACTAATCCATAAGGAACCCATAATATAAAATAACAAAGACTGGCACTGATTATTTGCAAAGTCTTTGGAGATATTCTAAGCAAGGATTACATAAATGGGTAATGATAAGTGTAAGCATGCGGCTCAACCAGTCAATCCGAGGTTTAAACCAGCGGGAGGCTTGACAGACGATCGATCGAAGGCTTCTACTCGCCGATAAAAATAATACCATATTATTATTTCCAACTAACTCAAACTGGCATTAAACCGATTCCATTATATTGTAAAACACGGCAACAGCTTTTACATTACGTTGGAAATTGTCGAAGCATACTAATAGTTATATAATAGGTGCCAAACGAACGAAGCACTGCCGGAGCCTAACCACTGATGTAGTTATTCGATAATAGTTGCTAATGTCTTGATAACCTGAGATGCTTCTAAGCTGAATAATACAAATATTATATTTAAATGTCCGCGAACATTTATTAGATACGATACACATGTAGTAGGTTACCATAGAACCAATAGTATTAGTCCATTAGCCTACATGTTGCACAGCAAATATAATTATTTACTGTAGCCATGCACAATGTTAATCCTTTGTACGAATTAAAATATATAGCTTAAAATATATAAGGAATCACAAGTGAACCATTATTTACAAATGCATTTAGCAAGCAGGATAAGAGTTATTTGAGACACGAGTTGTCTTTTTAATAGCCTAGTAGGTTGTAATGATACATAGTTTATATAACGAGTCACATTGGTTAGGCTACTGTTTTCGCCTACATAGTTAATGGTTACAACGTATTTCAGTTGAGCTATGTATACTATATATATTTGTCCATTTGCCTGGGCATAAACAGCACTGAGCATGCGGTAGATGTAGTAACAAAGTATAAGTTAGGTTTAAGGGGTCGAATAGAGTTGCCCATAACACAGATTTTAATAGCACTCTCTGCCGTAGCCTACACTTTCGTTCTCACTTCGAAATTAATTGGTCTTAATTCGGTCGCTTTAGCTTCCCGGCATGCTATTAATGTATCACAATCCCTATGATTAAGTTGAGCATATATAAAAACCATGGTATATTGCTCGCTATTACTTAAAACAAGCGACATGAATCCACGTAGCCTATGTCGGTAAAAGTTAAAATCAGTGGAAGCAGCAGTACTAGCAGCACGCTAGTTTATCAGTTCCCTGATAATTTACTTATTATCTGTATTATTCCTTATATATTCATTAAACTAGATATGTGTAAGCAATTTTAATGATTACTTAATAAATTACAATGCTATCCGAATCTAAAGAGCTATTAAATGTCACAGGAAACACAATAATAATGTATATATCATAAAGTAAACTCAAGCGAAGTAAAGAAAAAATAAATGCAAGAAGTAAGCGAGAATGACGGTTGCTGACTTGCTTAGCCAATCGCAGGCAATGCTTCACGTATTACACTTTTAAAATAGGCAGTGACGGCATTAGATAATTTATATAATATAGATAAAATGGCTCATTCATGTGCTTATTGGCTAACAGCATTCCGTACGACACTGTGATTGGCTGTTGCAAACCTTCGACTTAAACAGAGTTTTAAGCCGTGGATTACTCGATCTCGATCTCAATCCCGTGTTCTGAATACGGATAAACCTTTGTGTTCGATCCAGGATCGAGTAATCTCAATCCCGGGTTTAAACCTGCCCCGAAATCCGAGGTTTAAACCACTGTTCTGAATTCGGGCCTTAGAGTTCAACTCACGGCTCGACGCAGCCACATCTCTGAAACTGTTCCGCCTTCGTGCTTCACTGTCTCACCACCTAGACTCGGACCCTCACTCTCAGAACGCCACCTATTGAGCAATGAACTCACTAGGCATTGTCCTCCTGTAGCATATTTTGAATATGGGAATATTAATACAGTGCTATTTTAATCAGCGAACAATAAGGGTATTTGTTGGCGTTTCGGTGGGCTTTATGGTAATGCACAGATACTAGGTACAGCACAAATTCCATCCCAATATTATCTTCCCATTGATATATGGATTCGAACCCGGGACCATTAGATTACCAGGCCAGTGGCAAGACCACTCCATCACACCTCCCCTATATATACACATGTGCAACAAATCTGCAACCAGGAAGTTATACTGAGATGACGGGATTGCAAGACAACAAATTAGCAGCCTCATCAGATGTTCTCACAAACTATGGAGAGACGTCACCAATCAAAGCCAGGCTCGCCAATATCAAGGAGAAGAAAAGAGTGATACGAAAGACACAGACGGAGCAGAAAAGGAAACAACACAGCCTGTCATCAAAAGCCAACACTCTCTATGGTGTAAAGAAACGGAACAGCAACGCCATCTACAGGTTCCTACGGGAACTGCAGGATTCCTCCAGGACCAATCAACGAGTTCTCGTCTGGGCCAATCGCAAGGCCCGAGAGAGGAGATAAACGAATATACAACGAAAGAACCCGATTTGAACTACAATGAAGAAGACTTTATGTTAATTCCTCATCAAGAACCTATATTCTATTTTAACAGTTGTGATCTGAATAACTCTATATACAGTGCAGGAAATGGTATATATAAATCATGACAGATCAAAAGAGAATATGGGAAGCCTTGCATACCACCTGAGGAATAGAGGAAAAGTGTAATTAAGGAAAACCAATTATCCTACAACCTTGCAAGCTTCCTGAACTATGAGTTTAATAATAAGAAATACAGAATAACCATATCCACATATATGGCTGGCATTCTAAGGCTCTGGATGAGGATACTTCTGGCTAATCTTCCGTAAGGGAGAGGCATATTTGGTGACATGCTATGCAATAGGAACTGTTCATCTATGATGTAAGCACTAACTTCATCTTGCCTGACTTGGTCTTTTACCTTGCTTTCCAAAATATCAAAGAGAGAACTCTTATCAGCCTTTGCACTTTACTTCGTCTGGAATGACCATGGACAGAGGTATTAGGATCAATGTGTTCTGGAGGATATGCTACATGTCAAGTACCTTCTTGGCAGCAAGGGCAAGGAGACAGCCCACCAGATCACATTTTCTTTAAGGGCAGCAATTCTGGTGTACTCAGTCTGACGATTGGTAGCAAAACTGCTGTGGATCTTTCTCACAGGACTCGATAAATTCCTTGTGTCTGGCTTTTCCTTTGGTCGGTACATTGAGGAGGCTTTGATGGATTTCTTCACTGGTACCTTTTCCTGTGCTGATGCTGTAAAGTATCTCTGGAGCATGGTTGGTATGGAATGAATTATTTGGGTCAAAAATGTGTTTGCTAATTTTCTGGAGGTCTTCATGGTCTTGTACTTGTCCTGGTCTGAGTTCTGCTGTGAATTTTTGTTATCATTGCATTCATGTCTTAAAGAAGACGGATGAATGATGTCCGGATAGCCTTTGTTATCATCCATCTAAATTTTGCAGAGTAGTTATTTGTGAAGGTGATTCCTGTCAGTCGAAATGCGGCATCAGCAATGATGGTCTGGTCCAATGTCAAATCAACAGGAATCCTGCCAATATCATGTTTCGTCCTCCTCACTGTGAATGCACCTTGATTGAGGATCTTGTTAAGTTAAGGATGTGTCATTAAATATTCAAAAAGTCCAGTTTATATATTGTTAGCCAGCATGCGGTGGGCTGGATCTGTCAGAGTAAGGGTTGGTGTCCTCTACTTCCATTAGCCGGTTCTGACTGTACCTTTATCATCTTAATTCTAACTTTTTCCTGAGAATGGTGAAGGCAGTGGGGCCATAATCGTGTGCCCCACGGTTCCCTAGTGTCCTACCCTCACAGCCCACAGCCACAAGTTGACCTTTCTCTCTCTGGCTTAGGGATGCGGCGAACCCACCGCCCGCTACTTTGGTGGTGCAATTAGCTTCTGGTGCAGTGGACCACTGGTTCCTATCTTCAGAAAATTCCTGTGCTTACTGCTTAGTATGCTTCCAACCAGGGCCCCACTGGGGTAAATAGAATAGCAAAACAGTGGTGGAGCTGGCATCTGGGTGAAGAACTGCTCTGGGTCTGCTACTTCAGTTTTAATGGTCATAATCTACTTATTGGAAATGACAATGTGGAGTGGGTCAGTCGGGGCATGTCTGGGATCCTGGAGGCAGTTTCTGCAATGGCCATTCCTTTTGGGGCGCTTCCTCTGCAAGCGGGGCATCAAATTTGATGATGATTAGCAAAGAACAGATCAATGATTGACTACTATTAGTTTATAGATGAATAGTTGAGGGTCATTTGTCCGTATTTCTCTTCCAAGTTGGTAGAATAAGTTGATGTACCCCACATACATCATCCAGAACTGGGCGGTGTATCCGCATGCTCCGGATAGTGTTGCATTGGTGTATTCAGCATACTGTCTGGCACACCTTTCGATAAAATCTGTACTGATCTCCAGCTCAAGGCCAGGTTCTCCTTCTATGTTGGTATTGGACATTGGTCTGTACCACTGAAGTAACACGTCTGTAGAAATGTCTTAAAATACAAACTCTCAAAGGCAAGGGCAAGGAGAGGATGGACCCTCTTGCAGCGGTTGAAGTGTTTTCCTGTGAGGACCCCATTCAAAGAACCTAGGGCAAGAACTTCAGTCTCTGTTAGCAAGTCCGGTCCTGAAAAATGTAATTTCTATGTGGAAAGCACCTTACATGGTAAAAAAAAAAGAAAAAAAAATGTGAGACTCTTTTGTCTGGATTTGCATAGCTGGGTTAGCTGCTTTAAGGTCTTAGGTAACCAGACCATACTCCTGATCATATTCTTCAGCACACTTCTAGGAAATAACTCTATAGAGTCCAAGTTAATTTCTTCAGAGACTGATGTGATGCCTGCAGCTCAGCAGAACGCCACGGGGGCTCAGCCGCTCGCTTGGCCACTCGCTAGCACTCGCCGGGGCAAGGTATTTGGCTACAGTCTACCTACAATGTTGTTCTTTCTTTCATAGTGTTCGTGTTGTTACAGACAGTCCCGTGGAGGTCTTTATTTTCGTCTGTGACAACGGGAAGCATTTTATATCATGAGTTGAACATAGGATGCATTGTATATAGTTAAGGAGAGAGAATAATATAGGCAGTGGGGTGGTAGTGTGTGCGTGCGTATACATGTGCTGCCTCCCCCCTCGCTTTGTATGCTCGCGCGCATGCCGTCTCGCGCCTCTTGATTGGCTGGTGGTTCCTGGTGCCTTCTGCAGCCCTGCTGCCTGGTGACGTGGCAGCCTGTGATTGGCTGACCACCATGCCTTTGTGTGTGATCCTGGAGGGGTCCCGAGGAGTTCCATCCTCAGAGCTTTCCTGACTAGCATACCCTTCACATGTCCCTTGCCCCCCTGTCTCCCGACTTCTACCTATGGAGCACTTTCTCTCTCTCTCAACTTCTTACCTCTCATTCTTCTACTCTATTTAATATCATAACTTCCCTTTGGTTCTGCACGATTTCATATATCGTCCATCGTATTATATGCTGAAGCTCTCAGATAACACATGTTTAGTTCGGCATTTTGGAAGGGTTACCATTTTTGTCTGTAGAGGTTTGACACACTCACGGTGTCTCCCTTCCTGTATCTTGGTGGTCTGCTAGGGGATTTAATGCTAGACTGGGATAAGGCTACTGGTGTTGTGATTTCCGATGTGTACTACGTTTTGTTAAACCTGTACAATCGCAACGGAGACGTGGGAAGCCTAGGTGGTCTTTCTGACTGTGTACCTTGTGAGTTTAGCACTGTGTTGCGAGTGAGGGCTTTTGCCTCTGCCACCCAACACTGTGCTAACTCGTTTGCTTTGACTTTGAGAGGGTCGCCAGGAGAGAACCAGATACTAGCGATCTGGATCTCTCAAGAGAGCCCCCCGTCAATTAACGTAATTTGGCCGCACAGCCTTAAGGACTTCGCTAGGCTACGAGCCGCTTGCTCAGCCATTGTTTCCTAGCCTACTACATCCCAGCTAGACTTTATTCGCCTAGCAGACACCAGATTTAGATTATAAACTCTTTCTGTTATGTATGCATTATTATTCACGGCATTTATTAGTCTAGGTTGTTGTTGAGTTGCACAATCCTAGTAGGCTGTTTCGTTGATGAGGAAGTACTTCTTTTGCTGGTTGAGTTCCTACTATTGCGCAGTTATTATTCCTGTGCCAATTAACCCTATATGTCCTTACAATTGTCATATCCTCTTCCTGCTTTATACTACAGTTCAAAATCCGATACGATCATCTTACCCCAGCATCAGACTTTCTTCAGAAGATTCCTGCTCGATGCTTTGGGACTTTCGTTCACTTTCTTTAGTATAGGAGTGACAGTTCATTATTGTTTAGAGTAACTTTAAATATACCTTCTTCTAGTTTGCATTAAATCATTGCAGTGATTTAATTAAGATCTCTATCTTTTCCTAGTATACCTTATTACCGTAATTGTATGTTGTTGTGATCAGGCTGTATCAGAGATCATCAGCCTGTAGTAGTAGTGCACTTATACTGAGTTATAGGATACCCCGTTATCGCGGATTTAACTCTGGAGGGTATAGGTGTTTTTGTGCGCCGGCGTTATAAGTTCAGGGGTTGGATCTAGTGTTACCGTTGTGGCTGTGTGCTTTCCTAGTCCAGTGATAAAGAGCCCTTGTTTTATAGGAGCCCCGGTCGTAACAAATGGAGACCTTGCTTAGGATTTTGTGAACTTAGAGAAATATTGTA
Organism: Paralithodes platypus; assembly: GCA_032716605.1. Lineage (NCBI taxonomy): Eukaryota > Metazoa > Arthropoda > Malacostraca > Decapoda > Lithodidae > Paralithodes > Paralithodes platypus. The sequence goes on along the minus strand of CM064547.1, from coordinate 6,042,979 downwards.
GGAGTGTTGTGGTCATTTGTTTTTGTTTAAAGGAATATAGAGGACACGTGGAATTTTTGTGGCAAGTAGTATAACACTAAGAGTCTTCAAGCATATCTTGAGTGAATAGTGCTACATAAGAGTTTAGGTATTTCTATTTTTTTTTTTTTTATAAACGTTGAGAATTTTCGGTGGACACTATGTCGGACGACGGATCAGTGTACAGTGAGGACACAGTACGGGAAACAGAAACTGAGGTGCAGCAGCGGGCTTTGTTAGATGACATTAGAGTTATAGCTAGTGAGGAGGATGCAAGGAAGTTTCTGGAGATACCTATTACTGCTGACCGGGTGTCGGGGATTGATCGGTATGGTCTCCAGTGTTTGGCCACGGTCATGGGGCATGTGGGCACTAGCAGCATGTCGAGAGGTGACCTGGTGGCCTGTGTGCTCGGCGGGGTGCGTGGGGCTTCGGGTGGAGCGGGAGCTGTGGCACTTTTGGCCCAGCCCCCATTCAACTCGACTCCTACCATGGCGCCCCCTTGGGCTCCGGAGCCAGGAAAGGTCCCGCAGGCCGATAGTCACTGGCAGCGTGGTTATCACTGGGGTGAGTCTCCAATTGTTGCATCTCCTCCTCCTCAAGGTTTAACTGCAGATATGCTCTTCCAGCTTGAGATGGCTAAGATGCAGCTGCAGCAGAAGCGGGAATCTGAGCAGCAGCAGCGGGAGTTTGAGATGGCTAAGATTCAGGCTGAGGAGAGAAGGGCCAGATATGAGACTGAGGCTGAGGAGAGAAGGGCCAGAGATGAGAGTGAGCTTAAGCAGAGAGAGCTTGAACAACGAAAGCATGAATCTGAGATTGAGATGTCCAGGATTCAGTCTGAGGAGAGAAAGGCCATGTACTGTGCAGACAAAGATCTTGAGAGGTCTCGGGTGGAGACGACAGGGCAGCGTCTCGGTTCTGGGAATCGAGGTCTTGATCAGTCTTTGTCGCACCTGCTCAAGTTGGTCCCTGTATTTGATGAGTCGGGTGTCACTGAATTTTGTATGCGTTTTGAGAAGAAGTGCCGGGAGCACCAATGGCCCGAGGTTAAGTGGGCAGCCCTTGTTTCCTCTAGATTGGTTCGCAAAGGACTCAAGGCATATGATGCGTTGCCCTTGGAGTCGTGCATCGATTACGAGGTATTGAAGGAGGCTGTCCTGCGGGCATATGAGCTACAACCAGAGACGTACAGATTGAAGTTCCGGGGTGTAACAAAGGGTCGTGAGTGCACCTTTCTTGAGCATGCCCGGGATCTGTCCGATGCATTTAGAAACTGGCTGCGTTCTGAGAAGGCATCGACGTTTGAGGAGTTGAAACAGCTGATGCTTCTAGAACAATTTTTTAAGTGTACGGGCAGCGATCTGACGTTGAATCTTAAAGAGAAAAACCCAAGAACTCTTCAGGAGGCAGCTGAGATGGCTGACCTTCGGATTTCACTGATTCGTGGGTGCGGGTCTGCACAATGGAACGATGCAGGTAACAAGGGGCGCAACACTCCACCCCCCCCGAGTCAGTGATACACCATATAACCATTACAACAAGAGCAACGATACTAAGTCTGGCCATAAACCTAATACAGTCCCGTTTAAGAAGGGTCAGGGCCCTTCCCCACCTCAAGGGAAGCCCAAGGGGGAGTTAGAGTGTTTTCATTGTCATGAGAATGCCATTTTGCAGGAGCCTGTCCAAGCAAGCTACCTAATGCAGTCGTGTCTTTGGCTCGCAACATTGGGGTGTCCCCGAAGTCGTCTGAGTTTGCCCAGGGTATAACGTCAGAGGCTGGGACACAGCCAGTGGAGAAGAATCCGGAAGGCTCGAACCCTGTCCGCGATGTCTTTTGTGACCATCGAGGGCATGGCTGCGTGATGTGGGCTGGTAAGAAGCATGGAGTTGAGCTGTTGCGAGACACGGGTGCCTCTCAGACTTTAATGAAGAACTTTACTGGTAGACCAATAAACGCGGCACGGGTGGTTGTGGTGCAGGGTATCAATGCTGTCAAGTCATACCCGTTGGTCAGGATGGAACTGGAGGTGGATGGTGTGACACGAGAGTTGGATGTGGGTGTTGTGGAGAACTTGCCTGTTGGGGGCGTCGACCTCCTTCTCGGCAACGACTTTGCGGTGCCTACTTCTGAGGTTTCACCCTTAGTCGTTGCCGAGAAGCCGGCCGACGTGAGTAGGGAGGAACAGGAGTGGGTAGTGAAGTGTCAAGTACAACCTATGGCGTGCGTTGTTACTGGACCTCTTGCATCCAAAGTGTCACAGCCTATTCCTCAGTCTTCTGATCAACGGAGGAACGGTCGGAAGAAGACGGCTAATTTTGGTAAAAGTTTGGAGAGTTTAGTACCAGCAGCGCTTCTTGGCGACTCAGTATTGGCATCATTGTTGGAGTCTGGAGAGGCCCCAGGACCTGTCAGAGCTAGTGAGGAGGTAGGGCAGGAAGAGACTCTGAGGCAGCAACGTTATGCACAGAGAGAACAAAGGGTTGCTCAGTTTGATAATGGGGGAGGACTTGGGTTGCTTCGGAAGCATCTAGACAGGTTGGTTCCCTCAGATATTTGTAAACTGCAGTTGGATGATCCAGAAGTTCAGAAGTGTGGTAATGGTCCTGTCGAGATCAAACACGAGGACGGGGAAACATGTCATGTGAACCTGTTGGAGGAGTTTGTGAGGCAACCATCTGAGCAGCCTACTGTCCCTGCATTGGTCTGCAGTGGCCAAGGTGGAGAAGGAGAGGGGGGCAGTAGGGCACAGATGGAGGAGAGTAGGGATTGTCATGTCTCGGCGGAGCAGTGGGCGGGGGACACGAGTCTGGTGGCAGTGGAAGCGCTAGAGCACCTGCCTGAGCAGCAGTGTGCAGCGCTCCAGCACCAGCTCGGTTCATACCCCACTGGTCGTGCCGAGCCCCTGAGCCTCACAACTCGGGCGGTGCAAGATGTTCCGCGGGCAGGTCACGTGAATGTTGAAAGACCGTTAGCCTCGTTGTTTCGGTGGTTCAAGGTGGGCGACGAGGCTTGGACATGGTTGTCAGGTCAAGGTCGACCCATAGCTGCCAAGGGTGGTGGTCAAAAGGAGGACTTTGAGCAGATTGGTAAGGTTGGCTGTGGCATAGAATTGCCAGGTCGTCGCATAGCCTCCCAATGCTGCTCTAGTCGAATGCAACAGCCCTACCATAGACCGACTATATCTGGCCATGTCGCTAAAAGCGGTGATGCTGCGCAGGCAGATGTAGTCATAAGGAATGTGGGGGTGCGCATGTACGGTATCGGCGGGGAAGCCTTAGCAATAATGAACTATGGGAGTGACTGCCAAGGTGGTACTGATTGTCCCTCTCATGACCTGGCTGTTCTAGGGACGAAGGTGGAGAAGGAGGGAGACTACAGGTTAGAAGCTGCGGTCTCGGCTGGGTTGTGGGAGGGCACTAGGCATGTTCTGCGAGATAAGTTGTTTACTAGGCTAGGGCAGTACATCCGCATGTTTGTTGCTTCTCCAGGCCTGATGTACGGGGTAGAATACGACATGAAGGCTGGAGACAGTGCGAGGCTCAGTTTAATTCCCTACCATATAAATCCTGCTAAAAAGCCTGTCGTGAAAACAGATCTAGACGACATGTGGAAAAAGGGTCTGAGGGATAAAGGATATGGTGAGTGGTCATTGCCAGTGAGTTTGCAACCTGAGTTGAGTGGCAAGATCAGTGTGTGTGCATTATCCCTGACAGACACCTATCCATTGCCCAAGGGTCTGAGGGATAAGGAATGTCGTGAGTGGTCGTTGCCTGTAACTTGGCAACCTGTGTTAAGTGGCAAGATCAGTGAGTGTGTTGATTGCGAGAGTGTGTGTGCATTATCCCTGACAGACGCCTATACCTTATCAAGAGTTGACGACACCATAGACTGCCTCGGGGCTGCATCGCCTATCACGAAGGTAGAACTAGTGAAAGGTTGTTGGCAGGCCCCGTTGCCGGAAAGAGCGAAGAGAAATGCCAGTCTTGTGATAAACTGGGCAGTTTATCAGTGCCAGGTGTTGTTTTGCTGCCGGGACACAACTTGGATGTGTGGCATGCTAAGGGCACTGATAATGTTTTGGCTGATTGTTTGTCACGGGAGGGTTTGTTTGCAGAAACCCTCGCCGTTCAGTCAGTGTGTGTTGAGAGTGGAGTAAAATTGGTTTGCCCCTGTAAGTGCAGCCGCCAAAAACATATTAAAAATTATGATTCTATAAAAACTCTTTCTTTAATAGTTAAAAATGTTAAGTATGTTATAGCTAAAGTTCTGAGTCGAACCTTTGCTTCTCTCAAAAGGCTGGGCTAGTAGAAGCTCGCTCTAGGAGCATAGCAGTATGAATTGAGCTATTGTGTTGGGAGGGGTTGTAATTTTTTTTATGAGAACTGAGCTTTGCCTTCTTTGTTGCGAAGTGGTTAGGGGTGGCGAGCCTTATCGGGGTTCTGCTTGTCAGATATAGAGCTCATGGTTGAGCGTCTAACATCTTGGGTGAGGTGTGACGCCTGCAGCTCAGCAGAACGCCACGTGAGCTCAGCCGCTCGCTTGGCCACTCGCTAGCACTCACTGGGGCAAGGTATTTGGCTACAGTCTATCTACAATGTTGTTCTTTCTTTCATAGTGTTCGTGTTGTTACAGACAGTCCCGTGGAGGTCTTTATTTTCGTCTGTGACAACGGGAAGCATTTTATATCATGAATTGAACATAGGATGCATTGTATATAGTTAAGGAGAGAGAATAATATAGGCAGTGGGGTGGTAGTGTGTGCGTGCGTATACATGTGCTGCCTCCCCCCTCGCTTTGTAGGCTGGCGCGCGTGCCGTCTCGCGCCTCTTGATTGGCTGGTGGTTTTTGGCGCCTTCTGCAGCCCTGCTGCCTGGTGACGTGGCAGCCTGTGATTGGCTGACCACCATGCCTTTGTGTGTGATCCTGGAGGGGTACCGAGGAGTTCCATGAACTTCCATCCTGAGAGCTTTCCTGACTAGCATACCCTTCACATGTCCCTTGCCCCCCTGTCTCCCGACTTCTACCTATAGAGCACTTTCTCTTTCTTTCAACTTCTTACCTCTCATTCTTCTACTCTATTTAATATCATAACTTCCCTTTGGTTCTGCACGATTTCATATATCGGCCATCGTATTATATGCTGAAGCTCTCAGATAACACATGTTTAGTTCGGCATTTTGGAAGGGTTACCATTTTTGTCTGTAGAGGTTTGACACACTCACGGTGTCTCCCTTCCTGTATCTTGGTGGTCTGCTGGGGGATTTAATGCTAGACTGGGATAAGGCTACTGGTGTTGTTATTTCCGATGTGTACTAGGTTTTGTTAAACCTGTACAATCGCAACGGAGACGTGGGAAGCCTAGGTGGTCTTTCTGACTGTGTACCTTGTGAGTTTAGCACTGTGTTTCGAGTGAGGGCTTTTGCCTCTGCCACCCAACACTGTGCTAACTCGTTTACTTTGACTTTGAGAGGGTCACCAGGAGAGAACCAGATACTAGCGATCTGGATCTCTCAAGAGAGCACCCCGTCAATTAACGTAATTTGGCCGCACAGCCTTAAGGACTTCGCTAGGCTACGAGCCGCTTGCTCAGCCATTGTTTCCTAGCCTACTACATCCCAGCTAGACTTTATTCGCCTAGCAGACACCAGATTTAGATTATAAACTCTTTCTATTATGTATGCATTATTATTCACGGCATTTATTAGTCTAGGTTGTTGTTGAGTTGCACAACCCTAGTAGGCTGTTTTGTTGATGAGGAAATACTTCTTTTGCTGTTCGAGTTCATACTATTGCGCAGTTATTATTCCTGTGCCAGTTAACCCTATATGTGATTACAATTGTCATATCCTGTTCCTGCTTTATACTACAGTTCAAAATTCGATACGATCATCTTACCCCAGCATCAGACTTTCTTCAGAAGATTCCTGCTCGATGCTTTGGGACTTTCGTTCACTTTCTTCAGTATAGGAGTGACAGTTCATTATTGTTTAGAGTAACTTTAAGTATACCTTCTTCTAGTTTGCATTAAATCATTGCAGTGATTTAATTAAGATCTCTATCTTTTCCTAGTATACCTTATTACCGTAATTGTATGTTGTTGTGATCAGGCTGTATCAGAGATCATCAGCCTGTAGTAGTAGTGCACTTATACTGAGTTATAGGATACCCCGTTATCGCAGATTTAACTCTGGAGGGTATAGGTGTTTTTGTGCGGCGGCATTATAAGTTCAGGGGTTGGATCTAGTGTTACCGTTGTGGCTGTGTGCTTTCCTATTCCAATGATTAAGAGCCCTTGTTTTATACGAGCCCCGGTCGTAACACTGAATAAACTGCTTGGAAGTTATCGTAAATAAACCACACATGGGGGCAGGAGGATAAAAGGTTTTGAGGCACTTTGACCCCATAGCGTTTCGGCCACACTTCTTCGTGGCCCTCTGTTATCTCGGCCACTCTCCTCTGCGGCCCCCTGTCACTTTGGCCACCCTCCTATGCTGCCCCTAACCTCGGCCACCCTCGTCTATAGCTCCCTGTCACCTCGGCCACCCTCTTCCACGGCCCCCTGTCAGTCATGCTACTCAATACACAATCCCTAATTCGCTTCGGCCTTCAATTTTGTTAAGGTATTATTAAATTATAATGTATATGTAGGCTACTATAAATATTTGTTAAGAGTCACAACACTAAAAATTCAAATATGGTATTTGAATTATTATGTTCTCTCCACCAACCAACTTTACTTCTAAACTCGATTAAGATATTTAGTCTATCTAATCTATTGCCTACACCTTGATCCCCGAGGGGGTGACCATGAGTGAATCGCCTCCATACCCCTCTGTTATCCGATACTCCTTCTCTCACTCAACACCTTTTTCACTCATTTACCTCTCATTTTGATTTCTCCAGTTCACTCTCAGTTTGCATCTGCCACTCTGCCCTTCTACTTTACTCGCTTACACCCCTTTTAGTTCGTTCTTAAATGGGTTTTCCACCAAATTCTTCACTTAAGAACTATTGATCTTTCTTCAGTAAAGTTTAAAGAACATATTAACAAACTGTCATTGATATATTCAAAATGTGATTTAAATGTCAATATAGCACACCCTTTACGTCGTTCTTAAATGGATTTCGCACCATGAATAGAAGTTTGTGAAGACATCCTGGACCAAAAGAGGATAACCTGGAAATTGCAACATCAGATGAAGATGACAGTTCGGATGAGGATACTGGAATCGTGCAACAGATATTGTTATTCAGGCGGAAGTCAAATAATTATAATTACTGGAACCGGTATACATTTACTTACACAAATACTAGTGAACTCACATTGTAGACATATGTCACACTATAATAGAACTTGTATCTACTGTATATGTATGACTTATCATCAGTTTTAACGGTTTCTCTTGTGGATTTTAAGATACCCTTATAGTGATATTATCAATATAAAAAGATATAGATATGGATGTCAAAAGTAGATGTGGATCGTGTACATTATTTATTATTGCATTGCATAAGTTTGTTTTCAGTAGAGCATGACCTCAAGCATAAGATTGTTATGGTCCTGTTACCACACAAATTCATTCAAAATTCATCCATGAATAAATTCATTTATCCACCAAGTTTCATTGATGAACTTGTGAAAAGCTTTAACAATGTGTTGAAAATAGCACCCCCTTTAGGTCGTTCTTAAATGAGTTTTGCACCAAATGCTTCACTTAAGAACTATTGATCCTTCATCAGTAAAGTTTAAAGAACATTTTCACAAACGTTCATTGATGTACTCAAAATGTGATTTAAATGTCAATATATCACACCCTTTACGTCGTTCTTAAATGGGTTTCGCACCAAATTCGGCACTTAAGAATGTCACATCCGTAATCACAGTTCCAACATGAAACTTTTGGCACCAGTTTAGTTGATGTACTCAAAAATGTAATTTAAACTGATGTTTGGGGGTACTTCAAGCAGCGCCCCCTACCAAATGCACCAATTGGAAAACTTAAGAATCACCGATTGGGGATCTCCAATAGAATGTCAATGTATTCCAGCACTCAAACCTTTTGTATTCGAGATGTAATACAAATTCTTGTTAGCTCCCAGACTATTAGGTCATCAGCGTTAACGTGCAATGCAATATGTGTGTGTTTGTCTGTGTGTGTGATTATGTATGTTGTGTGTAGGAGGCTGTTTGTGTATTAATTATAGCTTTAAGGTTGTCAGCCAAAGCTTCCAATGTAATATATGTGTGAGTTTATTTATATTATGTTATATAAGGTTGCTTATTTGTGTGTGTGCTTGATTTATATATCTTTGGTTTGCTCAAGTTGTAATGTGATTGGTCATCTGAGGAGCTTAGAAGGAGAAGGCGCGAATAAGCCAATGCCTCCGTATTGTAAAACCACGCTTAAATGCTGCCCTAAACCTTCATGAACGAAATAAGTAGAAACAAAATATAGTGATGTTTCTGAAACTAAATTATATTTAGCCCTTTATCAAAATGTTTAACTCAGTTGTATTAGCTTTGTTCGATATAGGGTTAGGGAAGCACTTAAGTGTGGTTCTAAAATACGAGTATGAGTGCTAATTTAAGATAAAGGGCTAAATATCGTTCAGTTTCAGGAAGACCGCTATATTTTGTTTCTGCATATTTCGTTCATGGAGGTTTAGGGCAGCACTTAAGTATGGTTTTAGAATATGCAGGCATTGGCTTATTCGCCTTCTCCTTCAAAGCTCCTCATCTGAAATGTGTGTCTAAATACGTATGTGTGTGTGTGCGTGTATTTGGATCGGTATAGACGGTAATCAGTGTTCCGTGATTTCGTCAATATCTATGGCAGTAAAGAGGTTACATTAATGCCGCTTTACCTTGATAACCATTAGTGAACTGTGTCGGTTGTGAGTATATCTGGATATAAATAAAGCGAGTGGTTGTCGAAATATAAGTGGAAATACATTACACCTCCCAGCCCTCTAGCTCCCCTTGACTACCAGCGCCATCTAATGAACAACAACAACACAATCTACCTACCAACGCCTTCACTAACATTACCATTAATATCGCAATACTTGTGTGTGTCTTTAGCTTGTGATAAGAGTTACAAATACATGGGAGAATACATATACATATTATAAGGAAATCAAAGTTTGAAATAGTTTATTGGCAAAAGTTGACTATGGGACTGGTAAGGGGACCCACCTCGTTTTATTTCTGTCTCTTGCCCTCTTTCTCTGGGTTGTTTCCATTCAGCCCCATTCAGCCTACTGTTTTAAGACTTTTATCCCCATTCAGGTGTCGATTTATTCCTGGCGAGCGGTAGCGAGTCAACATATATATGTTTAACACTCCTCGAGCGGCTAGGCCTGTAACTTCTACTACCTGCCAAGCGGGTAGTTTCACCATAAACGAGCTTATTTCCGTGTTCTGTAATCCCGAGAATCCTTTTAACTTTACCCTGGACAGGCGGTAAGGAGGACTTGGGTCTGGTCTAGGCCTACCCCACGTTCTGACCCCAAACTTCTTCAAATTTGAATATATATATACTGTATATATATATATATATATATATATATATATATATATATATATATATAGTTCATATAAATGATTTTACATACTAAGGACTGTCGCATTTTAGTTTGTAGGCCTACCCATTATCCATCAATCTTAACACACGCCCCCATCAATGGGTTGTCATGGGATACAGAATGGGTTTAGGGAGGCCCCCCCCACACACTCTTTGACATATTAAACCCAACATCTATTTTGACAGTAGGGGGGTCGAATTAGAGTTTTACCTCACAATTTCGGTGCCGTCGTTGTCGGTAGGGAGATATTATAGGGAAAGTTTTAGTGTTATAGTGTTTTTATATAGTGCCAATATAAAGCATTTGAGGCAGTAATGACCTATATGGCAATAACGTATGTGTTATGACAAACCTGTAACTATCATTATAATTGATGGGTCTTGTATCTGGCTGGTCCTTGACTAATACCTAGTTTAGTTGACATTAACCTATTGTGTACTGAACTTGATAATATTTGTGCATAGGAATTTTGTGACCCGAAGATCTATAGTCCAAAGAAACCAGAAACCAAAACTTCCCAACACTAGCCAACACTAGCCAACATTGAAAGGATTTGGATTATTGTGTGTCTTTAGTCGGTTCTACTTCACTACAACCTCCGTACCTCTAATAACAGCTTCAATGACCAGCTGGCACAGAGTAGGACCGATGGAATGTACTGTGGCGGCGGTACAGCGGCGTGGACCACAGACCTCAACTACAATCACAGGTGCGTGTGGGTGTGTGTTTGATATACAGCTGTAATATCCAAAGTATACTGTATAGTATGTAGTTTAATAGTATCAGCCCCAGCTGTTTGTGTGTATGTGTGTCAATGATATGCATCTTTGACATAATTATCTTCCCTTGTAAGTGTGTGTGTTTTTGTGTGAGTGTTTATATGACTGTTTTGTGTTCTTAGTCTTCAAAGAATGGTAGGCTTATTGGTACCGCACAATAAACGTTTCCTTCATTCGTAGATTTATTTACGACAAGTTTGGCGGCAGGTTAAATGTAGGCAACGTTTTGGTTTCGGTCAGGTAATATAGGCTAGTTAAGGATGAGCTATGTAGTTGAGGTCAGGCTAGATTTCGATAGCTAAGTTGGAGCTTAATATGAATTGTACACGTATTATATGCACAGTTTTATAAACCGGTAGTTTTCGCTTGTACAGTACATTATAAACACTTCATCGCTTAGGATAATTGAGAGAGAGAGAGATTTTTATAATACTCTATAAGCACCGCCAGCCAATCTCTGAGGGTTGTTAACTGTACAAGTACAAGTCTCAGCATTATAAGGTTTCATCAGCTTGAATCTTTGAACCTTTAAGGGAGCCCAACTCGATTTTTTCTCTTTCTCTCTCTCTCTTTGACTGGTATCCATTCGGCCCCATTCAACCTACTGTTTTAAGACGTTTACCCCCATCCAGGTGTCAATATTTTCCTGGCGAGCGGTTGCGAGCCAGCATATACATATTTTTGTTTTGACAGCAAGCTAAATTTGTAAATTTGTCAATAGAACATGTCTCCGTCGAAGCCGGATTTCTCCATACAATGCTCGCTCGCTATCGCTCGCCAGGAAGAAATCAACACCTGGATGGGGATAAACGTCTTAAAACAGTTGGCTAAATGGGGCCGAATGATTACAAGCCAGGGAAAGAGAGAAAAGGAGAGAAAGATAAAAAAAGCCGGTGACCCCCCTTAAGGCTATGTCCTGAAGCATCTAGACTATAATAATGTACTATATTGTCTCGCATGCGTTTGATACTGCTTCAAATGGCTGCGATGACCTATATGTTCTTAACTGTATTGTACAGTTGGCCACATAACTTAACTGTATTGTACAGTTGGCCACATAACTTATGTTACTCGTAGTTATATGATGTTTAGTTAAGTTAGTGTGAATTAATTTATTTATTTATTAATCATATTTAGTTTCCTCCCAATACCTCCATCAGGGTTTAAAAAATACCCCCCAAGACCCCACTTAGAGACATATTTGTATATTTTTCGGTAGAAAAATGTTCCGCCCGAAGGCCGGTTCCCTCTAACTTACAGGCTTGCTATTGTTCGCCAGGGAAAAAATCAACACCTAAATACCCCAAGAAAGGTCTTAAAATTGCCTAACTAATGAATCGAATCTCTTAAAATCTCAAAACTAATACAAAGGAGTACAAAGGAAATCAAGCAACAACAGGTCTAGTGACCCTTCTAGGTTGCTTGTCCTCCAAAACACTGAGGATCAAGTGTCCAAACAGTGGTTTAGAGTTGGTAAGGGAACATTGGAAAGGGAATTACTGCCCTGGAACTAATGTCCGTGGCAGGATTAGGAAGTTAGTAGAGGACAGATGGGTTAGTAACTGAGGGGGGGATAAAATAAAGTTATTAATTTACAAACGCAGTCAGTCGTGGGTTTGATGAGAGATATTTGTCTAGGCGGAGTTTAAATGAATCAACGGTGATGCAGTCTATAACGTTTCGGGGAAGCCCATTCCACAAGTTGACAACTCGATTGAAGAAGAAATTCTTAGATTCGTGCGAGTTAAAATATTTACCAATAATTTTGCAACCGTTTCCCCGCGTGTAATTAGATTAGTCGATAGTGAAGTACTTACTACAGTTCATATTGTTGATGCCTTTGATGATTTTGAACACTTGAATTAAGTCACCTCTTAATCTGCGCTGGGTTAAAGGAAATAGATTTAATTATCTAAGACGCTCTTCGTATGGTTTGTTCTTTAGGCTAGGTATCATTTTGGTAACTCTACGTTGAACTCGTTCTAGTTTGTTTATATCTTTTTGGTAATAAGGGCACCAGGATTGAACGCAGTATTCCAGAAGAGGGCGGACTAAGGAATTGTAAAGGGTTAGGATAACTTCTTTGGATTTATGCTCAAATGACCTGCCTATAAAGCCAATTATTTTGTTTGCCTTCTTTACAACTTCTGAACATTGTTGACTCGGTTTTAGGTTACTCGATATTGTTACTCCCAGATCGGTTTCTCTGTTTACATTCTTAAGCTGAGTGCCATTCATCGAATAGATTGCTTTCTCATTTAGGTATCCGACATGTAGTACTTTACATTTATCCGCATTGAAACTCATTTGCCAAATTTGGGCCCAACATGACAATTTATCTAGATTGTGTTGCATATCGTCAACTTGTTCTTTTGAGAGTACGCTATTTGCAATTTTTGTATCGTCAGCAAATTTTTAGATTGTACAGGTGAGACCCTCATCTATGTCGTTGATGTAAATTAGAAAGATAATTGGTCCTAGTACCGATCCCTGGGGTACCCCGCTACTTACATTGGTCCATTTAGATGCCTTACCGTTTATGACTACCCTTTGCTTTCTGTTGCTGAGCCAATTTTCTATCCATTTCAACACACCGTCTTGTATTCCATGCGCTTTTAGTTTTAGCAGTAAACGTTTGTGGGGAACTTTGTCAAAGGCCTTTTGAAAATCAAGGTATATAATATCTACAGCTTTACTCTCATCGTAGAGGTTGAGGATATCGTGGAAGAAGTCTAAGAGGTTTGTTAAACAGGAACGTTTTTTACGAAAGCCGTGTTGAGTATCTTTAAGTATGTTATTTTCCTCTAAGTGATTTACGAGTCTGTCTCTATGACCGTTTCTAGCATTTTACATACAACTGAGGTTAAGCTAATTGGACGATAGTTACTGGGTAGGGATTTGCTGCCTTTTTTGAATATCGGTGTTACGTTGGCTAGCTTCCACTGATCAGGCATAGTTCCAGACTGCAAGAATTTATTGAATAGTAATGTCAGTGGTTTGGAGAGCCCATCCTTAGCTTCCTTTAGAACTCTAGGCGAGATTGTATCAGGTCCTGGCGTTTTATTTACCTTGAGTTATCTAAACAATTCAATACTTCTCTCTCTGTAACGGTGATATTGCTTAGAACATCTGAATTATCAATTTGAATCGGCGATGGTGTAGGGATATCACTGAGGTCTTCTGTTGTAAAAAACTGATGCAAAGAAGGTATTGAGGGCATTACTCATTTGTACTTCGTCTTTGGTGTATTCTCCATTTTCATCGACTAACGGTCCAACAGTTGAAGTAACTACTTTTTTCTTTCTGATATAACTATAGAATTCTTTCGGGTTTGTTTTACTTTGATTCGCAATATGTAACTCTAAGGTCTTTTTACTTTGCTTAATTAACTTTTTGGCTTTGCGTCGTAGCTCTACAAATTTCACCCGTTCTTCGTCATTTTGTGAGGATTTTAATCTATCATTAGCATTTTTTTTAGCAAGCAGGCAGTTTGAAATATCTTTATTCCACCATGTGGGCTTATTATTATGGCCTGGACGCCGTATTTTCGATGGTATGCAGTCTTGCACTGCTTTTAGGTAAGTGGTTTCGAATAACTTCCAAGATGTATTTATGTCGTTATTGTTAATTAAAAAGTTCCAGTCAGTTTCTTTAAACATAGCTCTAAGTTTATGGAAGTTTGCTTTCTTGAAATTAGGGACTTTTTCGATGATACTATTTGGTTCGTTACTAGTAAAGTTTAAAGTTAAAGTTATCGTACGATGGTCGCTGTTACTGAATTCATCACCAACATTCAAATTCTCTATCAATTCTTCTTTTGTTGCAAATACAATGTCAAGAACGTTATTACCACGGGTCGGCGTTCGACCAAATTGATAAAGCGAACTCTCTTGCAAGTTCGTATACAAGTCATCTCCGGAGTGTGAAGTAATGGGGCTAAACATGAGGTAGAAGGGGGGGGGGGGTCTAGAAAAGAAACAAACCTCCCGTTACACGTGTTGTCAGAGTTCAGGTTGGGATCAAATTGTTGTAAAACGTGTTGGTGTAAATCCTCGCTAACGGCCGCCCATATTACCGCTCCATTTGTGGCTGTTGAAATACACATGAACCTATCTCGTTATTGACTTTGCCACTTTGGTTGTCGGGTTTGGTTTGGAAAGTGAATTACCGCCAAACTATGAAAGTAATGTAGAGGTCCATATGATATATAAAGTAATGTAGAGGTCCATATGATATATAAAGTAATGTAGAGGTCCATATGATATATAAAGTAATGTAGAGGTCCATATGATATATAAAGTAATGTAGAGGTCCATATGATATATAAAGTAATGTAGAGGTCCATATGATATAAAGTAATGTAGAGGTCCATATGATATATAAAGTAATGTAGAGGTCCATATGATATATAAAGTAATGTAGAGGGCCATATGATATAAAGTAGAGGTCCATATGATATATAAAGTAATGTAGAGGTCCATATGATATATAAAGTAACATATGATATATAAAGTAATGTAGAGGGCCATATGATATATAAAGTAATGTAGAGGTCCATATGATATATAAAGTAATGTAGAGGTCCATATGATATATAAATTTGGTGAAAACAAATACAAAATCAAGTAAACGTGCTGCATACGCTCGTAAAGTGAACATCAACTTACTATCAATGACAAAAGTTCGTTCCCCTAACCAGCCACTGTGTGAATCCGAAACACCTGAGGATCGAACAAAATGAAGCATTTATTGGATGTAAATTACACTTCTTTCAGATGCTTCATATTCGACCCTCGGGTGTTATGGATTCACACAATGGCTGGTTGGGGGAACGCTCTGTTGTTGATATTACATGAATACAATAAATATATGGTAAAACGTATGTATGTTTTACGTGTATACCGACATCTCTCTCTCTCTCTCTCTCTCTCTCTCTCTCTCTCTCTCTCTCTCTCTCTCTCTCTCTCTCTCTCTCTCTCTCTCTCTCTCTCTCTCTCTCTCTCAACAGTATTGGTTGACTTGGCAAATGATGAGAGCTACTGGTTGAAATGATCAGCAGAGAGAGAGAGAGAGAGAGAGAGAGAATGGATGTGTGTGAGTAGCAATGGGAAGTATGTGATTATCTGACCCTAGTTGTTAATAGCTTCACAGGCTTTCCCTGGATAGACTGCATAGGTTAGGTTATACTTTTCAATAAAATCAATACTTAAGTGTTGTTTGTCCTTTTTGACCAGTGTTGAATAGGAAGTAGTGTGAGTGATGGATGTTGTGGCTGTGATTGTTAATGTTAAATGGATAGTGGATGTTTTTATGATCTATTTATTCAGTTATTCATATATATTTGTGTGTCCTCCCTAGACTTCCATCAAGCTTAAAAACTATAAAAACAAAAACCCTAGACCCCCATTCAAGATAAATTTGTAAATTTGTCGGTCGGGTTCCTCTTAAAATTATAGGCTCGCTATCGCTCGCCAGGAAATAATCGACACCTAAATGGCACAAAAGGTCTTAACCCCTTCTGTACCGGCGACGTCTTTTTCATTTGATTTCAGCTACATTTAAACGATTTTGTGCGGCTTAGGAAAAATATAGGGTAGCTAAAAGGATTAATAGAGATACTCTGTAGCCTTTTAATGGGTAGACGTCTTTCCTAAGCTGAAGAAAATCGTCTAATAGTTGCCATAATATAATGAAAAGTACAACACCGGTACAGAAGGGGTTAAAATTGACAACGAAATGGGGCGAAAGGTCTAAAAAAAAAAACTAATGGGCCGAACGTCATAAAACCTCAAAACTAATGGGGCTAAACACGATGGAGAAAGTGGTCCAGAAAACCAGCCCAACTCCCCTTAACGGTGTTTATGTTGTTGTTTATATTGTTGCTGTCGATTGGTTGTGGTTTTCTTGGCAATAGTTCATCAACAACCTTTATTATGGACTGTGTAATGCCAGTCAGTCAGTAGCCAGCCCTTACTCCCACAAGGGGAAGGGAGGATCAACAAGAGACACGAAAAGAAAAGAAAAAAAAGAGGTGACAGGAGAAGAACACATTTAACAGTTTGCCCTCAACAAGCAAGCACACAAACATTCACAAGCATCAATCATTCATCAGACCCCGAGATCAATGGCTTCACCTCAGTTGTTATACTTCCGGACAAGGTCTCTTCACATCAACACTGGTATAAAGACCTTCCAGGTTTGTCATATAAAAGGTTCCAGAGACCTTCATGTACCCTCTCTAACAAACTGTGCAATATCACTATAATAAATCCCTTGACAGTCCTCGCTTGTTTCTCAGACGCCGTCACTAGTATTATGTTATATTATGTTGTATGAATGTTAAGTGAATTAAGTTTTAACTTTATTCCACATAAACTAGCATGCAGGTTTTGGGTGGACTATAGAGTTACGTACCGAATTGCTATGCTTGTCTAGACGTTATAAAAGCCAGTCAATACTCTATAATAATAATAATAATAATAATAATAATAATAATAATATTTATTCAGTTAGCAATTTACAGAGTTGGTACCACATAGTATGTTATAAATATGACATGTAC
The DNA here is from genome assembly GCA_032716605.1 of Paralithodes platypus. Taxonomy (NCBI): domain Eukaryota; kingdom Metazoa; phylum Arthropoda; class Malacostraca; order Decapoda; family Lithodidae; genus Paralithodes; species Paralithodes platypus. The sequence goes on along the minus strand of CM064547.1, from coordinate 6,026,031 downwards.
CAGCCTTGCATAATTCCAACTAAGGATAGCCCAATACACGTGTTAATATGTACTGAAGGTTATCCTCACTCACTCTCTCTCTCTCTCTCTCTCTCTCTCTCTCTCTCTCTTTCTCTCTCTTTCTCGGTTACCGAATCTTGTAATCACATTTTCGTATAGATACTGCTCAAAATATTGTTGTTTTTATGTTGTGCCCTATATTAATATAACTGTATGCATGTATACTTAGATTACTCGTCTAGTAAATACAAGCACTTCATGATCGCTGGTACTAAAACACTATACCATACTGCTCCACATATTTTGGAGATGTGTACCATACTTCCCATTAGACTATAATATTGCTATATAATATTATATAGGTCTAACGCATATGTCTTCTTTCTCGCCTGCTATTACTGTATGTATTTCTCTTCCTTCTCTTCCTCTCCACATCTGTTTTCAATCAACTTACTCAGCTCTCCCGGATAGCTCGCCTCCATGATTGTTGATCCTCTTGATCCTACATCAAACAAACAATATCAACAGGCTTACCGTAGCTCAGATCATAACCCTCTTGAGTGGCTCAGAGTGAAAGCCGAGTGTTGTGATGATTGGTATTGGAGATTACCTATTTCATGATTTAGTACAAACGATTCCCTAAGCATATATAATATATGTTCATAGCGCCATAATCGAGTATTTATATTATTATTATATTTTGTATTTATTTTATTTATTTATTATATATAATATATATATATATATATATATATATATATATATATATATATATATATATATATATATATACCCGGTATATATATATTTGTTGTTGTTTTCTTTATTATTCCTGTTCCCCAGGCTGTCTAGCGGATCAGCCCCAAGGTCCCGAGCAAGCCCAAGGCCCATAATCGAGTATTTATATTATTATTATATTTTTTATTTTTATTTATTTTATTTATATTTTATTATATATATAGTATATATATATATATATATATATATATATATATATATATATATATATATATATATATATATATATATATATATATATATATATATATACCCGGTATATATATATATTTTTTTTTTTTTTTGTATTCCTGTTCCCCAGGGTGTCTATTGGATCAGCCCCAAGGTCCCGAGCAAGCCCAAGGCCCATAATCGAGTATTTATATTATTATTACATTTGTATTTTATTTATATATTTATTTATTTGATTTGATTTATTTCATTTTATTTATATTTTTATTTCATTTATTTTATATATATATATATATATATAATTATATATATATATATATATATACCGTAACTATATATATATATATATATATATATATATATATATATACTGTATATATTATATATATTTATATATTTATATAAATGTTGTACATTGTGGCAAAGATATACAACTGTATAAACATTCTCATATATTTACATAACAATAACAATGCATGGAAACAATTGCGCATAGCTCGCGAACCAATAACGCTATATTATTTTTGTTTTCTCCATTAGAAAGAGCATAATTTTCCGATGACGGTGATAAAAACAGTTATATACGTATCCGAGCAAATAAACCAATGCCGAGGTGGGGAACAGCTCGGAACCCGGCTAGCATTGGCGGAAAAGAGACGGGTGAAGCGTAAATATTCGCATTTTGGCTCTTCATTTCAAATATTCATAGCGCAAGAAGTATTTGTCCTAGGAACTTCTAGTTTGTTTTATACTCATCAGCATTATTTGCAGTATTCATACAGCTTAAATTTAAAACTATACACTTCGTAGCAACGAAATAAATCGAAAATGTTATAAACCATATATATTTTTATTTTGTTTGGTCACTGCATGGAAATAATTGCGCATAGATCGCGAACCAATTACGCTATATTATTTTTGTTTTCACCATTGGAAAGAGCACAATTTTTCGATTCTGGTGATATATACAGTTATATACGTATCCGAGCTAATAACGCAACCACGAGGTGGGGAACAGCTCGGAACCCGGCTAGCATCGCCGGAACAGAGATGGTTGAAGCATAAATATTCGCATTTTGGCTCTTCATTTCAAATATTCATAGCGCAAAAAGTATTTGTCCTAGGAACTTCTAGTTTGTTTTATACTCATCAGCATTATTTGCCGTATTCATACAGCCTAAATTTAAAACCATACACTTCGTAGCAACGAAATAAATCGAAAATGTTATAAACCATATCAATCAAATTTTTGTTTTTGTTTTTGGTCACTGCTTGAGAACTATTGAAGATAAACAATTTATGTTTTCAGATTTGGAAAGAGGAGAAAAAATACTATTATTTGAGCAAAACAAAAATATATGGTCATCACTCACAATTTAGAGCTAGGACGGTGTGAAGACAATTGCATGGGAAATAATTGTATTCCGGACTCATTTACACTTTCATATTTCGATTTATTTAAATTTTGTTTTGTTTTATCATGTACTATAAATATTCCTCTTTCCATTGACATATGATACATCACAATAAACAGCATTCTGGTGGATGAAAATACAGAAAAACACAAGGCTTCGAAAACTCGCCCAGCCTGATATTTCATGGCAAATTAGAGAATGTCTTACCATAAGTTAGATAATTAAGTTGCTGGATGCGAGAGGGTTAAGTTTGTTCCGTGACGTGATCACCCGTAAGGCAGTTTGACGCTGCCGACTGGGAGGCTCTTCGGCATTAATTATTTTATTTCCCATGGAATGACCTCTGCTTCCGTGGCTGGGGACCATCGGAGAGTGCTGAACGGATTACTGAGGTAATCCTCTCGGGCATGGAGACATACATTCCATTTTCTTTCTCTCAGTCTATTGCAAACAAATCTTGGTTTACTCACGCTTGTTCTACTGATGTCCGCAATAAGGAGGAAGCATTCAGTTGGTACCATTGCCTTCGAACTCAAGAATCTCATACTTCCTATGTTTCTCCCCGGAATCAAACCAAATCTGTTCTTCGACTCGCCAAACACTCTTTTATCAATCATAAATGTACTGAACTATCCAACTCTAGCTCTTCCCAAGCCTTCTGTAATCTAGCCAAAAACCTCTCCAATAATTGTTCTTTGTTTTTCCCTCCTCTTTTCCACTTCTTCCTCTGACAAAGCTGAACTCTTCGCTAACACTTTCGCTAAAAACTCAACTTTGGATGATTCCTGTGCTATTCCTCCCTCTCCACCCCCCTCTCTCCTACTTATGCCTAAAATCATAATTTCTTCCATGTATGTACTTTCCACCCTCTCTGGGCTTAATACTAAGAAGGCCCACGGACCGGACGGTGTCCCTCCTGTTGTACTAAAAATCTGTGCTTCCGTGCTGACTCCCTGCCTTGGCAAACTCTTCCATCTCTGACTCTCCTCTAATGTCTTTCCTTCTTGCTGGAAGTTTGCTCTCATTCAACCTGTCCCAAAGAACTGTGACCGCTCTCAACCCTCCAACTATCGTCCAGTTGCTCTAGTTAACTGTATCTCTAAAGTTTTTAAAACTATTCTTGCCTCAAAATGTCTTCACATTTATCTTCCCATAGCCTACTCCCAGACCGCCAGTATGGCTTCCTCAAGGGTCACTCTACTGGTGATCTTCTTTCTTATCTTACTAACTCTGGGTCATCCTCCATTCGGTATTTCCGTGAGTCTTTTTCTGTTGCACTAGACATATCAAAGGCCTTCGATAGAGTCTGGCACAAATCCCTTATTTCCAAACTACCCTCCTTCGGTTTCTATCCCTCCATCTGTGCCATTGTCTCTAATTTCCTTTCCGGCTGTTCCATAGCTGCAGTTGTGGATGGCCACCGTTCATTTCGTCAATCTATCAACTCCGGTGTTCCTCAGGGTTCTGTACAATGCTCTTCCTTTTATTCATTAACGACCTTCTCAACTGTACCTCCAGTCCCATTCACTCATATGTTGATGACTCTGCATTGCACTATTCAACTATCCTTCCTCGAAATCACTCACAGCAGGAACTCCAAAATTCACGTAATGAGGCCATAGAGCACCTATCTTCAGATCTCTCTACTATTTCTAACTGGGGCAGCGAACACCATGTTACTTTCAATGCTTCCAAAACTCAATTTCTTCATCTGTCTACTCATCGCCCTCTTCCAGAAAACTATTACCTACTCTTCAGCAACATACAAATTAACCCTTCACCTTCTCTCAATATTCTTGGTGCTTCTTTTTCTTCTGATCTCTTTTGGAAATATAATATTACCACTCTTGCTAAAAACAGCTTCCCAGAAGCTGGGTGTGCTCAACCGCCTCCGGTGGTTCTTTACCCCTGCACAGCTTCCTGTTCTGTACATGGGCACAGTGCCTCTCCCTCTTTGTCCTTCCACCTCACTCTCGTACACTCTTTTAGTCATTATCTCGCTTCCCATACGTTCCACATGGCCGAACCATCTCAAGGTGTTCTTTTTCACACTTTCCAGCAAATTTACATCCACACCACACCTCACTCGTACTTCCACATTCGTCTGTATAGACCTCCATGTGACTAAGCACGCACCTCTCAAGTAACTCATTTCCTACCCTCTCACTCTTGGTTTGAGTCTCTTCACCAACGTCCATGCTTCGCTCCGTAAGTCAATATCGGGATTACCACACTGTCATGCAAGGACTTCGTTACTTCCATGCTGACCACCCTATTTCTTGTTACAGCTTTCAGCGTTCCTACAACCCTCTTCCCCTGTTGTAACTTATCCCGCACTTCTTCATCCATACTCCCATCTTTACTCAACACACTGCCCAAATACTTAAATTAGCTGACATTCTCCATAACCTGACCGTTTAACCTCACCTCACACTTTGTGGTTATACTGATTAGTTAGTTAAAATAGGACTTCAGAGGCTATCAACCCTATTGGATTATTAAGCCAGCACACTGTAAGTCAAGAATAACGTCAGGACTGGAGCCTCTCTGCGAGAACTTCAGTCCCTTGTGTTATACTGAAATATTTAATGTTCATTATATTTCTGCCGCCGGGGGTAACCCATGCAGTACCGGTGACATCCTTTTCAGTATATTCTGGAAGCTATTAGACGATTTCTTCAGCTTATGGAGGACGTCCATTAATAAAAAGGCTGCAGGCTATCTCAATTAATCCTTTCAGCTACCATATATCCTTCCAAAGCTTCATAAAATCGTCTAAATGTAACTGAATTCAAATACAAAATACGTCGCTGGTACTGTAAGGGTTATTATACATTATCATCAGTCTAGTTACTGATACGAATGAAAGGGACCTAAGAAATGTTGGTAACATATGGTTGACCTTCCAAAATTGACTCCAATTCCTCCAAAATTGCCCCTCAAAAAAAAATTGGTAACAAATAATTGACCCTCCCAAAAATGCCAATACAATCTCTTGTGTAACACCAACTAGATTCTCACGTATTCCATAAATTGAAATAAAGGGAGAAAAGTGTTCAGGATTTATTGTCGACCATTTTCTGTGAGCGGTGTTGGAGGTGTGTAAAGCGGCTGGTCGGAAGCAGGTCAAAACGGCCACACTCCGAAATGGCCACAACCGAAATGGCCACAACCAAAACGGCCACAGACCGAAATGGCCACAATCTGAAATGGTCACACTCCGAAATGTCCACAATCCTAAATGGCCACAAACCGAAATGGCCACACTCCTAAATGGCCACAAACCGAAATGGCCACACGGGAGAGGCTGTCAGCCGCGTGCGGGTAGTGACTGGTTGAAGCCAGTCACCAACGCTCGCACTGGTTCAATCCAAGATATACAGTATATCTTGGTTCAATCCACAACTCAGATTAACAGTTTTTTTGAACTATAATAATACAGTTTTTTGCAAAAGAAATGAGTAACAATATCGTTAAAATATATATAGATGTAATAATGAAATAAGCATAACAATAAGATTGACGGATGATACCCGTTACGCGTAAATTACATTAATACATTATTTAATGAACTTATTGTTCACTACTATATTCAAGAGAGAGAGAGAGAGAGAGTGAGAGAGTGAGAGCGAGTTTAGATGAGGGAGTCGTTTGTTAAGAGATCAAGAGCTATTAACTCTTATTTGGTTCGAGGAAGTTCTTTTTGGATTTCCCTATCCATTTGTTGGGAGAATTTAAGACGTTCCACCCCATTAGTTTGTCGATTAAATTACGCTTATTAATGTAGGTGAGATATAGCAAACCTGTAACTTACAAGAAATCTGCCTTCGGGCGGGACATTTTCTTTCCCGATAAATTTACAAATCTAACTTATCTAGCCTACTTTGGTAGGCATTTTATAGTTTGAAGGAAATCTGGGAAGGCGATTTTTGTTAGCTAATGAGACATATTAAAGTGCATTGCTCGAAAATGACAGAAACAAGGAAAATCTTCAATACTGTTTTAATATCTCATAATAATTCTCATAACTATAAATATAGAATATTCTTGTCAATTGCAAATGTCAATTTGATTTTACTCTAATATAAAATACTACAAACACTTGGTTCTAGTTGCATTATAATAACCATCTCTAACTCACATATACATATCATTTAGATATACTGCAGCATAGTGGAAGCTTGCAAATGTCGTTCCGATTCTTTAAAATATGATAAGTCAGTCTCATCAAATTACCGCCCCATTGGTCTGACATCAATAATAGGAAAATTGCTTAATACATACCGAGAACATTACTGACCACCTAGAAAATGTCATATGGATCAATTTATTCCCACCAAGTCATATAGTCCATGAGCCAAGACCCGAATTTTGGGATATCGGTACCACCCGGGGTGACTAATTCTCTTAGGTGTTTTTAGCTTGCTACATGTCTCTAGTTTATGTTTTGATATGATAGCCCTTGCACATTGGTAGCTTAATGGTCGTTATCACTTCTTGAATAGACATACCCTACCGAAAATTCCGAAATTTTTAAAAATGTCAAATTTGGGGACAGGAATGCCTAAATGTCAACAAAATGCATATAGTAATTGTCACATTTAATACAAGTCCTGTAAATACACACTAAGCATGCCATGGGCTTGTACATACTATTATGGCAAATTACTACTCCTAAATATCATCTACGTCTGACTCGGAATCTGACTGTTGTGCCACCGGCTCTTCTTCAATAGCCTTGTTCTGACATGTCTGTAACCTGCACATGTCCGTGCATTTTAGACCATTGCTGAGGCAAGTACACTTAGGGAGTTCGCATGACCGCACACACTTGCAAGACAGTAGCTGCATAACAGCATCTGGTGCTGGTGAGCCTCGCATCCAGTTGACGGCAAGCTTACCGTCCTCATCTGTCATCCAACCGCAGTCTGTTGGGTTCGCAACAAATGGCTGGCTCTGAAGACTTCTCCTCCAGATCGCAGCCTGGTAGTTTGCACGCAGTGCATGCATGAAGAGGCAGTCCTCACAAGGAGGGAGTTGACTTGACTCTACCTCTCCACGTCTTGCACAGAACAGCTCATACCGAAGCTTGTTTACCTTAGTTGTGTGGGTAGATGGTAGGTACATGTGGCAGGTGATTTCCTGTAGCTTCTCAAAGAGTTCAGGAGACACTTCCCATGAGTGTCCAAGTTCGTGAAAAGCATGCTGGTATGTCTTGTCCATCTTCACCTGCTTGAGTGTCGTCATCTTCCCTCGGCCAGCGAATGCACTGACGGTATCACAGCCTGTAAAGGCATGCATACCAATCAATGAATCACACACGCTGCCTCCCAGTGTGCGGCTCAGTGTGGTGATATCCAGGAATCTTGTCCGGTTCTTCGTCCCGCACTTCTGGAACAGATGGGATGGGATCTTGTGGCACATGCCAAGACACAACACCATGACGTCTGTATCTTCTGCAGTGATGATGACAGACTTGTTCCCAGATTCTGCTGCATGAAGTGCATGGAGAAGAAGGCGTGTGTCTGCTTCTTCTTGAGTTGACTTAAGCTCAGGAGCCTCTTCCCACTGCTCTTTGGTGATCTTGAAGCAGCGCTGCTCACATGTGACATACAGCTCCTTGTCCTTGAGCTTCTCCCTGTGCTGTGGTGCCTTCCATTCTTCTACCAAGAACTTGATAAGACTTGCCTTGTTGGAGGAACTACCGAGTAACTTTCTCCACTGCTGGATGTTGTGCCCAGGTTGAATGTTCTTGAAATGAATTCCTGTGCCTGCACTTCTTTTGGCTCGTTCTGCATCCTTGATGGATGTCTCCTTGTAGATATCAAACACAACATCAATGCGCCTGCTCTTAGCACCTTCATGAACAGCGTGACTCAGTGCTGTACCTGCAAGCTGTGAAAAAGTGTTGTCGTTTCCCTTCAGTTTGTGGACCAGGCTCATCCCATCAATTATGGTAGCAGAGGGCTCGGGTATGACTTCTGCAGGAGAAACATTCCTCTCTAACTCCTTTGCGAGGGCAGCCTTGTTGGTCTTGCGGAGAGACCCATCACCGCTGGCAAGTGCCCAAGGCAAAGGCCCCAGGGGATGAACCAAGACATCACTCATTTTGAGCTTTCTGTTCTCGGCAACAAGGATCATCTGGCCAAATAGGTTCCTGTCAGCCTTTAAGATAACCTCCTTGGCATGGTCTTGTGAGCGTGGCTTCATTCTGATGTTAGTGAACGTTCTCAGTTTCGTCTTCGTCATCGTGTCATGAAACTGTATAGTTGGCGTATCGATCTCCAGGCGCTCTTCCTTGAAGGCTTGATATGCATCCTCTCCTATTCTGTAGGCCCCTAGAAGGTCTTTGACAACTTCTGGTGGTGCCATAGTCGCAGTTGACAAACTGACAAGATCTTCTTGCTCTGCGTTGAAGGGGTTCAACCAGCTGGTCTCCATCAGTTGAACTAAAGATTGGACATCGGCCTCATCTCTTCTAATCCTGGGCATCTGTAGGTCTGGGTGGCTGAAGTCAGTATACTTTTGGCCTACTACCATAGTCCTGAGCTGCCTTAAGTACCTGCTGCGATACTCCGATGTCAGGTAGTACCTGGCGACAGCTCCGCCTTTCAGGCTGAAGCCTTTTGTGCCCCCTGGTGTCTGGGTGTCTTTGTTGATCGTCTCTTCGATTGTCTGGTCCACAGGGATCCGTCCAAAGGGATTCTTGCTACCGATCTGGACCGAAAAGCCACCTTGCATGAAGTGTTCATGGACCTCTGGGTGTTCAATGGGCAGTCGAGACATCAAGGCATAGTAGTAGGTTAGGAACCGGGCATAGTTCACTTTGTCATAGGCAAAACACCACGGTATCATCTGTCGGATTGCTCCTAGGTGGAGCATCCAGTTGCCTTCTCTGGAGGCTCGAATTAAGTCCAGCATGATCTCAACCATGTCCAGGTATGACATCCAGAATGCTGAGAGGTTGTGTTCATCTCTGAGGGTCTCAAGATAAACTTGGAAAAGCTTCATGATATGTGTGCATGATTCACTCTCCATCAGCTCTTGAAAGAGTCCCTGAGACACATTGCTGTGAAAGCTGTTGATGTCCTTCAGTGTTTCATCTAGATGGTGTATGTCCCTTGAATGGTTTTCTTCTAGCCATGAAAGGAAGCCTTTCCATGCAAGCCTCATCAGTGCTTCATACACGAGCTTGTGTAGTCTCACTGCTCTGTTGTACCTCTTGCCGTTCATCACTCCTGACACTGATCCTTCTGCGATGATACCTGATTCCACACACAGATCTCTAAGACCTGCATCTTGAAACCTCTTTCCTATGGTGGAGATGAGATTACAGATTGTGTGGAAGACGCCCATCCTGATGATAATGTTCTTGAACTTCTCTTGTTTCCAGATAACTTCGGCAGCTTTGGCATAGAGTGCTTGATCAAACACGCACACAATCTTGTTAAGCTGTAAGGACTGCATGATAGCATGCGTTTGTTCCAAGATTTCATTAACGGTGGACATTTCTGTTGCGGGAGCATTGATAGTGGGCAGGTAGCTTACAGTGTCCTGAACCACTGCAATGTCTCTGCGCATTTTGATGTTGAACCCAGTCCAACTGCTGATGGACTGGTCCTCATGGTCTGACATTCGAGTAAGAAGCCAGATATGGTTCTTTGTCTTTGAATCCTGGACTTCCTTGGTAGTGTCGACATACGCAGTCTCAATCCTAGGTGGCCCTGCCCGCCGCCCAACATTGTATATTGGCAGCATTGATGATGTCTGAGTGATGCTTCTTATCTTGGACTTGGTAATCTCTGGCAGGACTTTCTCTGGCACAGAGCCTGCAACCTTGGACTGGACAGCAATGCCATTGACTCTATGAGAAGTACCTGCTCCACTTAGGGTCTCTTCAAGTCGGTCAATGTTATCCCAGGCCAGGGTTGTGAACACACCAGGGTAGATGTTTGCTGGCAGTGGAATGTCATCCTTTGAGCATTCCAGCTTCTGGATACAAAGGGCTGTATCGATCTCCTCAAACATTGAGTAAGACACACAGTGACCAAGACGATTCAGAGTTCGGATCAGTTCTGTGTTTCCTGTCAAAGACTTTACAGCATTGGTCAGCAGTACGTGCTTGGGTGGTTTTGTCTTGCCACTGGTAACAGCAAAGACCAAGTCACTTACAAGCAGAGTTCCTCGAGGGCTTCTGTCTCAACCTCTTCGTAGCGTGCTTCCTCGCTTTCTTCCTGATTTTCACCTGCACCCGACCTGGCGGCCGCTGGGAAATCATCTTTTGTGAAGAGTTTGTAGCACGACTTGTGGTAGTGACCCTCTGCAGCAACAAGGTCTCTGCTAACTAAACCAAGGATTCTCTGGTTGAGTTTCCTTATTGCTGCTCTGCGAATCTTCTCATCTGCTCGTAGCTCAACACACTGTATGAGTGGCTCCCTTGTCTTTGTTGTTTTTATGTACTTGCTTGACTTCTCGCAGAAGATACATACTTTGGCATACACCCTGCTAGTACTAGGGGCATCCCTTGATGCCCTCCTCCTGGGGTCGACGCTTGCTGATTCTATCTTGACACCCTTGGCAAGGATAGAATCCAGTGACTTCTTCATTGTAAAGAGACTACGACATTTACGGTGATAATGTATGTGTGGTATTCCTCCTTCTTCAAGGCCCTTGGCTGCTTCCAGGACTGGATCATGCTGCCTGATTTATGCAGCCCTGAGCAATGTGTTCCAGGAGTCCAAATCCTGTGGTGACACCAGAGCATCGCTGTCATCATCAGAGCAGTGGATGATACAGTCGATCCGTGCTCTCTTCCTCGCAGATGGTTCCATCCTGCCGTCAAACAGTCGACACACACCTGCAAAAAATATCACCATTAAACCATGAACAAACAAACACATTACATGGAAACCACTCTACATATGTTTGCTCCTTCCAATAATAAATTATCCCCAAAATATAACAAAAAATCCCCAAATATGAAATAAACCCCTAAATATGGAGAAACTTGAAATACACATCGGAATAATTCTTGTAGAGAATCAAATAAGCTACAAGAGCTGTTAGAATATATTTTCAATGTTCCCCATATTTAAGGATTTATTCTAGATTTAGAGGAAAATACCCAAAATATAGAGTATATTCCGAAATATGAGGAAATTTGAAAAATACCTAGGAACAACTCTGGTAGAGAATATAATTCTACATAGGTGTTCAAAGTTTCGCGATGATTGTGTGATGGATTTTAAAGAAAATGAGGAAAACGCCGAGCGTCACGCTAAAAATCTTTATTTTTGGGTAGCGCCCCTATTGCATCAAACAAATTAGACTAAGCTACCAGTGCGAGAAGGCTATCATATCTTAATGTACTTACAGTCACTCTATAAACATTTTAGTACCATTCGTGTTTAGTCACCCCAGGTGGTACCGATATCTGGCCTGGCTCATGGACTAATAATACCTCTGAGGGTCACACACGAACCCGACCAGAGGAAAATAATAATGATGACTCTATACACATTATATGATCACTAGCTCTATGACCACTAACGTTATGACCATCTAGAAAATAAAAGAAAAATTATATCTATCTAGCCTATATACTGTATATATGTATCTATACTTATATCTATCTATATACTGTATATATATATATATATATATATATATATATATTATCGTTTTTGTATACGATACCAGATTGAGGAGACAAGTAGAATCGGATAGTGATATAGAGTACCTCTAAAGTAATCTAGACACTTTACATGACTGGTTAGTAAATTGGCATGTGGCATTTAACATAGATATATGCAAATTATTTAAGATAATGACGGTGAATACAAATTAAAAAATATATATAGCCCTACTAACTAATACGGAATTACAAATTTCAGACTGTGAGAAAGATCTGGGTGTGTTTGTTGGGAATGAACTGAAGGTTAGGAAACTATGTATAAGCATTCGTAAACAAAAAACAGGATTATCAGGTTCATCTCTAAGAGTCTAACAGAACTGCTAATGCTGTCTTGAAACTTTTTATATACTGTATAGTGTATATATATCTTAATAAATAAAGGTCAATGTTTGTCTGTCTGTTTGTCAGTTACCCGACCTTTGTTACTAAACTCCTCCCACAATTTTTGTGCCAGGTGGGAGTGTGGGGCACCGTTGGAAAGCCCAGGCTTTGGAGATGGTTTTAGGCGAGTTTAGTGGAAATTAGAGACACTTTTGTTTAATACAATTTTCGGCAGAACTTATGTAGTATACGGGAGCAAAAAAAAATGCGAAAACAATTGCCGTTTGGGGCAGAAGGAGGCCTCCGACCGAAAAGGTGTATATAACGAAAGTTGTTCGCAGCTCCCCAAAATGGGGGTACGGATGAAGTCAGATCCAAAATCGGAGGTCATTTAGCGGCCGAAATCGAGGTCGCCGTTTAATGAGGCACAGGGAGGTCGAGGCCGGTGATTATGGTAGTAGTAGTATTGTGATGATTGTGGTAGTAGTGATTGATGATGGGGATTATGGTAGTAGAATTTAAACCCGGCCAACGCCGGGTACCCCTCCTAGTATATATATATATATATATACTCCTGTATATATTCACACACACACACATATATCAACATCCCACAAGCTACATAAGACAATTGAGGTAATACTCTATGCATTGTTAGTTAGCCTATCTGTGAATAAATGGTATTTCCCGGAAGGGTCAGGTCAAGGTCATATTTAATTAGGCGACTGTGGTCAGGTATGTACAGTTGGCCAAAACAAAATATCCACTCATTGTGATATACTGTATATGGAAAGAAGAATATTATGATTGACTTACACGACTAATGTGTAACAAACCCGCTACTTGGTCATATGAATTAACTACTGTATAAGGAACTACACCCCTAATATAATCATACTGTTTGCCTTTCCACACATAAAGTCACTCAGTGGATACAATTTAATGTGTTTAACTGTATTATCTGGAGAGAGAGAGAGAGAGAGAGAGAGCAAACTCTGTACACTTCTATACTGGAGAGCCAGTAAAGTATTCATAATATATAGTGACTTCAAAAAGCGCAGATCAGTAGAGTCAATGTTCATAAATAAGCGTAATATTTTTAAATAAAGCTAAGGAACGTACTAGTTAGATTTTATCATGAGAGTTAGTGTTGAAATATCTCCCTGTATCTGTTCATCTAGATCTACAGGTGTGCATAGGAGTACAAAGGAGTACAAAGGAAATCAAGCAACAACAGTCCAGTGACCCTTCTAGGTTGCTTGTCCTCCAAAACACTGAGGATCAAGTGTCCAAACAGTGGTTTAGAGTGGGTAAGGGAACATTGGAAAGGGAATTACTGCCCTGGAACTAATGTCCGTGGCAGGATTAGGAAGTTAGTAGGGGACAGATGGGTTAGTAACTGAGGGGGGGATAAAATAAAGTTATTCATTTACAAACGCAGTCAGTCGCGGGTTTGATGCGAGATATTTGTCTACGCGGAGTTTAAATGAATCAACGGTGATGCAGTCTATAACGTTTCGGGGAAGCCCATTCCACAAGTTGACAACTCGATTGAAGAAGAAACTCTTAGATTCGTGTGAGTTAAAAAATTTACCAATAATTTTGCAACCGTTTCCCCGCGTGTAATTAGATTGGTCGATAGTGAAGTACTTACAGCACTACAGTCCATATTGTCGATGCCTTTGATGATTTTGAACACTTGAATTAAGTCACCTCTTAATCTGCGCTGGGTTAAAGGAAATAGATTTAATTCTCTAAGACGCTCTTCGTATGGTTTGTTCTTTAGGCTAGGTATCATTTTGGTAACTCTACGTTAAACTCGTTCTAGCTTGTTTATATCTTTTTGGTAATAAGGGCACCAGGATTGAACGCAGTATTCCAGAAGAGGGCGGACTAAGGAATTGTAAAGGGTTAGGATAACTTCTTTGGATTTATGCTCAAATGACCTGCCTATCAAGCCAATTATTTTGTTTGCCTTCTTACCAACTTCTGAACATTGTTGACTCGGTTTTAGGTTACTCGATATTTTTACTCCCAGATCGGTTTCTCTGTTTACATTCTTAAGCTGAGTGCCATTCATCGAATAGTTTGCTTTCTCATTTAGGTATCCGATATGTAGTACTTTACATTTATCCGCATTGAAACTCATTTGCCAAATTTGGGCCCAACATGACAATTTATCTAGATTGTGTTGCATATCGTCAACTTGTTCTTTTGAGAGTACGCTATTTACAATTTTTGTATCGTCAGCACATTTTGAGATTGTACAGGTGAGACCCTCATCTATGTCGTTGATGTAAATTAGAAAGAGAATTGGACCTAGTACCGATCCCTGGGGTACCCCGCTACTTACATTGGTCCATTTAGATGCCTTACCGTTTATGACTACTCTTTGCTTTCTGTTGCTGAGCCAATTTTCTATCCATTTCAACACACCGTCTTGTATTTCATGCGCTTTTAGTTTTAGCAGTAAACGTTTGTGGGGAACTTTGTCAAAGGCCTTTTGAAAATCAAGGTATATAATATCTACAGCTTTACTCTAATCGTAGAGGTTGAGGATATCGTGGAAGAAGTCTAAGAGGTTTGTTAAACAGGAACGTTTTTTACGAAAGCCGTGTTGAGTATCTTTAAGTAAGTTATTTGCCTCTAAGTGATTTACAAGTCTGTCTCTTATGACCGTTTCTAGCATTTTACATACAATTGAGGTTAATCTAATTGGACGATAGTTACTGGGTAGGGATTTGCTGCCTTTTTTGAATATCGGTGTTACGTTGGCTATCTTCCACTGATCAGGCATAGTCCCAGACTGCAAGGATTCATTGAATAGCAATCTCAGTGGTTTGGAGAGCTCATCCTTAGCTTCCTTTAGAACTCTAGGCGAGATTGTATCAGGTCCAGGCGTTTTATTTACCTTGAGTTTATCTAAACAATTCAATACTTCTCTCTCTGTAACGGTGATATTGCTTCGAACATCTGATTTATCAATCTGAATCGGCGATGGTGTAGGGATATCACTGAGGTCTTCTGTTGTAAAACCTGATGCAAAGAAGGTATTGAGGGCATTACTCATTTGTACTTCGTCTTTGGTGTAATCTCCATTTTCATCGACTAACGTCCAACAGTTGAAGTAACTACTTTTTTCTTTCTGATATAACTATAGAATTCTTTCGGGTTTGTTTTACTTTGATTCGCAATATGTAACTCTAAGGTCTTTTTACTCTGCTTAATTAACTTTTTGGCTTTGCGTCGTAGCTCTACAAATTTCACCCGTTCTTCGTCATTTTGTGAGGATTTTAATCTATCATTAGCAAAATTTGTTATCAAGCAGGCAGTTTGAAATATCTTTATTCCACCATTTGGGTTTATTATTATGGCCTGGATGCCGTATTTTCGATGGTATGCAGTCTTGCACTGCTTTTAGGTAAGTGGTTTCGAATAACTTCCAAGATGTATTATGTCGTTATTGTTAATTAAAAAGCTCCAGTCAGTTTCTTTAAACATAGCTCTAAGTTTATGGAAGTTTGCTTTCTTGAAATTAGGGACTTTTTCGATGCTACTATTTGGTTCGTTACTAGTAAACTTTAAAGTGAAAGTTATCGTACGATGGTCGCTGTTACTGAATTCATCACCAACATTCAAATTCTCTATTAATTCTTCTTTTGTTGCAAGTACAATGTCAAGAACGTTATTACCACGGGTCGGCGTTCGAACAAATTGATAAAGCGAACTCTCTTGCAAGTTCGTATACAAGTCATGTCCGGAGTGTGAAGTAAGAGTATCGCCCCACTTGGTCACAGGTAAATTAAAGTCGCCAAAAATTACGGTATCTTGTGAGTTACTTACATCTGTAATTTGTTCGTAAATTTCTCGGTCAGTTTGCACTGATTGAGCTGGAGGTCTGTATATTAACGCAAGTATTATTTTTGTACCTTTATTATTCTTTATTAGCACAAAAGATGTGTCGACGTTCACAATTTGAGGTTTTGACAAGAGGGTAGGGTTAAGACTTTCTTTGATATAAAGTAAAACGCCACCTCCATTTCGATTTATTCGGCTTTTCTCAAACATTACATAACCGGGAAGTGAATACTCTGCTAAAAAGTCTCTATCTTCTGTATTGAGCCAAGATTCTGTTATGCCAATCACATCATAATTTTCTGTAAACACTAGCTCCTCTAAATCTGAAAATGTATTGCTTATGCGTATGCTACGAGCGTTTGCATAGAAAACCTTTAAATTTGTTTTTTTAGAACTCACGGAACGCTCTTTAATAATATTTGTGATTCTTGTCGGATCTACATTTATGTTCATGGCTGTCCTCGGTCCTCGCTGTCTTCGGTCCTTATCGCTGGTGGTCCTCGGTTGCCTCTGTTTTTTGCTTGGCGTTGGATGATTTATGTCACTGCTGCTTCTTCTCGGATGGCGTTTTTTGATCCATGGCTGCGGACTGCTTCGTGTAGGAGACGACCCATGCGTGCTGAACCCACAGGGTTTAGATGAGTGCCATCCTTGCGGAACAGAGTAGGCTGGTTGTAGAAGTTGTCCCAGAGGTTGATGAATTTAACTTCTTCCCTCAGACACAAATATTTTAGTCGGCTAATTGTGCTGAAGGCCTTGTCGTAGAATTTGTCAGGTGCGTCGATCTTGGGGAGAATGCCTGAGATGATGATATTCATTGACTTGTTTTTGTGGTGCTGGATCATCTTGCGATATTTCTCCATCAACTTTTCGGATCTGGCGCGCATGACGTCATTTGAACCAGCATGGATGACAAAAAGGGTATTTTCATTTGCATCTTTTGTGGTATCTTCGAAGGCTTCCACAATGTCGTCCAGTCCAGCTCCTGGTATGCAAAATCTTTTTCGTCGATAGGTTTTATAGGTTTTATAGGAGAATAGTATAGGAGGGCGGGGGAAGGGTTTGGGGCAGAGGTTACTAATCCTCTTAGAGGATGCCGACCTGACACCCACACCTACAGTATTGTCATAAATATTTTTCTTCAAGTCAAACTTTTTGCATTATATTATTACATTTGTCCTCTTTAGCTTTGTTTATAATTCATAACCATTTTATGACGCTTTCAATTTGTCTATCTAGCATTGGCTTTGATTATGTCAAGACTTAGGAACGTATAGTGGATTTAGGAATTAGTTACAAGACAAGTAAAGGGATTGGATTATCTGTCTAATGGGGAAGCATTTAGATGGTCTCACCTTTGTTGTTAATTCACATGCTGTATATTGTCTACATATATTATAATGGCCACCAGTGAATATATATAGACTTAGCTGGTTAATGGAGCATGTTGATGGATAGTAGGTGCTGGGATGTTATATATATGGGACGATAGATGTGGCCTATCGCCGGTGTTGATGGTGAGGCGTGTTGTTATTGAGTGGCACCCTTTATAGGGAGATAACTTAGAACGTCAGCTTGGTAACAGGTGAAGCTAGACATGCGCAATCATTCTCGATGCTGCTAACGTTCCTCATATTACTTTAATTACTATATTAAATAGTACTTAATACTTATGGAATACTATATTCTCGAATTAACTCTTTATATCAAAAATGTACACCATAACCTATACCTTAATTACCCCTTATATATTATTCATCTGATATACAAACCCAATTAACTTTACATGATACTTTGTGTATATACAGAATTATAGATCCCATTTTTAACCAATCCCAACGGGAAATAGAAAGGTCTATCGTGGACTGGACACTCTTAAGTCACGATAGATTATTTCAATATTTGATTTATTTGTTTATTTGTTATTATTTTCAAAAGTTGTACTGTAGGGCGACAGCCATAGCGGGCATATTTTTTACATATTGTCCAGTGTTTTTCTTTGTATATAATCTACATTGTTTTTTTGTTTTTTTGTTTTTTTGTTAATGGTGAATTTGTAAAACCTTTATACATTATATATGTACAGTATATGTTGAACATCAGGGTTGACATCTCGGATATAATATCCACTACACAATAAGGTCATTAACCATTATGAATTATAATTCTCTACAGAAAATGGATATATTTTGCATAAGGCTGTTTTTCCATCCATAACGCATTTTGTGGGTTTTACCACCTCATGGTGTAGTGGATATATCGCAACCCCGATGGCAACCCTGATGGCCTAGTGCAAAACCTGGGGAAGGGATAATATATACAGTATATGTATATGTATATTCATGAACCATATTCATTGGTTATTTTATGTATATATATATATATATATATATATATATATAATCATATCTACTACGGATTATACAAACTGAGAGAGATTTGCTCTCCCAAGAGATATAGATACACTACACGAATGGGCAGTTAATTGGCAGATGAAGTTCAATGTAGATAAATGTAGTGTAGTACAATTTGGGGAATCGATAGACAATGCAGGATGTATGTGAATATAAGAATTTCGGATAATGATAAAGATTTGGTAGTCAACTGTGATTTAAAACCTAGAAATCGATACATTAGTGCTCGAAATAAGGCAATTAGAGTTATCGGATTTATATCTAGAAGTGTAATAGAACAGCAGATGTAATCATAAAATAAAACTAGCGTTAGTAAGACCACACATGGATTACGCTGTCCAATTGTGGTGTCCCTATTACAAAATGGATATTGATTCCTTTGGAGAGAGTACAACGTAGAATAACAAAAAATATCCATAGTATTAGAAATCTTCCATATGAAGAAAGGTTGAAGAAATTAGGCTTACATTCGTTAGAGAGACTCAGAGTTAGAGGGGATATGATATAGGTGTTCAAGTGGGTTAGTGAGATTAATACAGAGGACATGAAAGATGTACTAAAGCTCAGCGATTGCGAAAGAACTCGATCAAATGGTTTCAAATTAGACACATTTCGATTCAGAAAAGATATAAGATAATATTGGTTTGGTAACAGAGTTGTAGATAGGTGAAATAGGCTACCAAGTGCTATAGTGGGATCAAGAACAATAGAGAGCATTAAGATATAATTAGATAGGCATGTGGACAACATGGGTTGGGTGTGAAGGGGATCTGCTGTGTGTGGGCAAATTGACGCTCTGCAGATCCCCGTTTTCTTTTCTTATGTTGACCTCTGACCGTGGTGAGATCGGTCCTCACGGTGTTAGTGAGTTGGGCCTATAATTAGGCCTTATAATTATGGTTGGGTGTGAGAGGGATCTGCCTTGTGTGGCCAATCGGCTTTCTGCAGACTCCCATTTTCTTATGTTTCTTAGCAATGATCTGAAACCTAGAAAACAAGGCAAACAGGATTATCGGATTCATCTTTCGGAATGTGAGTAACTGAACTGCTGACGTTATCTTGAAATATTACTTAGTGATACCTCATAATTATGGATTGTGTCAGTCATATACGGTGCCCTTATTATAGAATGTAGGTAAACTTTCTAGAGGTAATCCAACGTATTATGACAACAATTGTCCACAATATTTTATATTTATCGTATGAGAAGAGGTTAAAACCCTCGGCTTACATTCATTAGAAAGACGATAATGTAGAGTAGATAATTATGATAGAGGTGTTTAAGCGAGCTGAGAGCATAAACTCAGGCGACAGTAAAGTATAAAAGCTGAGTGATTACGAAATAGCCCTTACAAATGGTTTCTAACTTCATTACTTCTGCTTTTGCTGTGGAAATAGGGTTGTGAATAATTTGGAATATATAGCCTAGTACTTTAATCAGTTAAGTAACGATGAAAAGTGTTAAACGTAATTATGGATGCTATTGGTTAGGTGTGAAAGGGAACTGCTTAGTGTGGGCGTGTAGACTCTCTGGAGATTACCGTGTTAATGTCCATACAAGTCGTCTGTATTATATACGACTATTATGTACAAGTTATATAGTTTTATTATATACGACTATTATGTACAAGTTATATAGTTTTATTATATACGACTATTATGTACAAGTTATATAGTTTTATTATATACGACTATTATGTACAAGTTATATAGTTTTATTATATACGACTATTATGTACAAGTTATATAGTTTTATTATATACGACTATTATGTACAAGTTATATAGTTTTATTATATACGACTATTATGTACAAGTTATATAGTTTTATTATATACGACTATTATGTACAAGTTATATAGTTTTATTATATACGACTATTATGTACAAGTTATATAGTTTTATTATATACGACTATTATGTACAAGTTATATAGTTTTATTATGTACGACTATTATGTACAAGTTATATAGTTTTATTATATACGACTATTATGTACAAGTTATATAGTTTTATTATATACGACTATTATGTACAAGTTATATAGTTTTATTATATACGACTATTATGTACAAGTTATATAGTTTTATTATATACGACTATTATGTACAAGTTATATAGTTTTATTATGTACGACTATTATGTACAAGTTATATAGTTTTGAGTAAGTTATTCATACAATGTAGGGCTACAGCCATATCGTCTAAGAAAACATTGATAATATAATAAAGACCTCTATTGGTTCTTGGATTATTGACATAACAATTGTTTCCGCTACATGCAGGTGACAACAGGTGAGCCTGGTACAAGGGTTGTTGAGGATAAACCACATATGGTAAAATATTTTATTCGCACATAATAACAGTATAGGAATAATGAAAAACGTCATACTGGTTTTTAAACTATAAAGACACCTTTACTGAATCAAATCTAGTCACACCTTCACAACATTATATAGGTTACCGTACCTGAATATGTTGGCACCCATATATAGTGTGTTACATACGAACCAAAGATAATTATATATATATATATATATATATATATATATATATATATATATTCGGTGTGGTCTCTGGAGTAGTAGGTTTCATCAAATGTACATTCCAAAGTCTTACACGGGCCAACCAAAGGCACACTATTATCATGACACTACAGCCAAACTTGATCACCACAATGGTCACCATAGAATGAGGTGTATCTACAATGATGACTTGGACCTAGACAACATTGACAGGTTAACATGAAGGCTGTCTCGTAACATTTGTGTTGTGTCTTGAGTCCTTTGATTCATGTCAAGGTAAACAAATTCCTTTTTCTACTCCTATCACAATTGTACAGTGAAGGTCTTACATAAGTGTTATAGGATTCACGCCACCTCACTGTAAACTGTCCACCAATAATCCTGTGACCAAATGTGTCTTGCCATGTGGGGCAGGTTTGGTTTGGGGGTGGACTATTACGGATGATAAAATTGAGGTCGATCAGCCCGCTCGCCTCATTTTCACCCGTAATTAATATATATATATATATATATATATTTTTTTTTTTTCTTTAACCCTTAAAAAGCGGCCTACCACTTAAGTCGAGTTAAATAAAGCTGGACTATGTGGCGGCGCTCGACATAACTCGAGTGGCAATTTCAGCACGTAATGTGGCTGAGAGAGAGAGACAAGTGGTGGCAGGAGACTAGCGAGCGTATGACTGCTCCAGACCACCGCGGCGAACCTACTGACACAAATCTCAGCTCCCTCCTCCCTCTCTCACTCGCTACATACTCAATTATGTACCGAAAGTACCGAATTACCTGCTTTTTGCACTCGCGTTGCACGGTTATTGCAAGAAAACTATCCATCATACAAGGATCGTTATGGTGTCATTCGAAAGCTCTGTTTATGCCCTTTAATGGGATAGGTACTTGTTTTACGTTCTGGGTCTTATTTAGGCATGAAAATGATCACGTAAACAGCCCTATTTTGGCTAAAAACACCCCGCTGGGCGGTACACATAAATAAACCGCATAGGCCGCTCGTAAGGTGTTAATACATACGAGGTTGAAAGAAATGGCAATTTCTGCGTTGGAAATTTTATTATTCAAAGTTTCCAGGTCTCTGATGAGTTTTCGCTGGGTGGCAGGAAGTAGATAAAGGAGATGAGCAAAATTCATGGTGGTACAGGGTTACATAAATGTAAATGATGATACAGGATATACGACGCGTTTCACTGGACAACCAGCATTATCAAGTAAGGATGGAATGATATAAAAGGTAAACAGGAAGGGTATATATAGAGGGTGGAGGATCAGAGGAGGCGGAAAACAAGGGGCAAAAATCTACTATTGGTGGAGGGGGTTCTGGAAAAGAGAAAGGGGGGACCCGCTTCACGCATGCGCACTGGATGCGGGATGGTGGTTGGTTGGTGGGGTCGAAGCTGATTGGCTGCGTGTCGAGGGGCGTGGCCTAAGTTGTGTGTGGTGCCTGCGGAAGACGAAGATGAAGGAGGTGGCGCGGGGGGCTGCATCAAGGGCACCGGGGGCAGAGGTGTTAGGTCCTGTAGGAAAGTGCCTTTTGGCAGAAGGAAGGATCTGAAGGTCCAGAGTTTGGTTGTTGATGTTGGGATGTAAGGCTTGGATATATAAAACTTCGAGTATAGGTAATCTCCTTGGGTCACTTTCTTTATCGAGTATGGTGGTGTGTTTCTCTAACTCGTTGCGTGTGAGGTGAGGGTGGTTAGGGGTGAGATAGTGGCCTTTGATGGCTCCAGCCTGAAGGTGAAGAGTTAGCCGACGTGAAAGACGAGTCTGCATCATACCAATATAGGAATGAGGTCCACAGTCCTCATAATTACAGGTATGTTGGTAAATGACGTGATCGTCGTTCATCGGGCTCTTTATCTTGGTGGAGGCAGGTTTGTTGCGGAGAACGAGGTTGGAGGTCTTGGGGGATTTGTAGTAAATTAGCCTTACATCCCAACCTCAACAACCAAACTCTGGACCTTCAGATCCTTCCTTCTGCCAAAAGGCACTTTCCTACAGGACCTAACACCCCCCCTCGCCCCCCGGTGCCCTTGATGCAGCCCCCCGCGCTACCTCCTTCAGCTTCGTCTTCCGCAGGTGCCACACAACTTAGGCCACGCCCCTCGACACGCAGCCAATTAGCTTCGACCCCACCAACCAACCACCATCCCGCATCCAGTGCGCATGCGTGAAGCGGTTCACCCCTTTCTCTTTTCCAGAATCCCCCTCCACCAATAGTAGATTTTTGCCCCTTGTTTTCCGCCTCCTCTGATCCTCCACCCTCTATATATACCCTTCCTGTTTACCTTTTATATCATTCCATCCTTACTTGATAATGCTGGTTGTCCAGTGAAACGCGTCGTATATCCTGTATCATCATTTACATTTATGTAACCCTGTACCACCATGAATTTTGCTCATCTCCTTCATCTACTTCCTGCCACCCAGCGAAAACTCATCAGAGACCTGGAAACTTTGAATAATAAAATTTCCAACGCAGAAATTGCCATTTCTTTCAACCTCGTATGTATTAAAGAAAATGTATTACCTGGCTTTACTAACATATATATATATATATATATATATATATATATATATATATATATATATATATATATATATATATATACCGGTATATATTTGTATAAGAACATAAGAAAACGGGAGTCTGCTGAGAGCCGATTGGCCCACACAAGGCAGATCTCTTTCGAACCCAACCCATCTGAAGTGGGTTGGGATGGTGGAAGGGGTGGGGGGGGGTCGTCAAATATTAACCAAACGCAGTACATGAAAATACTTTCTAAATGTTTACCAAATACAAAAAGTTCAATTGGTTTGCTAGAACGGTATTTCTAGTAGAACACAAATCAACTCTCTTGTGTTATCTCTAAATGCAAATGTAATGTCAATAATTGTATAACCAAAGTCATTGATTTGCCAGGAACAAGGATAGAGAGAGAGAGAGAGAGAGAGAGAGAGAGAGAGAGAGAGAGAGAGAGAGAGAGAGAGAGAGAGTGAGTTACAAGGAATATTTAGAATCTCAAGAAACCTTGCCGTCCATTCCGAGAAGATACTCGAAGTGGAAGAAGGTAGCCGGTTTAGTTCACTACACTCATTACAGTGTGTAAAGTACTATCTACTCTCTTCTTGAACTGCTCTACTTAAGAACTGCTTACAATTTCTGAGGGAAGTTTGTTCCAGGCAGGACAGATCTTATGTGAAAAATGTTTCACAATTACTAGCTCTGAACCTCTTCAGTTATAACTTCCAGCCATGGTTGAGTATTGTTTTCATAATGAAGCTAAACATTTTGAGAGAGAGAGATAGATGGATATATATATAGAGAGAGAGTGGGGGGGGAGAGAGATATGTAGATAGATAGATAGATAGAGAGAGAGAGAGAGAGAGACTATAGGTAAGTAATTGTGAACAAAAGAATATGACAAGTGAGTGCTAACTTAGCCTCCAACCCTAATTAAGGGCAGGAAATGTTTAGCCTGTGACCTCAGGTCACAAATGTGGGAATCTCTCTCTCTCTCTCTCTCTCTAATGAAACGTAGTGATACTATACCTCCTTTTTGTTAAAGTATTTATGCAATGGTGACAGGTCAGTTGAACCAGTGCCACTTCAACCAGTGCCTCTTTAACCAGTGCTAACTCAACCAGTGGCCACTTCAACCAGTGACCATTTCAACCAGTGAACATTTCAACCAGTGACCATTTTAACCTGTAGGTTAGGTTAGGTTAGGTTAGTTAGGTTAGGTTAGGTTAGGTTACTGGTTAAAATGGTCACTGGTTGAAATGGTCACTGGTTGAAGTGGCCACTGGTTGAGTTAGCACTGGTTAAAGTGGCACTGGTTGAAGTGGCACTGGTTCAACTGACATGGAACCTTATGCAATATATATGTTTGGTGATTAAAACCCCTACCTATCGGCGCAACATAAGTCGAGTATAATAAATCTGGACTATCTGGCGGCGCGCGACATAGGTCGTGTGGCAATTTCAGCACGTAATGTTGCTGAGAGAGAGAGACAAGTGGTGGCAGGAGAGTAGCGAGCGTATGACTGCTCCAGACCACCGCGGCGAACCTACTGACACGAATCCCACCTCCTCCCTCCCTCTCTCACTCGCTACATACTGAATTGTATGGGGAAAGTACCGAATTACATGCTTTTTGCACTCGTGTTGCGCGGTTGTTGCAAGAAAACTAGCGGTCATAAAAGGATCGTTGTGGTGTCATTGGAAAGCTCTGTTTATGCCCTTTCAGGGATAGATACTTGTTTTACGCTCTGGGTCTTATTTAGGCATGAAAATGATCACGTAAACAGCCCTATTTTGGGTAAAAACACCCCGCTGGTGGCTACATATTATATACCCCGCTCGTAAGGTGTTAAACCATCAACTGGTATTTTGTTTTCTTTTTTTTATAAATGCAGTATTTCATATGACAACTAGATGTATATATCTGTGCGCTTTTCACTTTTTTTTTTTTAATCTAAAACCGTGTTAATATGTACAGTTCAATAGATCACAACAAACTGTTAATCTGAGTTGTGGATTGAACCAAGATATACTGTAGATCTTGGATTGAACCAGTGCAAGCGTTGGTGATTGGCCTCAACCAGTCACTACCCGCGCGCGGCTGACAGCCTCTCCCGTGTGGCCATTTCGGTTTGTGGCCATTTTGGAGTGTGGCCATTTCGGTTTGTGGCCATTTCGGAGTGTGGCCATTTCAGTTTGTGGTCATTTCGGTGTGTGGCCGTTTTGATTGTGGCCATTTCGGTTGTGGCCATTTCGGAGTGTGGCCGTTTTGACTTGAAAGCGGCTGGTCAATAGTGTCCTTGTTCACTTAAGGGGGGAACACCTCTTTATATATATTTTTTTTTCTCTCTCTCCCTCTCTCTCTGGGTTGTGTTCTTTCGGCCCCATTCAGCCTACTGTATGAAGACGTTTATCCCCTTCCAGGTGTCGATTTTTTTCCAGGTGAGCGAGAGCGAGCCAGCATATTTGTTTATGTGTTTTTGTCAGCAGACTAAATTCGTACTTTTTTTTAAAGAAACATGTCTCCAGCGAAGCCGTATTTCTCCATACAATGCTGGTTCGTTTTCGCTCGCCAGGAAAATATCGACACCTGGATGGGGATAAACGTCTTAAAACAGTAGGCTGAATGGATACAAGCCAGAGAAAGAGATAAGGAGAGAACAAAAAGCAGGTCACCCCTTTAAGCGGTCAGGTCAATAGTGTCCTTGTTCACTTAAAGCCTGAGGAACAAACATTTAAGGAGAGGTTTTTAGTTTGTTAGATAAACCTCCATCAAGCATAAAAATACATCCTCTACACCCCCTTTCAAGATCAATTTGTACATTTTTCGGTAGAAACATTTATTGGCCGAAGGCCGGTTACTCTTGAATTACAGGCTCACTTTCGCTCGCCAGGAAAAAAATCGACACCTACATGGCACGAAAGGTCTTAAAATTGACAGCAATGAGGGGAACGTTCTTAAAATCGCCAACTAATGGGGCGAACGACTTAGTATCTGAAAATCTATGGGGCTAAACATGAGGGAGAAAGGGGTCCAGAAAGAAAAACAAATCGAGTGGAAATTTCCCCTTAAGAGACTGTCGACCAACTGAAGTAATACTTTTCTTGGAATAAACGAACGGCTTCCCATACAGGGGTTCAAGATTCCATACCACTGCTACAAATGAATCTTTCTAAAATGTCGAAGATACCTCCTGACGTTTATGGCAAGACTCATAATTTTCCACAGCATGTTATCAACGTTTATCCCGTTCATGTAACTTATTGAAGTTACGCGGAAACTCAGAGAATCTGTATCCACTAAACATATGAAATGAAAGGCCTGTTTGTGAATTATTGCCACCTTGTCAGTGGTGTTATAGTGTTCATAAAATAGTCCATCATTGATCCTTCCCCACCATCCAAAGGTCACCAAAGGTCAGGGAACCCAAAGGTACAGTCGTTCTGAGGAATCCCTGGGTGTTTGATTATTTTCTTCATCATCATCGTCAACCTGAGTTAAACCATTGTAGGACAAAGATAATTATCATTCAAACACTTCCACTTCCGGTGCTATTCCTTCC
Organism: Paralithodes platypus; assembly: GCA_032716605.1. Lineage (NCBI taxonomy): Eukaryota > Metazoa > Arthropoda > Malacostraca > Decapoda > Lithodidae > Paralithodes > Paralithodes platypus. The sequence continues at coordinate 5,998,741 of CM064547.1, read as the reverse complement.
TCTCCACCCTCCTCTCTCTTACTTATGCCTAATATCCTAATCTCTTCTAAAGATGTACTTTCTACCCTCTCTGGGCTTAATACTAATAAGGCGTACGGTCCGGACGGTGTTCCTCCTGTTGTTCTCAAAAACTGTGCTTCCGTGCTGACTCCCTGCCTAGGCAACCTCTTTCGTCTCTGTCTATCCTCTAACGTCTTCCCTTCATGCTGGAAGTTTGCTCACATTCAACCTGTCCCAAAGAAGGGTGACCGCTCTCAACCCTCCAACTTTCGTTTAATTGCTCTCATTTCCTGTCTTTCTAAAGTTTTTGAAACTATTCTTGCTTCCAAATTTCTTAAGCATTTCTCTTCTCATAATCTGCTCTCAGATCGCCAGTATGGCTTCCTTAAGGGTCGCTCTACTGGTGATCTTCTTTCATATCTTACTAACTCTTGGTCATCCTCCTTCGGGACTTCGGTGAGACTTTTTATATTGCACTAGACATATCAAAAGCCTTCAATAGAGTCTGGCACAATTCTTTAATTTCTAAACTACCCTCCTTCGGTTTCTATCCCTCCATCTGTGCCTTTGTCTCTAATTTCCTTTCCGGCCGTTCCATAGCCTCGGTTGTGGACGGCCATTGTTCACTTCCTCACCCTATAAACTCCGGTGTTCCTCAGGGCTCTGTCCTATCTCCTATTCTTTTTCTAATTTTTATAAATGATCTCCTCAACTGTACCTCAATTCCCATCCATTCATACGCAGACGACTCAACCTTACACTACTCCATTAGTTTTTCAGAACGCCCCAGCCAGCAATCCCTCAACGGACAAACGTAATGAAGCCAGAGAACTCTTAAATTATGATCTAAATACTATCTCCAATTGGGGCAGAGAAAACCTTGTTACCTTTAATGCTTCCAAAACCCAATTTCTCCATCTATCTACCCGTAAGGAACTCCCAGCGGACTATCCCTTATTCTTCAACAATACAAAAATCAATCCTTCATCTTCTCTCAATATTCTTGGTGTCTCCTTTTCTTCTGCTCTCAGTTGGAAGGACCATATTACCAGTGCTGCTAAGGCAGCCTCCCAGAAGCTGGGTGTGCTCAACCGCCTTAGGGGGTTCTTTTCCCCTGCACAGCTTCTTGCTCTGTACAGGGGCATAGTGCGTCCTTGTATTGAGTATTATTCACATGTGTGGGGAGGTTCCTCTCACACCGCTCTCCTAGACAAAGTTGAAAGGAAGGCCTTTCGTATTGTTAACTCCTGTCCACTCACCAACTCTCTGCAATCTCTCTCTCTCTGCCGCAATGTTGCATCTCTCTCGCTCTTCTATCGCTACTATAATAATCAGTGTTCCTCAGAGCTTTCCCAGTGAATACCACCTCCTTTACGTAGGGCACGTGGTACCCATTTTGCAACTCAATCCCACCCCTACTCTGTGCAACTCTCCAACCCAAGAGTGAAACGTTACTCAAACTTTCTTCTACTCAACAGCTGAGCTCTGGAACTCTCTCCCTCTTTCCCTCTTCCTATGACTTAAATTGCTTCAAACTCCGTGTGTCCAGGCATTTTGGCTCGAACGTCCCTTGATTTTGGCCCTGTCACTCTTTCAACTATGGGGGAGGCACTCGCTATAGGCAGTTATGCCTTTTGCCTCCCTCAATCACATAGAAAAAAAAAAAAAAAAAAACACTTATTCCGGTCATATGTTAGCCGTTATGGTGAGTTAAGGGGTCAGAGGCTACTTTTATGGTATATTTATTCATTTAGTTTTTAGTTTTCTCGCTAGACCTCCATCAAGCTTAGAATAACACACCCTAGACCCCCATTCAATATAAATTTTTACATTTTTCGGTAGAAAAATGTCCCGGCGTTCCTCTTAAAATTACAGGCTCGCTATTGCTCGCCAGGAACAAAATCTACACCTAAATGTCACGATAGGTCTTAACATTGACAATGAAATCGGGCAAAAGGTGGTAAAATATCCATACGAATGGGACAAACGTCTTATAATCTCAAAATTAATGGGGTTAAACATGAGGAAGAAGGGGACCATAAAAACAACCCATCTCCCCTAAAGTCACGAGTTGAAGCAGCTTGGATGTGTGTGGGTCACTAAGCCCTAAATGACCAATTAGAGCCGTAAATATCTAGCTGTCTATCAGAGAGAGAGAGAGAGAGAGACAGAGAGATTGCGATCACGTAAAAGGAGAGTGATGAAATGTGAGGCACTGGTAAGATAATACTGATTACTGAAATTAAGAAAGATTGGTATTAAGACGAAATGAAAGAGAATGGGATCCCAGTTGCACCAACATAAACATTTAAGGAAATCTGGAATGAGAAGATAATAAATGGGAATAGTGATGAGAGCTGATTGGAAGAGATAAACACATAGGAATAGGGAATTAAATGACAAATTGGCGACAAAGATATACACGAATAGGGTTTAGTGCCAAATTAAAAAAACACGAGTATTATTGGAAGAAAAGACAGAAAAAGGTGAACAGAAAAGGGCCAGAAAGGCGTAAGAGGATAAGGATCTGATGATGTTAGTGACAAGTGGAAGAAGGTTTGTGTGTAGGTGTGTGAGGTGGGAGGCACATTATGTAGGTGTGTGAGGTGGGAGGTACATTATGTAGGTGTGTGAGGTGGAAGGCACATTATGTAGGTGTGTGAGGTGGGAGGTACATTATGTAGGTGTGTGAGGTGGGAGGCACATTATGTAGGTGTGGGAGGCACATTATGTAGGTGTGTGAGGTGGGAGGCACATTATGTAGGTGTGTGAGGTGGGAGGTACATTATGTAGGTGTGTGAGGTGGGAGGTACATTATGTAGGTGTGTGAGGTGGGAGGCACATTATGTAGGTGTGTGAGGTGGGAGGTACATTATGTAGGTGTGTGAGGTGGGAGGCACATTATGTAGGTGTGTGATGTGGGAGGTACATTATGTAGGTGTGTAAGGTGGGAGGCACATTATGTAGGTGTGTGAGGTGGGAGGCACATTATGTAGGTGTGTGAGGTGGGAGGTACATTATGTAGGGAAAACAGGGAATAAGTCATACTTGAACATTTGATGGCAATAAGTAAATATTTATATTACAACAGAATAATCTGAGAGATAGAGAGAGATAACACATATTCCGATAAAACAAAAACGTGATAAAATAATGTACATAGATTTTCATAAATACACTGACCACACAGAACATACAATCCCAGCGAGGTGGCCAGGACTTTTTTCTGGTAGAGATAGCTAACCCGTGAGTAAGGGAAAGTGGAAGGAAAGTATAACAAAAAAGAAGGCTCTCTCCCCACCCTCCGTTCCCTCCGGCATTACCGTTCATGAACACAGTTGAAAGTGAATAACCTTGCAGATCTTGGATACTGCCTGAAGGAGTTTATAGAAAGATATAAATGGAAAGGAAATTGCATGCATAATGTGACGTCTACCAGCGTGGGCAGAATCGCCTCTCGTTATCCACTAGCGCTCGCCAGGGACATCGAAATGGGCTACAGTTATCCGAGAATATTGTTCTTTCTTTCCTTGTAATCGCAATGTCACAGACAGTCCAATGGTGGTCTTTGTTTTCGTCTGTGACAACGGGATATATTTTATATCAACAGTAGTGATGATACAACTAGCTTGGGAAGGAGAAAGACTTTCAGAGCGAGAAGGTAGTAAGTGTCTGAGTCACGTGAGCATTCCTGCCTCCTCGCTCGCCATTGGCCGGCGTGTCTGGCTGTGTCACGTGACACCTGCTGTCTTGTGACGTATCGGCCCGTGATTGGCCGACCATCGCGCCCTTGCGGGCTCCTGTGTAACTTGCCTCCTGCATGAGCGTCCCCAGGAGCTGTCCTCGTCAGGACAGACTTGGCGCGCGTGCTTCTAACATTCCCTTGCATTCTCTCCCCCCGATCACCACCTTTGTCACTATTTCTCTCTCTGAACTTCTTCTTTTCCATTACTTCTCACCTTTATTCAATTACTTATCCCCTTGGGTTCTGCATACGGTTTCCATAGTCGGCCCATTATATTGCATGCGCCATCCTCAGAGATATTTACATGTACTTAGAATAGGTTTTGAGGGTTCTTAGTTAGTATAGGTTAAGAACTTAGTGTGTCTCCATTATTGATTTAGTGTTTCTGCTCTTTTATTTAATGCTAGACTGGGATAGGGTAACTGTAGTCGTTGTCTCCGATGTGTGTACGGTTTGCCTATACCTACACGACTTCGACCGGTCCTGTGGTAGCCTGTGTTGTCTTTTCGGTTGCGTCCTTTGCGAGTGCAGCATTGTGTTGACTGAGGGTTTTGGCCTGTACCAGTTCCACACTTTGCTGCCTCTTTGCTTGTCTTTTGAGGGTCGCCAGGATAGAACCAGATACTTGTGATCTGGATCTATCGAGAGAGCACCCTAGTCAATTAACGTAACTTAAAGGATGCAGTCTTAAGGACATCGCTAGGCTACGAGCCTGTCTAGCTCAACCCCAGTTCCTTACCTAGAGTATCCCAGCTAGACATTATTAATCAAGTAGACACTTGTTAGTATTTAATATAAGCTCTTTGATATGTACGCATTATTATTCACAGCATTTATTAGTCTAGGTTGTTGTTGAGTTGCACAACCATAGCAGACTGTTTCGTTGATGAGGAAGTACTTCTTTTAGTGTCGAGCATTGCTTCCGTTGCGCATTTATAGTATTCTCGTGTCAGTTAACATTATATGTCCTATCTTTTAATGTATTCGATTTACACATGTGGTGTCCAGCCTCCTGCCTTTATATAGTTCAAGATTAGATACAATAATCTTATGAGCATCAGACTTTCTTCAGAAGTTTCCAGGTCTATGCTGTAGGACTATACTTCACTTTCTTTCAGATAGGAGTGAAGAGTTAATGTAGTTTAGAGTAACTGTATTAAAGCATATTTTATTGTATTAAATCTTGTAGTGATTTAATTGATCTTTCCATGGATTCCTTTTTATGCATTTTAACGTAACTTGCATCTTGTTTGTTATCAGGCTATACCAGTGCCGGTTAGCCTGAAGTAGAGTACATTTATGCCCAGTTAAGGATACCCCGCTATCGCAGACTAACTCTGGAGGGTATAAGTGTTTTGTTCGCCGGCATAATATAAGTTCGAGGGTTTGGATCTAGCGTACCGTTGTTGCATAGTGCCCCATTACTAGTCCAATCTTTAAGTGCCCTTGTTTTATTCGTAGTCCCGGTCGTAACAATAATGAATAGGAATAATACACGAGAAAAAAAACAGAAAAAAAATCATTCATCTAAATAATCAAGAATAATGAAAAAGGCAGGAGTAACTGAAATAGTGGAAGCAAACAAGACATTTATTTATTTATTTATATATATGAGAGTGAAACGCTGGATCATAAGAAAAGAGAACGAAACATATTTGGGATGTTAAGTTGAAAAATCTGTATAATCCAGGAAATGAGCAGAGGATGATGGTAATAACAGGACTACAGGATAAAGAGGGAGGATTATGGTCACACAACATGGAAGAGTAATTATAACAGAGAGAGAGAGAGAGAGCGAGAGAGTAGGTGTAAGAGTGAGTTATATTGGGGAGAAAGGAAAGCATAAATCGGAGAGAGAGAGAGAGAGGAGATTTGGTCGTGCCCAAGTGAGTGAGAGTTCGTGTCTAGTTATAAACATGTCTGTAAGTCTGGGTATACATGCATGCGTGTGTGTGTATGTTGGTCGTGTGTGCGAGTAAGCTATGTGTGCGTGTATGTCAAGTAAAGATATCTATTTGGGGGGGAATTAAAACTATTTCTAGTTTATACCCTCTCGTATTTTCTGTATGTACTGAAAATTGTTGTAATATTACTATTTAATGATTATTTTGTACGCATTATAAGGATTAATATACAATTCAAATGTGTGTGCAGGTATTATGGTTCATGACTATGGCAAGTATATTGGGGTCACCTGCTCCACGGAGCCTAGCTACCTCCGCGGAGGGTCCGAGGTCCACGTAATTTTAGAGATGGAGTATGAAATTTGAATATTTTAGTTAATTACTCGGTTTTAATACATAAACAAGTGTATAAAATTACAAATTATTTTAATATCATGCATTAAAGTAGAAAATATTACTAATAAATAATATATATAATGGTGAAAATAGCGTTTAACTTTAGCGTACGTCGTCTGCCGAGTCTTCGCCATGTAAACAAAAGATTTGGTCAATGACTTATTGACTTTATTATGATCTAAAACACATACTCCTCCCATATTAGTGCAAAGGAACTTTGGTCAATATTTACGAGCCGCACCACAGCTGGGATCTCATTTATAATGGTAGTTTTGGGTTCCTATCATTTTATGCTTCATTGCTATTTAATTTTTATCCACCGGAAAATATTTTTGTTTGTCTTTTTTTTTTTTTAGCATTAACCTAACCAAAAAACCTAACCTAACCTAACCTAATAACCCCCAAATACATTTAGGTTAGGTTAGGTTAAGTTTTTTGGTTAGGTTAATGCAAACAAATAAAAATATATCAATAAAGCCAAGACATTTTTGTTTTATGTATGAAGATAAAATAATATGTAATTTTATACACTTGTTTATGTATTAAAATCGAGTAATTAACTTAAATATTCAAAGTTCATACTCAATCTCTAAAATTACGTGGACCTCGGACCCTCCGCGGAAGCAGGTAGGCTCCGTGGAGCGGGTGACCCCAATATACTGCCATACATGACTGCTCCGGTACTAATATGTGTTTGGGACTCTTACTAACACACACACACACACACTTACACACACACACACTCACTCACACACACAGGCACATACATACATACACACACACACATGCGCACGCACGTTCATACTCACAGCCAAACTCACTCTCTCGTACTCTCACTCTCTCGTACTCTCTCTCACTCTCACTCTTTCACTTTCATATTCACACACACTCTATCTCTCTTGCTAGTTGTTTGACAAGTACTGTCTGGTTGGTGACAGGTCTCGGATTATGGTCATATGGAGAGAGAGAGAGAGAGAGATGGATGTCATGTGCTTCAGAGAGTTAACGGGGAGGCACTCGCTTTTTCTGAACCCCCTTCTCCCCAATGTTTTCCATATTACTTTTAAGATTTTAAGACGTTCGTGCCATTAGCTTGTGTATTTTGAGAACGTTCGTACAATTTCTTTATCAATATGAAGACCTCTCGTGCCCTTTAGGTGTTGATTATTTCCTGGCGAGCGATAGCGAGCCTGTATTTTAGAAGGAACTGAAAAATATACAAATTTATCTTGAAAGGGGGTCTAGAGGGTGCTATTTTAAGTTTGATGGAGGTCTAGCGAAGAAACTAAAAATATAGATGAATACATACTGTATATACATAGACCAAAAAGCAAGCACTACTCCCTTAAGGTCAATTAAACATTTGGACCCTTCCGCTCGTAATGCCCTATCATGCACATACCTGCACATACCAGTAGTTCACATGTTTCACCAAATACCTGAAGCTCTCAGGTATTTGTTCACATCAGTAGAAAGGGGGATAACATTAACACTTTGGCTGTGGGCATATTTCCGCCATATTAGGGCTTATTCAGGCACTCCTGATTGATTAGGCAATGTCTGAATGAAATAAAATGTATTCAGACAAAATCTAGAAGAAAATACTGTAGCTTCAAAATGACCCCAAAACGAGCTTCGTAGCTCGCGGGCTTCACTCGCAACGTAGGCTACCATAGACATTCGCTAAAATGAGCATTTATCACTAATGCCGCGCTACATTTGCCTTTGGCAGTGCTGTATATCTCGCGAGACTCTGACTCAGAGTCTTCAGTGCCGCGGCCGACTGGTTAGGGGAAGGACGTGTGGCCTGCCGCGCTTCCGCTCCCTTGCACTCGATCTACAGGTTTTAAGAGGCTATAAAAGCCTGTAAATTGCCATGGCGTTCCGAAACGTATTCCGTCAGCAATGGGTTAACTGTTTGCGATTGACTTCACGTGGAGGTCTGCGTAAGTTGGAATTTTGTTCATCGTTCGTAACACCAATAACACCCCAAATTAAATTAATAGGAGAATGCGATTCGAACCCTGGCCATCACATTTTTTTTTCTATGTGAGTGAAGGAGACAAAAGGCAGAACTGCCTTTAGCAAGTGCCTCCCCCAAAGTTGAAAGAGTGACAGGGCCAAAATTAAGGGACGTTCGAGCCAAAATGCCTAGACACACTGAGTTTTAAGCAATCTAAGTCATAGGAAGAGGGAAATACTGATTATGGGAGAGTTCCGGAGCTCATATGTTGAATAAAAGAAAGACTGAGAAAAACGTTTCACTCTTGGGTTGGAGAGTTGCATAGAGTAAGGGTGGTATTGTCTTGCAAGACTGGTGCTACGTGTTGTACGAAGAAGGGGTGGTATACACTCCGAGAGCTCTGAGGAGTACTGATTATTGTAATAGTGGTAGAATAGTGAGATAGATGCAACATTACAGTGAAAAGAGAAAAATTGCAGGGAATTGGTGAGTGGACGTGAGTTAATGAGACGGAAGGCTTTCTTTTCTACTTTGTTTAGAAGTGCTGTGTGAGAGGATCCTCCCCACACGTGTGAACAATATTCAATACATGGACGCACTGTGCCCCTGTACAGAGCAAGAAGCTGCGCCGGGGTAAAGAACCTCTGGAGGCGGTTGAGCACACCCAGCTCCCGGGAAGCTGTTTTAGCTAGGGTGGTAATATGATCCTTCCAAGAGAGATCAGAAGACAAAGAGACACCAACAATATCAAGAGAAGATGAAGGGTTAATTTGTATGTTATTGAAGAGTAGGTCATAGTTTTTTGGAAGAGGGCGACAGTAGACAGATGGAGAAATTGAGTTTTGGAAGCATTGAAGGTAACCAGGTTTTTTTCTGCCCCAATTAGAGATAGTAGAGAGATCAGAAGATAGGTGTTTTATGGCCTCCTTACATGAGCTTTGGAGTTCTTGCTGTGAATGGTGTTGTGAAAGGCTAGTTGAATAGTGTAATGTGTAAGTCGTCAGCATATGAGTGAATGGGGCTGGAGATGCAGTTGAGAATATCGTTAATGAATAATAGGAAGAGAATTGGAGATAGTAAAGAACCCTGAGGAACACCGGAGTTGATAGATTGAGGAAGTGAACAGTGGTCGTCCACAACTGCAGCTATGGAATGGCCGAAAAGGAAATTAGAGACAAAGGCACAGATGGAAGGTGGAAACCATAGAAGGGTAGTTTGGAAACTAGGGATTTGTGCCAGACTCTATTGAAGGCCTTCGATATGTCTAGCGCAACAGAAAGAGTCTCCCCGAAGTCCCAAATGGAGAATGACCAAGTGTTAGTAAGATAAGAAAGAAGATCACCTGTAGAGCTGTCCTTAACCCCTTCTGTACTGGCGACGTCTTCTTAATTTCATTCTAGCTATATTTAGATGATGATGTGCTGTTTAAGAAGGATAAGGGAGAGAGTTTGAAGCCTGTTAATTGTTGGAAGCCCTTTCTCAACTGCATGAAATAATATAATAATTGTCATATTATAATGAAAAGAAGTCCCTGGTAATGAAGGGGTAAAGGAAGCCAGGCTGGTGGTCTGAGAGTAGGTTATGGGAAGATAAATGCTTAAGACATTTTGATGCAAGAATAATTTCAAAAACTTTAGAGATGCGAGAAATGAGAGCAATTGGACAATAGTTGGAGAGTTGAGAGTGGTCACCCTTCTTTGGGACAGGTTGAATGAGAGCAAACTTCCAGCAAGAAGGGAAGACGCTAGACGAGCAATAGAGACGGAAGCACATTTTTTTATTACAATAGGAGGAACACCATCCGGTCCATACGCCATAGGGTGGAAAGTACATCCCTGGAAGATATTATGATGTTAGGCATAAGTATAAGAAAGGGGAGTGGAGAGGCAGGAATAGCACCTGAATCATCCAAAGTGGAGTTTTTAGCGAAAGTATTAGCGAAGAGTTCAGCTTGGTCAGAGGAAGAAGTGACGGTGGGGCTGTCAGAGTGGAAAAGAGGAGGGAAAGACAGAGAAGAAAAATTGTTGGGGAGGTTTTTGGCTTTATGCCAGAAGGTTTGGGAAGAGTCGGAGTTGGATAGTTCAGTGCATTTATTATTGATGAAAGGAGGTTTGGCGAGGTGAAGAACAGATATGGCCTAATTCTGGGCAGAAACATAGGAAGTATGAGATTCTTGAGTTTGAAGGCGACGGCACCTTTTGAATGCTTTCTCCTTATTGCGGACAGCAGTAGAGCAAGCTTGAGGAAACCAAGATCTGTTGGCATTAGACTGAGAGTAAGAAAATGGAATGTATGCTTGCATGACCGAGAGGGTTACCTTGGTAATGCGTTCAGCACTCTCTGATGGTCCTCGGTCACTGAAGCAAATGTCATTCCATGGGAAATCAAAGAAGTACTGCCAAAGAGCCTCCCAGTCGGCAGCGCTAAAGTGCCACAAGTGCCGCCGGCTGGAAGGGTCAGGTGGCCGTACCGGAGAGATAGGACAGGCGACAGAGATAAGTTTATGGTCAGAGGAGCCCAAAGGAGAGACAAGATTTACCGTATAAGCAGAATGGTTAGAGGTTAGAAATAAGTTAAGAATGTTGGGCCGATCTCCAAAGCGATCCCGGATACGGGTGGGTTGCTGGACTAATTGCTTTAGGTCATTAAGGATAGAACAGATGTAGACTCGTTCACCAGGTTGGTCAGTGTAAACAGAGGAGAGCCATTGGCGGTGGTGAACGTTGAAATCTCCTAAGATGGAGATTTCAGCGAAAGGAGAGATGGATAGAATGTGTTCCACTTTAGAAGTTAGATAGTTAAATAATTTTGGATAGTCAGTAGAATTAGGGGAGAGATAAACAGCGCAGAAATATTTAGTTTGAGAGTGACAAGAACGCTTTAGCCAGAAAGGTGAGAATTCTGAAGAATTACAGTTGGGAACACAAGAGAAAGCAAGATTGTTGCGTACATAGACGCAACATCCACCTTTGGCTTGAAGCTGAGGATATACAGTAGATAGTAGGAGGATTCAGAAAAGGGTTGGCTGTCAGTAATCCCAGACAACTGCGTATCGGTGAGAAAGAGAAGATTAGGGTTGGTAGAGGGAAGGTGGTGTTCCACAAAGTGGAATTTAGAGGAAAGGCCACGAATGTTGGAGAAATTAATAGTGGTCCAGAGCACTTTGGTAAGTCGCTGCCATGGGTTGAACTAATGGGAGCATTTCTGGTCCCTCCCCCCTTGGGTCTCAGAGGCAGGTCGTGGTTTTGTCATCGTTTGTATTTTTGAAAGAAAAAAAATAGTGTAGAAGGTAAGGTGTTTGTAGTAACTATAATGTAGTGATGAGAGGAGAAGGTGTTTTGGAGGGCAGGCTGGGATGGTCCTCAATATTGATGAGGCACAGAAAAGATCACCTAGGGAGGCCAGGTTGTGAAACAGTAGTTCCAGTTGTTCTTATCAACCACCTAGCACTCCCCGAGAGTACCGTTCTGTTCGGCTGGTGCCTACAGCCTCCTCCTAGCAATGCAGAACAATGCAGAACTTACACGTTCTAACCATTACACCATCGAGACAGTTATGATGTAAGGTGGGGTTTTTTACGTGTTTACTTCTGTATATGTTATTATGCTTATTAAATGGATATTACGTTCGAGTGTCTGCGTATTATGTTAACCTTTATAGTAATATGGCGTTTGTTTGTTTGGTATTTGTGTTCGTGGCATTATTATTCGATCATATACAGCTTAGGATCAAGCAAGGAAAAATATCATGTGTTTTTTTTACATTTAGAACATAACATATGAACATAAGAAAACGAAAATAAAAAAAGAGGCCAACTGTCCTACAAGAGGCAGATCCCTTGTACAGTTCCGGATCTCCACTGTAACACTAAACTCTACAACCACCACACATGGGCGGGTGCCCAACCCCGAAAGGAGTTGAAATAGGGGAGCTATCCCCCCGCCAAAGGCGGCTTTCTAGGGCCTTTCCTAGCTGATGCTGAGAGGATTGGGTTCTAGTCATGTGGTGATGGGCTGGTCTATCCGAGTGAGAACTGAGCGATCTCTGCCATACCCATAGCTTACTCTGACTGTTCCTTTTACTTATATATCGTCTAGATCTCAAGTGGCGGCGTCTTTTCCGTGGATTGACCTCCCTACTGCCAACCTAGAAGTTGGCAGATTGGGAGCCAAAGCGTCACATTTTTCCCTTGCCCCTCAACTTTCCCTTCATAATTGCTGAGGGGCACAGGGCATTGGGGGGGGCTTTGGTTTCCCGGGAGTTTCCGCACCCTCCTCAGCTCCCTGCCTTGGAGTGGCTTCGGTCACCCGGGCTTTGTTAGTGGTAAGCAGGGAGGATTTTGTGGGGGCGCTCGTTTATGGCCTTGGCCTTGCTCGAGACCTTGGGGCTGTTCGGCCAGACAGCCTGGGGAACAACAACAACAACAACAACAACAACCACCACACCTCACCTCACCCGTCTCCTACACCACTCCTATACAACAGCTACCCTACCACACACTCTGTAACACTAAACTCTACAACCACCACACCTCACCCGTTTCCTGCACCACTCCTATATAACAGCTACCCTACCACACACTCTGTAACACTAAACTCTACAACCACCACACCTCACCCATCTCGTACACCACTCCTATACAACAGCTACCCTACCACACACACTGTAACACTAAACTCTACAACCACCACACCTCACCCGTCTCCTACACCACTCCTATATAACAGCTACCCTACCACACACACTGTAACACTAAACTCTACAACTACCACACCTCACCAGTCTCGTACACCACTCCTATATAACAGCTACCCTACCACACACACTTTAACACTAAACTCTACAACCACCACACCTCACCCGTCTCGTACACCACTCCTATACAACAGCTACCCTACCACACACACTGTAACACTAAACTCTACAACCACCATACCTGACCCGTCTCCACCACTCCTATATAACAGCTACCCTACCACACACACACACACACTTATACTGAAACTCACACACACATAATGAACCGATTATTATTATTAGTAGTATTACACACACACACACACACACACACACACACACACACCCTCTAAGGCCATTTACTGGAACTGCTATTATACCTGTTACGCTGGCCAGCTTGCCAGAATGCACTCGTAACTCGCTAGTGCTCGCCAGGGCAGTGAAATGGGCTACAATAATCGTAGAACGAAGTTCTTTCTTTCATAGAGTTCATGTTGTCGCAGACAGATCAGTGGTGGTCGTTATTCTTGTCTGTGACACTTGGAAGTGTTTTATATCATTGATAGAATATAAGATGCATTGTGTGAAGTTGTAGGGAGAAAGAGAGCGAGCAGCGTGGTGGTAATATGTGCGTGTGTATGTACGTGTGCCTCCCTCGCTCGGAGGAGTTTCCCACGCTCGTGATTGGCCGGCGGGCCTGACGCGTCATATGACGTCTGCTCCTCATGACGTAGTTGTCTGTGATTTGGTGCTGCTGCCTTTGTTAGTGCTGGGGGGCTCCTGCCCGCGTTTCTCCTGCAGAGCTTGGCACAGCGTGCTTGGTCCTACATGTCCTTTGCAATCTGTCCCCCCATCTTACCCCCTGTACTACTATTTCTCTCTCTGAACTTCTTCTTTTTCATACTCCTCTCTTTATTCAATTTCTTATCCCTTCTGGTTCTGCATACGACTTCCATAGTCGGCCAGTCGTATTACCAGCACCAGTTCTCCATATATGTTTGCACTAGCTTTAGGGATTATTCGAGTCATAGTCTAATGGTATCATAGTATTGGGGTGCTTCTATTTATTGAATTGTTCTTTCCTACTATTTAATGCTAGACAGTGGAAGGTATCTTTGGTCGTTGTCTGAGTTATGTATGTGGCAAGTCAGAGCCTGTACAACATCGACGAAGCTAGGTAGCCTGTAACCCTTGTGCATATTTTTCCTTTGTGAGTGTAGCAGTATACAGGTGAAGGGCTTTTGCCTACACTTACCTGTATGCTTGCTACCTCATTTCGTTGACCTTTGTGGAGCGCCAGGGCAAGACCAGATACTAGAGATCTGGACTTACCAAGAGAGCCTCCAAGTCACTTAACGTAACATAAGGGAAATCTGTTCAAGGTATCGTATAAATACGATAGAATATGACTTTTTTGTGATCTCGTATGTCTCTGTGACGTCACGATTGCTCCTACAGCACGACGTAGGACGAGTAGATAGTATATTATAAGATTGTAAATAAATTAAGTTATAAAAGGCCTAATATGCTATTAAGCAATATTGCCATGGTCTTATGTAAATTTATCGTATATATTAATATAATTTATCGTATAGAGCAACCTAGATGCGGTACGATAATTTGGGCTCCTGGCGGTTTGCCAAGGCAGCAAGGTGTGCTTTCGAGGAATGCCAGAGCCTTCACGAACACCAACCAGTTAACATCTAAATTTCCGCCCTCAGTTGATCGTGCTTTTGTGCCTCTAATCACAATACACATACAGCAATACACTCAGCTACACCATCACGACGCTCTCATCGACACCATTACTGACTGATAGGTAAGCATAATAATCATGTCCATTCCCATGTAATCATTTATTCTTTCTTTAACTTGAATCGAGTCTCGGGACCGAAGTCTCGTCCCCATTGTCTACCGCCATATTGGGTCAAACGTTCTCCCTTGCCTCATTGCCACATGGAACTATTGGTGAGTTAATTCCTGGCTAATATTAACCCTTATAACATTACCCTATATATACATGTATTATGTGAGACCTTTGGATATAAATTAGCTTGTTTCAGATTGAATTCAATTTAGATATGGAGTAGTTTTCATTTAGATTGATTTTATTTGTATTCATTATAGCTTAGTAATATTTAACTTCCATTGATAGTTTACAACATTGGTGCCCAGACCCGGGAATTAGCTACCAGTAAGGGATTTTAAGGCAATGAACAAGGGGACATATACCAGGATGCAGGAACAACTCTATGATAAACTGGCAAGGCTAGCCAAGCGATGGTTAGAGCCGGAATGCAGGGTCACATCGTTGCACCTGCCTAAGTCCTGCATCCCACCCATCATCTTTCCCCAATAATTTTCTTTTCCGTTTCAGACTTCCTGTGACATATGACCTGACCTAACATTTTTTCTTGTTCAATATGATCCATTAATTGGTATTGCTATTTAGTGTACTATTTTTTCTCCATAACATAGAAGTCCACCGGTCGGCGTCTCTTAACTAGACTATTATTTGGCCGTTGTTTTTGTAACTTAACATTTAGATACATAGCCTATAGGCTCACATGCAAAATTAATAAAGACAATAAAGAGACACCGTCTAGTGGGGTGCTGATCAAAGCCCCTAAAAATCAAAGGGCGGGACTTCGGGGAGTATTAAATAGGCTAATTGTGGACGTCAACACTTCCATCACTACTGCCGAACTAGAGGAATTGGAGGCTAGATTAGAAAACGTTCAAGCTACCCACGGTCGTATTACGGCTCTGAGTGAGGTGATTGTGGCTGACATGATAGAGGAGGAAGAGATAGTTACAGAGTGTGATAATCGCGCCCTCTATGACGAACCTGTCTTTAGAGCAAAGTACCTATTACAAGGAGAGTAAGAAACTGTTCTGGAAAGAAGTCAAGAAAGTTAGGGAAGGTAGCAAGGGAAACAGTAAGGGTGTGAAAGATAAGAATGGGAGAATGCTAGCCGAGAAGCAAGAGAGAGTCGAAAGATGGAGGGAGTACTTCAGTGAGTTGCTAAATGAAAGGAATGAAGAGCCAGCAAACATAGCTGGATATGGTATGGGAGGGAGAAGAAGAGAAGTAGTGGAGGAGGAGGTGGGGATCAGGAGGTCAGAAGTGTGGGAAGCCATGAAAAGAGTGAAGTTGGGGAAAGCACCAGGAACAGATGGAGTGTATGGGGAAATGTTGAGGTATGGTGGTGAGATAGTGATAGAATGGGTATGGAAAATGTGCAAACTAGCATGGGAGAAGGGGAGTGCACCCGATGACTGGAAGACTGGCATAATAGTCCCCCTATATAAGGGCAAAGGGGAAAGAGGAGTGTGTGGTAACCACCGAGGAATATGTCTTCTAAGCGTAGTAGGGAAGGTATACAGTAGGGTAGTGATTGAGAGAGTAAGAGTGAGAACGGAGAAATGGATAGGCGACGAGCAGGAGAGGTTTTAGGAAGGGAAGAGGATGTGTAGATCAGATTTTTACCCTGAATTGTGTTGTGGAGAAGTATCTGGAGAAGAAACAAAAGGTGTATGTTGCCTTTATGGACTTGGAGAAGGCCTATGACAGAGTGGATAGAGAAGGTTTGTGGAAAGTACTTAGAATATACGGAGTAGAGGGCAAGTTGCTGAAAGCAGTGAAGAGCATGTATGAGGGTGCAAAGGCGGCAGTACGTGTGGAGAGTGAGCAGAGCGAGTTCTTTGACCTGAATGTTGGTTTGAAACAGGGGTGTGTGATGTCCCCGTGGTTGTTTACTGTATATATGGATGGAGTTATGAAAGAAATACTATCAAGAGCAGTGGATGTTGGTGTATCGCTGAAAAGGGAGGGAATTGAGTGGAAGCTACCTATACTGCTGTTTGCGGATGATACAGTTCTGATGAGTGATAATGAATGGGAGTTGCAGGGTCTGGTAAATGAGTTTGGAACAGTGTGCAAAAAACGGAATTTGAAGGTAAATACGGGGAAGAGCAAGGTTATGGTCTTCGAAAGGGGTGAAGTCACAGAGTGTGAGGTGAAGCTGAACGGTCAGGCTATGGAGATCGTCAACTCTTTTAAGTATCTGGGCAGTGTGTTGAGTAAAGATGGGACTATGGATGAAGAGGTGCGGGAGAGGGTACAACAGGGGAAGAGGGTTGTAGGAACGCTAAAAGCAGTAACAAGAAATAGGGTGGTCAGTATGGAAGTGAAGAAGTCCTTGCATGACAGTGTGGTAATCCCGACACTGACTTACGGAAGCGAAGCATGGACGTTGGTTGAGAGACTCAGACCAAGAGTGAGAGCAGTGGAAATGAATTACTTAAGGAGTGCGTGCGGAGTTACATGGAGGGATAGACAGACTAATGAGGAAGTAAGAAGGAGGTGTGGTGTGGAGGTAGATGTGCTGGAAAGTGTGAAAAGGAACAACTTGAGATGGTTCGGCCATATGGAACGTATGGAAAGCGAGAGAATGACTAAGAGGGTGTACGAGAGCGAGGTGGAGGGACAGAGGGGGAGAGGTAGACCGAATATGAGGTGGAAGGATGGAGTGAGGAAGTACATGAACGAAGGCGGTGCTGGTTGGGGGGAGGGGCGTCGACTAACTGGGGACAGAGGTGCATGGGGGCGGTTCGTTCGTGGCCACCCCTTCGGGGATCACGGCGTCAGGCAATAGATAGATAGATAGACCTATTACAGCATGCTGTCTCAAGTAAGAAGGGAGGCGATAATGAGGCCCATAGAAGGGCTGACCCAAAACATACTGTACACCTCCCAAAGCTCAATCTTCCTACATTTGGGGGCAAGTTGACTGAGTGGTTAGCTTTTTGGGACGTATTTTGATCTACGGTTCATGAATCCTCTTTGGATAATGTCCGCAAGTTTCACTATCTGAAGGGACAAATGGAAGGAGAGGCCTTACATTTAATAGAGGGTTTTGCAGTAGTGGGTGGTAGTTATCTTGAAGCGGTACACTTATTAGAGTCCACATACGGGGATAGAGAGCAGTTGAAGATGGCCCATGTCGTTGCCTTGTTGGGGCTCGCAGAATCACAGTATAAGGTTGAGGAGTTGACAAACTTCAGGGCAAATATGGAGTGCCATACTCGATCGCTAGACACCCTAGGGCTTACCACGCAGGAAATGATAGTCATTATCTTGCGTCAGAAGCTTCCTATGGCAATACTTGATAAGGTAAGATCATTTGAGCTGGGGGAATTCAAAACTCAGTTCAGTAAGGAGATCAATAATCTACAGTTGAACAAAGGGAGAATGTATGTGTCGGGAGGGAGTGAGAATGTGGAGAAGAGGGGAACAATAAGCATGACAGTGGGGACTAAAGTAAAGAAAGAGGGTGCGTATAAGAAACCTGCTCAGATTCTATGTAAGCTATGTAACAACAAACATAAATGGAGTTTCTGCATAAAATTCCCAACAAATGAGACAAAACTAGCACAGGCGAAAAGATTGAAGCTATGTGTAGGTTGTCTAAGTAAAGAACATGGTAAGCAGGGACAATGTACTGCTACATACTTAAGGCCCTGTCGCCACTGCAAAGGACATAACTTTGATAAGTTGTGTCCTACTGCAGATAAAGTCAAAGACGTCAAAACAGAGGGTACTACAACTGTGACACTAGGTAGCACGCAAGACACCACTATATTGCCCACAATACAGATTCCCATGGAAGGTAATGACAGTAACAAAGTTTGTCGGGTATTTCTAGATCAAGGGTCTCAACGTTCCTTTATATAGAGGTCCGTACTAGTGGGACTGAAGCACCGAATCGTAGGGGCTGAGACTCTTCGATTACAGGGCTTCACAGGGGTTACTGATAAGCAAGACTACGAGATAGCGGAGATTTCATATTTCTACCGTAAAAAACGGTACTTTATGACTTGTATCGTAGTAGACCCCCTACCAGAATATGTATCTGTAGGAGTGAAGAAGGTGGAACACGCATTACGTAGCAAAGGGGTTAACTTGTCAGATCCCATGGGAAATCAGAGTGAGGTGCATGTTCTACTTGGTGTGGATCATTATTATGATGTAGTATACCCTGGATTTAAAAAGATGTGTGGTGTAATTTTAATCCCCACTAAATTTGGATATTGCATGAGCGGAAAGGTGCATACTACACAGTCAAAGGTCCTGGTCGACACGGTCTCGATATATAGAGTCAATGTAACCGCGGCAGAGGAGTTGGGAAGGGAGGATTCCCAACCTAGTGACTCTAAGATGGCTGCCGAGTTCGACCTGGAACGACTGAGGAGATTGGATCACATAGGCATTAATCCTATGGAGACTGATTATGACTCGGAAGTTGCGCTACAGAGGTTTGACGAGTCTGTGTGCTACTGTGCCTCAGACAAGCAATATAAAGTTAGTTTACCCTGGAAGAACAGTGAGATAAGCCTGCCTACCAACTATGGTTTGGCATTAGGTCGCTTGCGCGCATTACAGCGTAAATTGTCTAACGAACCGAGCACGCGCCAGGCATATGACGATGTATTTCGGAGTTATGAAGATAGGGGCTTTATTGAGAGAGTCGATGTCAAGGAACCGTTTAAGAAGGGTAGGGTTCACTATCTGGCCCATCATGGGGTAAGGAAAGACAGCGTTACCACACCAATACGTGTGGTGTATGACTGTTCTGCCCACCAAGGTCAACAACCCAGTCTAAATAACTGCCTGTTGACAGGTCCGTCCATGGTGTCTGACCTACATCTATTGCGGTTTAGGCTGGGAAAGTACGCCTATACCAGTAACATCGAGAAAGCATTCTTGATGGTCCAGCTAAAGGAGAAAGATAGAGATGTTACCCGCTTTCTTTGGCTCAGCGACATTAGCGACTCTGAAAGTCCAATCATAATATACCGTTTTCGGGTTGTACTCTTTGGGGCCACGTGCTCGCAGTTTTTGTTTAATGCCACAATCAGAAAACATCTAGCTGACACTCATGAGGACACAAGTAAACTATCTCGCGGATTATATATTGACGATTTGCAGGGTTCCAGCGATAGTCAGGATGATTTGTTATATGTATACTGGCAAGCACGCAGATTGTTTGCGGATGCACATCTATTTCCCCGCGATTGGGTTACTAATAGTGAATATCTTCAGAGTTTAATATAGGTGGACGGTACGGCATCTCTTAACCAGGAAAAGTCCAGAAATTTGGGGATGATCTGGCAACCTAAACATGACATACTAACTTTTCAAACAAGGTCTTTTGCTCAGCAGACAGGAGCGCACACCAAAAGAAGTCTGTTGAGCAAAGTTGCGCAATTTTTTGATCCTTTGGGTCTAGCATTACCCGTTACCATAAGAGCTAGGATTCTAATGCAGGAAGTTTGGAGACGTAAAATAGGATGGGATCACAGTTTGCCCAAGGACCTGAATGACCAAGGGACATTGTTGTTGAATGAATATGCTATCCTATGTACTAAACCTATACCTCGTAAAGTGGCGGCGTTCGGTGACGTTACGTTACACACGTTTTGCGATACTAGCGCCACGGCATACGGGGTAGCCATATATGTCGTTACTTCATTTGGGGCACATTTAGTTACAGCCCGGGCCAAGGTAGCTCCGGTTAAAAAGGTAACTATCCCTAAAATGGAATTGACTGCCATGCTGCTATTAGCACGTCCCATTGCACTAGACATATCGAAAGCCTTCGATAGAGTCTGGCATAAATCTTTAATTTCTAAACTACCCTCCTTCGGTTTCTATCCCTCCATCTGTGCCTTTGTCTCTAATTTCCTTTCCGGCCGTTCCATAGCCGCGGTTGTGGACGGCCATTGTTCACTTCCTCACCCTGTAAACTCCGGTGTTCCTCAGGGCTCTGTCCTATCTCCTATTCTCTTTCTAATTTTTATAAATGATCTCCTTAACTGTACCTTAATTCCCATCTATTCATATGCAGACGACTCAACCTTACACTACTCCCTTAGTTTTTCAGAACGCCCCAGCCAGCAATCCCTCAACGACAAACATAATGAAGACATAGAACTCTTAAATTCTGATCTAAATACTATTTCCAATTGGGACAGAGAAAACCTTGATAACTTTAATGCTTCCAAAACCCAATTTCTCCATCTATTTACCCGTCAGGATCTCCCAGCGGACTATCCCTTATTCTTCAACAATACAAAAATCAACCCTTCATCTTCTCTCAATATTCTTGGTGTCTCTTTTTCTTCTGCTCTCATTTGGAAGGACCATATTACCAGTCTTGCTAAGGCAGCCTCCCAGAAGCTGGGTGTGCTCAACCGCCTTAGGGGGTTCTTTTCCCCTGCACAGCTTCTTGCTCTGTACAGGGGCATAGTGCGCCCTTGTATTGAGTATTGTTCACATGTGTGGGGAGGTTCCTCTCACACCGCTCACCTAGACAAAGTTGAAAGGAAGGCCTTTCGTATCATTAACTCCCGTCCACTCACCAACTCTCTGCAATCTCTCTCTCTCCGCCACAATGTTGCATCTCTCTCGCTATTCTATCGCTACTATAATAATCAGTGTTCCTCAGAGCTATCCCAGTGCATACCACCTCCTTTACGTAGGGCACGTGGTACCCGTCTTGCAACTCAATCCCACCCCTACTCTGTGCAACTCTCCAACCCAAGAGTGAAACGTTACTCTCAAACTTTCTTCTACTCAACAGCTGAGCTCTGGAACTCTCTCCCAGAATCAGTCTTTCCCTCTTCCTATGACTTAAATTGCTTCAAACTCTGTGTGTCCAGGCATTTTGGCTCGAACGTCCCTTGATTTTGGCCCTGTCACTCTTTCAACTATGGGGGAGGCACTCGCTATAGGCAGTTATGCCTTTTGCCTCCCTCAATCACATAGAAAAAAAAAAAAAAAAAAAACATGTACGCGCAGCATACGAGAGCGAATTAAATATTGAAATCGTTCACGTATGGTGCGATAGTCAGGTCGCACTCAACTGGATACATAGCAAGAAGTCTCTGCCAGTTTATGTGCGGAATAGGGTAGATGAGATTAGAGCCCTTTTGCCAGACGTTGCTTATCATTATGTAAATACAATAGAAAACCCTAGTGATCTCATAACTAGGGGTATAACGGCTAGCCAGTTAATGAAGTCCGAATTGTGGTGGCATGGTCCAAAGTGGCTGCTCCATGAAAGTGAATGGACGATTTGGCATGCTGTTGGTGAGGGACTTCTGCCACTGGAAACAGTGGCAGTTACAGCCCAACCAAATGAGCCACCGGGTCCTATCATAGAGTGGGCAAGATTCGGTGACTATAATAAACTAGTCAGAGTTGTAGCTTGGGTATTGCGATATATATCCAATCTCAAGCTTAAAGTAACAGGCCAACTCTGCAACAGGGGTCACAACATTGATGCTCGTGAATTTAAAGCAGCTGAAGTAACTTTGATGAAATGGGTTCAAATAGAAACCTTTTCCAATGAATTAGAATCCTTGAAAAGCTCGAATAAGATATTAATGCCTAATATAGTGCGTCAACTAAGGTTGCACCTAGACAATGGCCTCATCAGGTGTGAGGGTCACCTGAAGTGGTCGGGTGTACCAGACGGCACAAACCGCCCTATACTTATGCCAACAAGACAACACGTTACTGATCTATTGATCATACGTGCACATAGGAAAGTAAAACACTCCGGGGTATGTCATATTATATCAAATTTATGTCACACATGGTGGATACCCAGAGTTCGACAAGTAGCTCGACGCGTAGTAAGAAAGTGTGTAATATGCCAGAGACTAAAAGGTAAACCATATGCAACTGGACCAGCTCCACCCCTACCTGAATGCCGTGTAAAGCACGTAGAACCTTTCCAAGCAGTAGGATTAGATTACACAGGGGCATTGAAGACGAGGGAGAGTGAGAAGGTTTATATATTATTGTTTACCTGTGCAACGTCTCTAGCGGTACACCTAGAACTATGTGATAATATGTCTAGCGAAGAATTTATGCTGGCGTTCAGACTGTTTTGTGCCCGTCGTTCATTCCCTCAACTCATTCTTAGCGACAATGCTCCCACTTATGTCCAAGCATCAAAATATCTAAAGGATATGAGTAGTGATCCTACTATCATCACTTTTTTGGGAGAGAAGAAGTGCGAATGGAGGTTCATTCCAGTTAAGGCACCTTGGTTTGGTGGAATGTGGGAACGGTGTGTCGGCATAGTAAAGTCGGGACTAAGAGCGGTTGTAGGACGTGCTCTATTAAAGAAGAGTGAGTTGACGACAGTCCTCACAGAGATATAGGCAGTCGTGAATGATCGCCCGCTTACATATGTGTACACCGACCTGCAAGAACCACTACCATTAACGCCAGCTCACTTGCTATATGGGAAACCATTGACTGCGTTTCCATCTGATTTTCAGTCCATAGTAGAGTTAGAGGATTCCTCGTTGTACTCTGATGTAGTGGTGTCTAAGAGATACCAGTATATATCCAGGATAATAGAGGATTTTAGGAAACGGTGGATTAGTGAATATCTGCTAGCATTGAGGGAAAGGAGTTTTACTCCCTCTGGTAGACCAACGGCACCTACAGTTGGTGAAGTTGTTTTAATGAAAGAAGATAGTTCTCGTTTATACTGGAAATTAGGCCGCGTGTTGGAGGTATACAAGGGGGCAGACTCTGTAGAGCGGGTGGCACTATTGAAGACAGCCACTGGAACTACTGTTCGTCCTATCGCACGTTTGTACGCTTTGGAGCTCGATTCCGCATTGCAATCTGATGCTCCACCTGTTATTGCTGGGTCCGAGGATTCTCAAAGGAACGACTCACCTCATATTGATGGTGATCATTCTCGGACCGGGACGCGTCTCAGACGCGCTGCTGCTGGCGCCGTCGACTTGTGGCGTCAGAAGATAGCCTCTGAGCAACTTTAGGTTTAAGGTGGGATGAGGTATTTTTTTGTGGGGGGAGTGTATCGTATAAATACGATAGAATATGACTCTTTTGTGATCTTGTATGTCTCTGTGACGTCACGATCGCTCCTACAGCACGACGTAGGACGAGTAGATCGTATATTATAAGATTGTAAATAAGTTAAGTTATAAAAGGCCTAATATGCTATTAAGCAATATTGCCATGGTCTTATGTAGTATATATGAATTTATCGTATATATTAATATAATTTATCGTATAGAGCAACCTAGATGCGGTACGATAATTTGGGCTCCTGGCGGTTTGCCAAGGCAGCAAGGTGTGCTTTCGAGGAACGCCAGAGCCTTCACGAAGACCAACCAGTTAACATCTAAATTTCCGCCCTCAGTTGATCGTGCTTTTGTGCCTCTTATCACAATACACATACAGCAATACACTCAGCTACACCATCACGATGCTCTCATCGACACCATGACTGAGTGATAGATAAGCATAATATTCATGTCCATTCCCATGTAATCATTTATTCTTTCTTTAACTTGACTCGTGTCTCGGGACCGAAGTCTCGTTCCCCATTGTCCACCGCCATATTTGGTAAAACGTTCTCCCTTGCCTCATTGCCACGTGGAACTATTGGTGAGTTAATTCCTGGCTAATATTAACCCTTATAACCTTACCCTATATATACATTTATTATGTGAGACCTTTGGATATAAATTAGCTTGTTTCAGATTGAATTCAATTTAGATATAGAGTAGTTTTCATTTAGATTGATTTTATTTTGATTCATTATAGCTTAGTAATATTTAACTTCCATTGATAGTTTACCACATAAGGGGAGACAGTATGCTATGAGCATGCTTGCACTCTGCCTAGTTTCCTGATACCTTTTATGCCACTGCTAGACTGTATTAGTGAGAAAGACCGCATTGTGTTTATTAACTTTCATTGTGTATGCTTTAGGAATTATTCACGCCTTATTTTTTTTTTTTTTTTTTTTTTTTTTTTTTTTTTTTTTAAGAGACAATGAACGGAGGAAGGAAAAACACAGATAAAACAAAAAGGTCCATGTGCCTAAAGGCATCCTCCATTCATAAAATGTTTGTAACAACTGGATTTAAACATTTGTTGATTGTAAGTTTGTGGAAAGCAATTCGAGGGAAGTGAATTCCAAAGAGTAGTAGCTCTGGGGATAAATGAATTCTGATAAGCAGAAGTTCTGCATTGTGGAGGAGAAAGTGTAAATTCATGGGCGCTCTCAGCTGCCCTAGTTCTACGGGGAAAGATGTGGAGAGGCGGCACAATTGAAGCAAGTTCCTCGGAACAATTGCTGTGAAAATATCTGTAGAATAATGCAAGGGATGCAACGTTTCTTCGTATGGCTAATGTAGGAAGGTCCTGTGTGATTGCAGGGTTATTGATTAATCTAATAGCTTTATTTTGAATTTTGTCCAACTGCCTAGGTTGATGCATAGGTTGATGCATGCCTAGGTTGATGCATAGTGCACAACCCAGTTTGGCTGTTACGTTGGCTAAGGAAGTACTGTTTTTGAGTGGTTATTATTAGTGCTGTCACAGAGTTGTTGCACTCCCTTGTTATATATACAGTATATGTATTCTACTTATTGGTGTATTTAAGATAAACGCTTTGGTGTCCTGCCCCTTCATTATTTCTTTTCTATATTAACGAGCATATTAGAGCATCAGACCTTTTCAGAAGATTCCTTATCTGATTGCTGTAGGACTAGACTTTCAGTGTTTTCATAGAGCATTGAAGAGTTTAGTGTTGAGTACAGACACACACTAAAGTTAACGTAAGCATATATTCCTTTATTAAATCTTATGATAGTTTATTCAAGCATTGTTATTACTTTAGAGCATTTTCGTAACGTAAGTACTCCTGTTGTGAGTTGGCTTTGCCATCACCGGAAAGCCTTTGTAGAAGTGCACTAAAACCCAGTTAATTGATACCCCGTTATCCAGTAGATTAACTCTGGAGGGTTTTAAGTGTTATGTTCACCGGCGTAATAGTTTGAGGGTTTGGAATTAGCGTACCGTTGTAATAAATATAACAAATGGCTGTTGTTGCAGATATAGCCTATCATCTAGTCCATTATTAAGTGTCCTTGTTTATTTCGTAGTGCCGGTCGTAACAAATGGCGACCTTAGACCAGTATATAGTGAACTGAATATTGCATTTTTTTTTTTTTTTGAGAAATCTTATTGCCATTTGTGGTTGAATTTATTTCTCGCATTGTTGGCAGTAAACATTGTTTTGAGGATATATAGAACTTGTTGGAGTTATTGGTGACCTAGTATTGCACTCAAGAACATCTTCGAATATTTTTTTGGTGAATAAAGCTACGCGAAAGTTTGGCTATTTTGTCTTGACTTGAGATTTTTTTTTTGTTGACTCCTCATGTAACTGGACGGGTCTGAGCATAGTGAGGGCACAGTGCGAGAGGCAGGCGAGGAGGTGGAGAAGGTGGAGTTGTTAAACGGCATTCGGGTGGTGAACAATGAGGAGGATGCTCGGATATTTTTGGAGGAGCCTGTGTCAGCGGATCGTGTGTCGGGGCTAGACCGGTACGGACTGCAGTGTGTGGCCACGGTCTTAGGGTTTCCCGGTACTAGCGGTTTGTCGAGAGGTGAGCTGGTTATCTGTGTGCTTGGTGGGGTGCATGGGGCTTCGGGTGGAGCGGGAGCTGGGGCACCTTCGGCCCAGCCCCCATTCCACTCGACTCCTATCATGGCACCCCCTCGGACTCCGGAGCCG
This sequence comes from Paralithodes platypus, assembly GCA_032716605.1. NCBI lineage: Eukaryota > Metazoa > Arthropoda > Malacostraca > Decapoda > Lithodidae > Paralithodes > Paralithodes platypus. The sequence continues at coordinate 5,972,353 of CM064547.1, read as the reverse complement.
GGTATGTTCCCGCAGGCCGATGCCCGCTGGCGGTTGGGTATGCCTCTAGGTGACTCACGGGGTGGGTCCCCAATAGTAGCACCCCCTCTTCAGGGTTTGTCTTCCGAGATGTTGTTTCAGCTTGAGCTCGCCAAACTTAAGCAGCAGGAGCGACAGGCTGAGCTTGAGCTGCGAAAGCTGGAGGCTGAGTTCAGACAGCAGAAGAAGCAGTGAGAGGCTGAGCTCCGGCAGCAGCAGCAGCAGCAGCGAGAGGCTGAGCTTAAGTATGAGTCTGAAAAGTATTGTGCCGATGTTGACCTAGAGAAAACTCGTGTAGAGGTGACGAGGAACCGGGTCGCCCAGGGGGGTCGAGCCCATGACCAGTCCCTGTCACATCTACTTAAGTTGGTTCCAGTGTTTGATGAGTTAGGAGTTACAGAATTTTGTCTCCGGTTCGAGAAAAAGTGCCAGGAGCACCAATGGCCCGAGGAGAAGTGGGCAGCCCTTGTTTCTTCACGATTGACGGGGAAAGCACTCAAGGCGTACGATGCTTTGACCCTAGATTCCTGTGTGAATTACGAGTTGTTGAAAGAGGCTGTCCTGAGGGCGTATGAGCTACAGCCAGAGACCTATAAGCTGCAGTTTAGGGCAGTTCCAAAAAGAAAGGAGAGTACTTTCCAGGAACACGCTAGAGAGCTGTCAGATGCATTTGAAAATTGGTTGAGATCGGAGAAGGCAACTACTTTTGATTCAGTAAAACAATTAGTGTTGCTGGAACAATTTTTTAAAGGTACTGGCAGTGACTTGACTCTTAACCTGAAAGAAAAGCGACCGAAGACTCTACAAGAGGCGGCTGAGCTGGCTGACCTCAGGTTGTCATTGATTCGTGGGTGCGGGTCTGCACAGAGAGCTGAGGCAGGTAACAAGGGGCGTACCACTCCACCCCCCCCGAATTAATGACACAAATAATTATCCATTCAAGAGTACTGTTGCCAAAAATGATCCCAAGTCGAAACCCTTCCCGTTAAAGAAAGGCCAGGGCCCTTACACATTTCAGGGGAAGTCCAAGAGTGAAGTGGAATGTTTCAAGTGTCATAATGAGGACATGCGCCCTAATGTCCGAGCGCACCGCCTACAGCAGTGGTGTCACTAGTGAGCAACATTGGCGTGTATTTGAGGTCTTCCGCGTTTGCCCGGGGTAAACAGTCGGTTGCGAAGTCATCGCCGGTGCAGAAGAAGCAGGAGGGCTCGTCACCCGTCCGTGATGTTTTTAGTGGTCATAGGGGGCACGGCACTGTGAGGTGGGCTGGTGTGAAGCATAGGCTTGAGTTGTTGCATAATACGGGCGCTTCCCAGACACTTGTTAAGAATTTCACTGGCAAGCCTATTAACGCGGCTCGGGTTGTGGTGGTTCAAGGCATCAATGCTACGCGGTCTTACCCGCTGGTCAGAGTGGAGCTTGAGGTGGACGGTGTGACACGTGAGTTGGGTGTGGGTGTGGTGGAGAAATTGCCAGTTGAGGGGGTCGACCTCCTTCTCGGCAACGACTTTGCGGTGCCCACTTCCGAGGTTCCACCCTTAGTCATTGCCGAGAGGGCGGCCGACACGAGTAGGGAGGGGCAAGAGTGTCTTGAGAGGTTTCAGATGCCGCAGATGGCTTGTTCTGTCACCAGGTCTCAGTCCGCTCAGGTGTCACAGCCTAGTACCCAAGTTCTAGACCAGCGGAGGAAGGGTCGGAAGGAGAAAGTCAAGGCTGGTCGGGTTGAGAGTTTGGATCCAGCGACACTCCTTGGTGACTTGGTACTTTTTTTTTTTTTTTTTTTTTTGTCAAGAGACAATGAACGGAGGAAGGAAAAACACAGATAAAACAAAAAGGTCCATGTGCCTAAAGGCATCCTCCATTCATAAAATGTTTGTAACAACTGGATTTAAACATTTGTAGATTGTAAGTTTGTGGAAAGCAATTCGAGGGAAGTGAATTCCAAAGAGTAGTAGCTCTGGGGATAAATGAATTCTGATAAGCAGAAGTTCTGCATTGTGGAGGAGAAGTGTAAATTCATGGGCGCTCTCAGCTGCCCTAGTTCTACGGGGAAAGATGTGGAGAGGCGGCACAATTGAAGCAAGTTCCTCGGAACAATTGCTGTACAAATATCTGTAGAATAATGCAAGGGATGCAACGTTTCTTCGTATGGATAATGTAGGAAGGTCCTGTGTGATTGCAGGGTTATTGATTAATCTAATAGCTTTATTTTGAATTTTGTCCAACTGCCTCAATGCAACCACTCCACTTCCACCCCACAGAGGTGAACAGTAATCCATCTGAGAACGCACATGACTTTTATATATCACGGCCAACTGCTCGTCAGTGAAGAATTCTCGAACTCTGTACAGGAGTCCCAGTTTTTTAGAGGCATTCTTAGCAATGCTTCTAACATAATGTGTCCAGCTCAAGTTAGTAGTTATTGTTACACCGAGAATGTCAATACTAGGGGAAGTGGGAATATTTACATCATTACAAAATATATGGGAGTCAGTGAGATTCTGTCGGTTAGAAAATTGAATGTACTTGGTTTTCTGTGCATTAAAGGAAACTAGATTCTTTTGTCCCCATCCATCAATTCTAGAAAGGTCCTGGTTCAGAGAAATTGCAGTGTTTATTTTTGAATTTATAAGATCGGGTTGGGTGAAAGAATTGGTAAATGTGAAGGAACTGTGGAGTGTTGAGTCATCTGTGTAGGAATGTATTGGATTATGAGTGGTAGATATGAGATCATTGATATGAATGAGGAACAGAATTGGGGCCAAAACTGATCCCTGGGGAACACCAGCATTTATTGAGTGAAATTGAGAATAAAGGCCATCTACCATTACACATATTTTTCTGTTATGAAGATAAGAAGAAATTAGTGGAACTAATGATGCAAGGCCGTAGTGTGACATCTTCGACAACAAGGATTGATGCCAGACTCTATCAAATGCCTTTGATATATCCAGTGCTATTGTATGTGTTACACCATGTTGGTCTGTAGCTTGGTTGATTTGATGCGTAAGAAGGCAAAGCATGTCTGCAGTTGATCGACATCGTCTAAAACCATATTGCCAATCACTGATTAATTTATTATTCTCAAGATGCTTAATTATGTGATTATTTAATATAATTTCAAAGACTTTACCAAGAGTGGAAGTTATAGCTATTGGTCTGTAGTTTGATGGATCTGAAGAGGCACCTTTTTTAGGAACTGGATGGATGTTTGCTTCTTTCCAGGGTACTGGGAAGCATGAGGTATGAGTACACAGACGGAAATTTTTTGCCAATACAGGAGCGAGCACCAAGGAGCAATTCTTAAGTACTATTGGACGAATTTCATCTGGACCAGGAGCCTTATCTACCGAGAGATTCTGCAAAATAATGTTGACATGTCTGTTGTGGATCTTAAGTGAGGGAATTTCAGGCGAATTAAAATTAAGTACAGGGACATCTTGATTTATTTCATCTAAGGTTGAGTTGGTGGAGAAAATATCCGCAAGAAGGTTAGCTTTACCTCGTGGGTCACTTACAAGATTGCCAGTCGGAGATTTTAATGGTGGAATGGATGAAGCAGTAGTGAAGTTGGATTTAAATGAGTTAAGAGTAGACCAAAATATTTTGTTATCATTTGGATTATTTAGAAGTTTATTTGCCTGCTTGTGGAGAAAGTTTGATTTAGTTAGGTTTAATACAGTTTTGGCATGATTTCTGATGTTTCTAAAGTAATTAAAGGCTTCATGTGTTTTTGATCTTGTGTATGCAGTAGGCTATTGCTTTTTGTTCAGTTACTCTAGCACCAATTATGGTCAAACCATTTTAGGTGAATTAGATCTTTTACTGTACTTTTGATGAGGAATAAAAGTTTCCATTCCAATTTTTACAAAATCTTGTATGTGGCTCAAGGTGGAGTGTGCATCATTAGAAAAGAAAGAGGTCCAGGGAATATCAATAAAGAAACCTAGAAGACCCTCCCAGTCTGCCCTATCGTAATGCCATTTAGTCACCAAAACAGGTTCAGAGTGGGAAGGTGTGGTAGGTGATAGACAGGTGGCCTGTATCAGACAGTGATCAGAAGATCCAAGCGGGGGACCTCACTGTAACATCATAATTTTCTGAATTGGTTGTTAAAAATAAGTCCAGTAGGTGGGAATTATGATTAGGATTATCTGGTACACGGGTGGGTTGGTTGACTAGTTGAGTGAGATTAAATGAGTCTGCAAATAGCTCACATTCAAGACCAGCATCATCAGTCCTGGCTGAATGAGTGAGCCATTCCACATTATGGACATTAAAATCACCCAACACAGTGATTTCAGAAGAAGCATTTAAGTTTGAGGACACTGAGTTGTGAGGACAGAGAATCAAAAAGACTTGGTGGTGGAGGAGTATTTGGGGAACGGTAGATGCAACATATGTATTTAAATTTACCAGCAGAAATTAATTTGTATATAGAATAATCAAAATAGGGACAATTGAAACTAGT